>CM025783.1:44324613-44346840 GCA_014636745.2 Centella asiatica | reverse complement strand
AATCCCTGATGAGTTAATCCCTGATGAGTTAATCCCCGATTAATCCCTGATGAGTTAATCCCTGATGAGTTAATCCCCGATTTATCCCTGATGAGTTAATCCCTGATGAGTTAATCCCTGATGAGTTAATCCCTGATGAGTTAATCCCCGATGGGTTACTAGTCTCCAGTGAGTTAAAGCGTAGTACCTCCCTGATGCGCAGTTTGTTTTAAAACTATAAAATGCTATTTTCTTAAATTATTTTAAGATGTTTGAATCGATTTCTTAACCTCAATAGCTTCATACCAGATTGAGATGATTAAAAGTTAAGGACATCACATGTGCATTTCTCCCTCATATTTTAACCCAGATAATAAATTCATCTTGTGATATGTATATTCCTACAGAACTTTCCACTCACGAGTAAATTAAAATTGGTCGTAAGCAAAGGACTGAGGCAAGTATATTCACAATCTCATACTTATTTCAGTTTAACGCATTATCATTTGCTTCGATATGCGTAGAAGGTTGGATTTATACTTTCATTGTTCTGATGCATGAGCATGCTATGCTTTTGATTCTGCTAGCATGATATGAATGATGATGCATGGATATAAATGAGCTTTGAATTTCAGCTATGTTTTCAATCTTATGTCTATGCAACGAGAATGTGAATGATGCCCCTTATGGGGGTTATGCCACATGGCTGGCAAGAGGAAAGGAAAGGTGCTGATGTGTTCTTCACCTGACCAAGAGGAAATGTTATTTGACTACGTAGTCACTCAGAGGGATCATGCGGTCCAGCCTGGCCAGCTGTGTACTGTATGGTTAGCAGATCCACGGGTGTAGCCCCCGTTGGATAATTGAAGAGTTATAATCAGGTGTGTACCTGACTTTCTTCAAGGGAGGATCACAAGTTGTATATCATCAGTGAATCCTCAAGGATTTTTGAAGGTTTCCGAGGTCTTGGTATTGCTTCACCAAGCCTCACAAACAGAATTTGAATTTCTCTCCTTGATTCCGGATGTAATTCATTGAATTATTCATATCTTTCCTCAATGTGTATATACTTGTTGGGCGTAAAACGCTCACCGATATTGAATGTTAATGATTTGCAGGACAGAAAGCTAAAGCTGAACCCTCGGACAAGGGGAAAGCAAAGATGATAAGCTACTAAGTGTTTATCCTTTTGATAGAACTGATGAAGGAAAGAAGGAAGACGTTTGAAGAGTTAATGAGAGTATTTTGTTACTAAGAATTGATGTAATAGCTTCCGCTGTAATCACTTAATTCTTGGGTTGTAATAATTCTTAAATGCTGTTTTTATTCAGTATTTATTTATGAATGGATGAATGGTTATCTTTACCTTCTTATGATGATGCCCTAGTCCGGTATGGGATTATGGGGTCGTCACATTGGGTCCTGATTGACTATAGGTCTTCTTTTTAGGTTCTTCAATCAGGATACCCTTACCCTTGTCCTTCGCTTTGTGGGCAAGAGCAACAGTAGTCACATCCCCTGATGGTTGACTTGTTTGATTCTCAACAACAACCTCTGACGACGGCCCTGAAGATTTCTCCCCCTTTTTAACAGCATCATCAGTGGACGTTGAGAGTAGGGATGTGACTTGAAGAACTTTTTTGCAGAGTGTCAGCCATTGACAGTTGTAGAGACTCCATGCTTGCTATTTTGGTGGAGAAGATAGAGAGTTGTTTGTCAACATTGTCAGCAAGTTTCTTCATCTTGAGCATGGTTTGGCTGGTGACAAGAGAGTCCACAACTTACTGAACATTATTTATTTTTTTTGTAAAGTGTGTATAGACTTTCTGAGATTCCACATCTACTGATTGCCCTATCATTATTTGTGATTTGAGCACATTTGTCAAAACTAGATCTGTGGTCCACGAAAGCTCTTGTTTGAGTAACTGTACAGTATTGGCTATTTGATTCTTTTGAAAGTATAAATCAACTCCAATGAACTGAGGTAAGTCATCCATTGGAGTGTCATCTTTATCACTCTCAGAAGAACTAGAAGTATATACAGTATCTATATTTTCTCTATTTTCTTTATTTACAAGAATCTCATCCTTTTCTCCCTCAATCTCTCCTTTTTTCGTGCCTTCTAAGGCATCTCTCGAAGACTCTCCTTTCTTTTTGCCTTCTAAGGCACTACTTTCATTCTCTCCTTTTGCCAAAGTCCTCTAAGGGGATTAACTTTGCCTCTCTTCAGTAAGTATTCTCACTTTATCACTCAAAATTGTCCTAGAAGGGCTCCTATGGGCTGTGAGATCAGCAACTGTGGTCAATTTTAGTAAATTATGTATAGTTTCTGGTTCCACAGAAGTGATAGGGGAAGGAGTGGAAGTTAATTGTGTATCTACAATTGGAGAGGTATACATTTCTATAGAAGAAGTATTTACATGTGGGGGAACATAAATGCTTATTGAAGTAGTATGTACAGGTGCATTGTTGGCCCCAGACTGTGTCACAGTGATTGAATCATTTAAAATGGAATCAACCATTTGAACATGTTAATTATCAATCACTGTGTCAGTAAGTGTTGGCTCCTCCAAGAATTGAGAAATTGGAGAATCTGATGTCGTGACACTTAGAGTTTGTGTCATGATATCTGAAGAGAGGAATTGAGAAATATGGGAGAGGTGTAGAAAGGAGTGTTGGCTGGATCATTGAATGAGGAGGTGATCCATCAAAAGAAGTTGTGTGTGCACTCACTGTGTCAGTTTTCTGCAAGTGGCTCTCAGAGACCCTGATGTTAATTTCATCAGGGGCTATGGTCACTGTTTGTGCCTCACTCAACTGTATCCCTGGTTGGGGACTATTTTCAATAACTAATTCCTTTTGAGAGGAACTAGTTAGAAATGTGTTTATTCCTTATCAAAAGTAGTATCCTTTTGAGAGGATGTTGCCTAGTCTGGTTGTAGGATTACTCTCTTGGCCACTTTCTTCTTCTTCAATCTCCTTAAGCCAATCACTATCTCTCCTTGCTTCCCCTCACTTGTTGCAGTTCCTTCAGAGGGTTTTCTTTTGGCACCCTTAGTCTTTTGGGAGACTAAGGGTTGGGTTAATAAGAGTGGTTGTGTTGAAATTGGTGGTACTACTTGGGTAGGTAGAGAAATGTGGTGATCTCTACCATAGTAGTTGAAGGAGAAGAAGTAATAGGTTGAGAAGAGGAAATGAGAGTTCGAGATACCTGTTCCACGTGTAATGGAAGTACAAATGATTCTGCGGTATAGGATTTCTTTATTATTTCTACAAATAATTTATTTTTTTGTTTATAACTCTGTACAACAATGTCATTCTCAAAAGAAAGATTAGTAATTTGATCCTTAATAATCATTGACAGGAATCTAACATAGTAAACTTCCTGTTTTCTAGAAGTAAGACTACCCATTTTATTTACAAGATCATCAAAAAGTAATTTTCCTATATTAATTTTTACATTCCTAATCATGACAAGCTATTTTAAGAGTTAAGGATGTTATCACCTTATAGTTAGAGGACTTACCTGAAAACACCTTTGTGATTATGTCAAAGAGATAGGAGATCTCTCTTTTCATATTGACCTTCTTGAGGTCTTTGAACTTCAAAGCAACATTATTTGGTGAGTTGTAGCCCAGTTCCCTCAAGAAGTCAAGCAGTTCAGCATCACTTGTCACTTACACGAACTCCTGCATAGGTAGTCCCAGTGCAGAATTAATTCTGAAAGGAGTTATCTTTCCCTTTTTAGAAGAAATTTTGAATGAGATTCCCTTGACAACCTCAGCTCTGGTTGTAGAGTACATGAATTCGGCACTCGTCCATAGTTATGCTAGTGCTTCCCCAGACATCTCGTCATCGGTAAAAATGGCTTTGTTGTACTCTGAGTTGAGTAGATAGCGTATCACTGGTTTTAAAGCAAGCATCTACCTCTTCGATGTCTGAAAAACCCACAAAGTTGGTTTGTGGAACCACTAGATCTCTTGGTAGTCGTTGAGCAGTGCTTGGTGCCGTTGATACTGTTGAGGAGTTGAAAATCTAGGGTTTCTGTGAATAAGAGAGATAGAGAAAGAAAACTCGAGCAAATGCCAGAGACATGTTAAATGTTTTGAGGTATTTCAGAAAGAGAGAGAGAGAGAGTATAAATACCCTACTTTTTTACTTTTGAAAACCATTCCTAAAAACACACTATCAAAGTGTTGCATCAATTATGTGGTGACACATCATCAGGGACAAGAGAATTCCCTGATGAATTATTATCATAAACTCGACACAATCCCTTGATGCAGTCAAATGCCTTTTACCTGACCCTGATGTTCGATGAATAAACACACCCTGACCCTGATGCTTGGAACAGATACCCTGTCCCTAAAGTAAGAGACAGATACCCTATACCTGAAGCGCAAGACGGATACCCTGACCCTGATGCGTGGGAAGGATACCTTAACCCTGATGCTTCTCGACAGAGACCCTGACCCTAATGCGTCAGACAAAAACAAACAGAAACACAAAAGTATATGTACATATTTACATATTTAACATATATATTCATATATCAACTACATTTATCAGGAATTTATGAGATGAGTTAGGAATACCAGAACGTAAGCACTTGATAGCTTGAGTTATTCCAACAATCTTTCTGATATGTCTCTAGCAAATTAATTTGACTTCATTTTGCATAATTCACCATACACAGTTCTCCCACAAGGTTGATAAAGGTGGCTTCATCAAGAGCCTTGGTGAAAATGTCTGCCAGCTGTTTGTTTGTTGGTACAAAATGTAGTTCAATTGTTCCATTCATAACATGTTCCCTGATAAAATGATATCTAATTTCTATATGTTTGATATTGGAGTGTTACACAAGATTTTCAACAATGGCAATGGCACTAGTGTTATCACACCTTATTGGAATTTTGTTGAAGTTCAGTCCATAATCCATTAACTGATTTTTCATCCATAGGATTTGTGCACAGCAACTTCCAGCTGCAATATATTCAGCTTCAGTAGTTAATGTTGAAATTGAGTGCTGCTTTTTGCTGAACCAAGATACAAGCCTTCCTCCTAGAAACTGACAGCTTCCTGTTGTACTCTTTCTGTTAATTTTGCATCCTCCAAAGTCAGCATCGGAATACCCCAGTAATTCAAATTCAAACTCCTTTGGATACCAAAGTCCCAATTCTGCAGTGCCCTTGATATACCTCAAGATCCTTTTTACTGCTATCAGATGAGACTCCCTTGGATCAGCTTGATACCTTGCACAAAGACATATTGCAAACATGATGTTAGGCCTACTTGTTGTCAGATACAGTAGAGAACCAATCATTCCCCTATAAGTCTTTGGATCAACTTTCTTTCCATTCTTATCACAATCAATCTTGGTTACTGTGGCCATAGGTGTCTTTGCTACTTTTGAGTCCTCCATGTCACATTTCTTGAGTAGCTCTTTAGCATACTTTGTCTGATGAATATAAATCTCATCAGTGACCTGTTTGATTTGCAGCCCCAAGAAATATGACAATTCACCCATCAAACTCATTTCATATTTGTTTTGCATGAGCTTGAAGAACTTTTCACACAATCTAGTGTCTGTGGATCCAAGGATGATATCATCAACATATATTTGGACCAGGATCAGATAATATTGGTGTTGTCGAAAGAACAATGTTTTGTCAATGATACCTCTTGTGAACTTGTTATCCACTAGAAACTTTGACAGTGTATCATACCAAGCTCTAGGAGCTTGCATCAATCCATAAAGTGTTTTCTCTAGTTTGTAGACATGATTTGGGAATTTTGAACTTTCAAACCCTGGTGGTTGTTGGACATACACCTCCTGTTCTAATTTCCCATTGAGAAAGGCACTTTTCACATCCATTTGAAAAACTTTAAAGTTTGAATGTGTTGCATAGGCTAAGAAAATCCTTATAGCCTCAAGTCTGGCTACTGGTGCAAAAGTTTCATCAAAGTCAATCCCTTCCTCTTGAAGATATCCCTTTGCAACCAGTCTTTCTTTGTTCCTTATAATAATGCCAGCTTCATCCATCTTGTTTTTGAATACCCACTTGGTACCTATTATAATTATGTCTTTGGGTTTAGGCACCAACTACCGTACTTGATTTCTTTCAGATTGATTTAGCTCTTCTTGCATAGCCATGATCCAATCTTTTGAATGGCTTCTTCAAATTTATTTGGCTCTAATTGTGAAAGAAAGCAAGCATATAGGCATTCATTAGATGTTTTTTTGGTTTGCACTCTCTTATTTGTATCACCAATGATTAATTCTATTTTGTGACTTCTAGACCATTTGGGCTTAGAGATGTATTTTGATGAGCTTGCCTGATTATCATCTCCTCCCTCTAAGTCTGTGTTACCAACTTCTGGGAAAACTCCACCTGAATTTGTGTTTGAATCAGGGTTAAAGTGATCCCCTGATGGTGCATTCCCTGATGGATTATCCCCTAATGGAGTATTCCATGATCTGTTATCCAGGAAGTTAACTTCATCTGCTGTAGGGACTTCTATGTTGTTTGGATTGACATCAGGGATGGATAAATTCTCCATTTGTTTGCACTCATCAGCTTCATACTCTTGACAATCAAAATCATCTTCATTTTCAAATCTCAGTTCTTCATGAAAACTAGGGTCTTCAAGTCCAGAAATCTCTTGATCATCAAAACCTACATTTATAGACTCAATCACCACTTGGAGTCTTTTGTTATAAATCCTGTAGGCCTTAGATGTTAGGGAGTAACCTAGGAAAATTGCTTCATCAACTTTTGGATCAAATTTTCCTAAGTTCTCACCAATGTTTCTTAACACATAGCAATTGCATCCAAAAACATGTAGAAACATGATGTTTGGTTTTCTCCCTGTCATCAGCTCATATGGGGTCTTGTTGTGAGCTTTGTTGATTAATGACCTATTTTGAGTAAAGCAAGCAGTGGATATTGCCTCAGCCCAAAAATAGGTAGGAATCCTTGCCTCTGCTAGCATTGTTCTAGCAGCTTCTATCAGGGTTCTATTTTTCCTTTCCACTACACCATTCTGTTGAGGAGTCCTTGGAGCAGAAAATTTATGATTGATGCCTTTCTCCACACAAAATCCATCAACAGCTGTATTCTTGAACTCGGTTCCATTATTTGTCCTCAATATTCTAACCACTGACCCTGACTCAAGTCTCCACTTCTTTACATGTTCAATGATTTGTTGAGGTACTTCAGACTTAGTATTTTGAAACTTGACACAAGTATATCTGGTGTAGTCATCCACAATGACCATTGCAAATCTTTTCTTTGATACTAACATTATGTTGACAGGACCAAAGAGATCCATATGTAGCAATTGAATTGGATATTTGATCATTTTGGCTTCCTTGTTGACAAAGGATGATTTCCTTTGCTTCCTTTGTTGGCAGGTTGAACATAATCCTTCTTGAATAAATTCCACTTGAGGTAGTCTAATTACCAATTCTCTCTTCACCAAATCATTGATAGATTTATAGTTCAGGTGAGAGAGCTTCTTGTGTCATAGTTTGCTCACATCAGGGGTAGCCTTGCTGTAGAAACATGACTCTCCATCCACTGACTTAAAATCAGCAATGTAGAGATCTCCTTTCCTTATCCCTGATAAGATTAGTTTCCCATCACTTTCTTTTGAGATTAAGCACTAATCCCCTTTGAAAGAAATGATGTAACCTTTATCACATAGTTGACTTATGCTCAATAGATTGTGTTTCAACCTGTCGACTAGTGCTACATCTTCAAATGAGACATCGCCATTTGCTGCTTTGCCATAACCAAGAGTCAATCCTTTGCTATTGTCACCAAAAGAGATCACTGGACCAACCTTTTCTTGGAACTCCGTGAGCAGGGCTTTGTTTCCTGTCATGTGTCTTGAGCAGCCACTGTCTAGAAACCAGATTTGACTGCCTTTGACTTTTCCCTGCACACAAATAAAATTTAATTTGTTTTTGGTACCCAAGTGGTTTTGGGTCCTTTTGGTTTAGTCATAGTTAATACATCTTTTTCATTATTTGTGACTTTTAGTTTTGGCAATGTACACACTTTCTCCTTTTTAGTAGCTTCAATAACAGCTTTAGATTTACCAGCATTTTTCTTTTCTTTACCCGTAAGGGTGCATGCAAGCTTGAAAGGTAAATCATCAGCATATAAGATAGTGCCAGTTAAAATTTGTGTTTTTTCCTTACACTGAAAAATATAAATGATTATTATTACCACAGTTCCAACACACTTTCCTAGGGGCTTCTTGAATAGGGGTGTAGTTACTAGCTTTGTTTACACCTAACTTTCCATTCCTATTCTTTTTCTTATTCCCTGATAGGCCTTTATCCCTCGAGGGGCTAAGATCGCCTGATGCACTCTTATCCCCAAATGACTATGTATCCACTGATGCACAGTCTAGTTCCTTCTTGACTGGGAATTTGAGTGCTTTTGCAAGAACAGGTTTCTTGCCACTCATCGGGAAAACATTCCCTTTTTCTAACTTTGTCATAGCCTTTACAAATTTGATAGGTTGTATAGGCCTTTTTCCAAAGCTAGCTATATTTTCAATCTCAATTGGAGGTTGCTTCACTAGATTCTCTTCATAGCCTAAACCAGATTTGTGATCAGATTTCTGACAGTTTAATTGATCATCCAATTTCTTGCTTGACTCATTCCATTTCTTTATGACTTCCATTTCTTGTTTCAAAAGATTTGAGGTCCATTCCTCTCTTTTAACAGCACAGTCAAGGAGATTCTTAGTTCTTGAAAGTTCTTTTTTAAGATTCTCAAGTCTAGTGAGTTCTGATTCTAAAAGGGTATTTCTAGCAATCAAATGTTCATTTATTTTTTGTACTCTCTTAGTCTCAGCTACAACACTCCTTAAAGTGTCATAAATATCTTTTATCTCGCAAGTCATTTCCTTAATAGTTTTAACACAATCATTTCTAGACATGTTAGACGAAATTTCAAGACTTACTTTTGAGTTGCTACTGTTAATGGATGAGGCCATCAGAGCTAGGTTGACATATTCCTCAGTGTCTTCTTCATCTGAGTCAGCCCAGTCCTTTCCCTCTGCAATATATGTTTTTCCTTCTTGGTGGCATTAAGAAGGTCAAAGTATTTTTTCTTGTAGTCCACATCAGCCTCTTTTCCCTTGGATTCACCTACTTTTGTTGCCTTGTTGCACTTATTTGCAAAGTGGCCCATTTCATTGCATTTGTAGCACTTTATTCTTGATTTATCAATAAAGCTTTTGGTGCTACTAGGTTTCCTTGCTGAAAATCTTTTTGACCCTGATGGTTTTTGAAATTTCAGCTTGGAAAACCGTTTTGCAAGAAAGGCCATGGTTTCATCCAGTTCTTCTAATTCTTCAAGAGTGCACTCAGTCTCCTTTGAGTCAGCTTCTTCTTCTTCTTCCAAACTTTCTTCAGCATCCCCTGACTGCTGCTTCATCAAGACACTTGGTCTTGCTTCTTCTTTGTTCTTTCTAGCAGCCATCAAGGCTACAGATTTAGGTTTCCTGGTATCCCCTAACATTTTAGATCTTTGTTGAACCTCTAGTTCATATGTCTTTAGGGTACCATAGAGCTTATCCAAGTCTAGGAGATTCGTGTCCTTGGATTCCCTGATGGCTGTAGTCTTTGGATCCCACGATATAGGAAGTACCCTCATGAATTTTCTATTGATGTCTTATTTTCTATAAAAAAGTGTTTTATCTATGATACCTCTAATAAATTTATTTTCAATTAAAAATTGAGAGAGAGTATCATACCAGGCCTTGGGTGTTTGTTTTAAGCCATAAAGTGCTTTATCTAACCTGTAGACATGTTTTGGAAACTTGGGATCTACAAAACTTGGTAGTTGTTCAACATAGACCTCTTCTTCCAACTTTCCATTCAAGAAAGCACTTTTGAAATCCATCTGGTACACCTTGAAGTTTTTATAGGCTGCATATGCCAAGAAAATCCTTATTGTTTCAAGTCTTACAACTGGTGCAACAGGTTTCTTCATAGTCAATTCCTTCTTCTTGAAAATAACCCTTTGCTACCAATCTTGCTTTTTCTTGTGATTGTACCAGCTGTTAGAGTGTATGCCCTAGTGGCCAATTATGTAATGATTGTGACACCATGTTTATGTTATGTTTTTTGGTTAAATGATAATTACTTTTATTATGTTTTATTTACTGCGTAATATAAATGTTAACATAATAAATGTCCTTAGAAGAATGATACTAATTATATGGATTCAAGTATGTGACTTGAATATGAGATCATATAAGTATGTAAAGTATCATTATTCTTAAATGTCCCTAGTCGAGTATCATTGTCAGTGGGACAACAATAATACATTGAGACTAGTATGTGGATTAACTGATGGCTATATCTCATTGGTCATAAATATATACGAGATATATTAAGTTGATACATAGGTACATGTTAGAGAACATAGTACTGGATAGACCCACCATGAGAATTCTACATGGAGCGTTATGCTATGTGTCATAAGTAATTCTCATAGTGACAATGATGTAATGGTCCTTCGACCTGAAGTCATGACATTTCTACATAAGGAGTTATGCGTTTTGACATTATCAAAAGTCACCTTTAACCGGGTGGACGATAAAGGTGATTGTTGGATGCATAATGAGTTATGTGAGAAATGGGAATGATGTAGATGGAATTTAACCCTCCTATAAATTAGGGGTGATATCTATAGGCCTCTTGATTGAGTGAAACTATGAAATGCATGGCCATGCTCAAATAGAGATTTGTTTCATATAGTTTACTCATTGATCAAGAAAACTGAGATTAAATTATAAAGAGGATGACGCATCCATGCCTTGAATTTAATCTTAGATATCATGGTTAAAAGGATTAAATTACATTGAAACATTGGTCACAAAAGGTAACGTCGAATCTATGACTTTATTATTACTTGGGTAACAGTGATGTATTACTAGATGCCGCTCACTGTTTATAATTTTATAATATGATTTAAAATTATTGCCAACGTAATAATAACCTACAGGGTCACACACATAGAACATTCGTCAAGGAGATATAATTTAAATGTCAATGATTTTAATATATCAATAAGATTGATTTAATTAAATCATGACTTTAAATTATATATATATATATATATATATATATATATATATATATATGTAATCTGTATGAAGAAGAGTCCTTTAGAAGGAAATACGAATATATATTTATTTGTACATATATTAATTAAGTGAGACTTGATTAAATATATATCTAATGAATATAGGATTCGGATTCTAATCTCCTAATTAGATTAGGTTTTGGAATCTACTCTATAGAAGGCTATATATACATGATATATCAGCTATTCTAGAAGAGAGAGAGATAGATATAGAATTTTTCTCTTAAAAACTAACGTTTTGACGTAGCCGCTCATAAGAGAGGTTAAGAGAGATAAAAGAGATACAGATTATTTACAGCTAGTACTGTTATCCTCTTTGCTCGAATCGTAAGACGGTTCGCGGGTGTTCGTGTGGATACCGTAGAGACGCTGTCCAGTTGGGTTGCGTTAAAGATTTGGAGACGATCAACACCTTCACCAAAGTTTCAGATTCGCACTTTTAATCGGTAAAATCTTGAACTATCTGTATTAAACTGTTTCGCATAGATCCTCGGGTTTGGGTTTCGTTTTGTTTTATTTTAAAACTGTATTTTTCCGCTGCGTTTGCTGGTACGAAACCCAACACCAGCTTCATCTAATTTGTTTCTAAAGACCCACTTGGCACCAACTATTGATCTATTCCTTGGTTTGGGCACCAATCTCCAGACTTTATTCCTTGTGAATTGGTTTAATTCTTCTTGCATGGCTATTACCCAGTCAGGATCTTGAAGTACCTCTTCAATTTTCTTTGGTTCAATTTTTGATAGAAAACTGAGATAAAGACACTCATTTTGTGTTGCACTTCTTGTCTTAACCCCTTCCTCTAAATCTCCAATAATTAAATCTGGTGTATGATCTCTCAACCAAGGTCTTGCAGGTGACAGATTTAATCTTGAAGATGAGGCTTCATTTACTAGAGTAGTATAGTCCAATCTAGTTAATGGATCAGAGACTGCTCCCCCTAAACCAGTGACTTCTTCATTGTTAGCTCCCTTTGAGCTATTAGTCTGATCTTCACTGTCTACTTCAGTAGTCTCTGGTGTCTCATTAGTCTCTAATTGTGCACTTATATTACCAGTCCCTTGTGGTTCATCAGATGCTAATACTCTAGTCTCTGATGTAATATCAATCCTTGGTACTTCATGCACAACCATTAACTTTCCCTCACTTATCGAAGGAACATAGTCATATAGGAGTAATTCGTCACTCTCTGATGGATCCATCCATGCATCCAATTCATTTTCAAATTTGAGAGTTTAATGCAATCCTTGACCAACCATTCCTGGAATCTTGCTATCATCAAAAACAACTTGAATGGATTCCACAATGACCTTTGTTCTTAGATTATACACTCTATATGCCTTACTTGATAGAGAGTAACCTAAGAAAATTGCTTCATCAGATTTGCTATCAAATTTTCCTCTTTTCTCTGATGAATCTCTCAGAACAAAGCACTTACAACCAAACACATGCAGAAACTTGAGAGTTGGTTTTCTCCCAGACATTAACTCATAGGGTGTTTTGTTGTAAGTCTTGTTGATCAAGGACCTGTTCTGTGTGAAGCAAGCAGTACTAATTGCTTCCTCTTAGAAATAGGTTGGAAGCTTTGACTCTTCTAGCATTGTCCTTGCTGCTTCAATAAGGGTTCTATTTTTTCTCTCAACAACTCCATTTTGTTGAGGGGTTCTTGGAGCTGAGAATTGATGAGATATTCCTTTTTCAGTGCAGAATTCATTTACTTGAGAATTTTTGAATTCTGTTCCTCTATCACTTCTTATAACCCTTACTATTTTTCCTGACTCAGTCTCTACTTTCTTGATATGATCAATAATCAACTAAGCAGCTTCATCTTTTGAGTGAAGGTATTTTACCCAAGTATACCTTGTGTAATCATCCACTATAACCAAAGCATATATGTTTCTTAATATTGACATCACATTCACTTGACCAAATAAGTCCATATGTAATAACTGTAAAGGGTCAATGATTGATGTTCCTGGTTTGCTCTTAAATGACACACTTCTTTGTTTTCCTTTCTAGCATGAATCACACAACCTTTCTTGTGTAAATTCCAATTGAGAAATGCCAGCTACCAAGCGTTTTCTCACCAAATTGTTGATGTTTTTGAAGTTTAAGTGAGAGAGCTTCTTATGCCAAAACCAACTTTCATCAGCTGAGGCTTTGCTATATAGGCATGTGACTTGATCAGTGGAAGAGATTAGGTTTGCAGTGTACAAATTTCCTTTTCTTTTCCCTGTCAATATCACATCTCCAAATTCCTTGTCACACACTTGACATTGATTTTCTTTAAAGGTGACATAGAATCCTCTATCACATAGTTGACTCACACTTAACAGATTATGTTTTAAGCCATCAACTAGTGATACCTCAGTGAAGATAACATCACCATGCTCAACTTTGTCATAGCCCTTTGTATGACCTTTGTTGTCATCTCCAAAAGTTACCTTAGGGTCACTCTTTTCTTCATACTGTTTAAGCAGGGACTTGTCTCCTGTCATATGCCTTGAACATCCACTGTCCAAGAACCATGATTTTTTCTTTTTGCCCTTTGTAGAATCACTTGGCTCATTAGTTTGAGCCATCAAAGCAAAGTTGACAATTTCTTCCTCAGAGTCACTGTCAATCCAATCTTTGCATTCAGTAATCAAGGCCTTTCTCTTAGATTTGTACTTTTTATCAGTAAGGTGATTCCCTGATTTTCTGAACTTTTCATCCTTAGATCTTTCTATAGATCTAGGCTTCTTGCACTCATTGGCAAAGTGCCCTAACCCATCACAGTTGTAACATCTAATCTTCTTTTTGTCAAAGGTCACAGTTTGACCTTCTCGTTTTGGGTTAGGCTTCCTTGATGATCTTCTCCCTTTCCTGCTAGCTCTAAATTTTTTGAATTACTTCACCATGAAGGCCATGAATTCCTCCATGTCATCATCAGTGTTGGATTCAGTTTCTTCATCAGTCGAGCTTGCAGTGTCGATTTCTTCATCAAGCTCCTCATGAGACTTCTTTGTCTTAACCATTAGTGCAGCTCCTTTGCCCCTGCCATGCATCTTTTGTCTTTGCTCTACTTCAAGTTCATAAGTCTTTAGATTTCCATAGAGCCTATCCAAAGTGAGAATGTCCAAATCATAAGCTTCCCTTACTGCAATTGTTTTTGGATCCCAACTTGGTGGGAGAGCCCTCATGAATTTGGTATTAACATCTTCATTGTCATAGGACTTTCCCAGTATTTTCAGATCATTGAGCAAAGCATTGAATCTATCATGAACTAATGTTATTGATTCACCAGGCTTTGCTTGAAAGAATTCATATTGTTGTGTTAACAATGACCTTTTATTCTTTCTTACTTGGTCTGTTCCCTTACATAGGACTTTGATGGTGTCCCAGATCTGTTTTGATGTTGTGCAATTGATGATGCTTGTGAACATATTTTTATCCAATCCATTGTAAAACTAATTACAACTTCTAAATCTGAATCGAAATTCATCTTCTAATCCTCTTTAATAATAATTCTCTATACAATTCAAATAGTAATACCAACTTTATCTTCAATGACTCTTCAATGTCTATGTTGAAGATAACTTCTAACTCAAATAGAACTCTGTACTGCATCAGAGAATAATTTTACTTTGGTCTCTGACTACTTCAACCTTAGTCTCTGATCAACTGTTTAGTCTCTGACAGCTTAAACTTAGTCTCCGATGGTTTACACTTAGTCTTTGATAACTTAAGATTAGTCTCCGATGCTTTAAGTTGTAGTCTCTAATAAGCTTTTGCCTTAGTCTCCGATAGACCAAACACAATCTCTGACTTGTTGAAATCTCTAATGCAGTTCTGGTAGTCTTTTATAATACAAATTAACTTACTCTCATATAAAAACAAATTACATGAATCAGAGAGTAATCTACTTGCTACAAAAATTGAAATGCTATAAACCAGTACTAACTGTACATTTGTATATCTAAGTATTCTAATTACAATCATCATCAAATATTATAAAACCTAACAATTTCTTTTCTCACTTGTAGAAAATGCCTCCAGTACGAAGACCACGAACTACCCGAGCCAGGAACACTAGCGTCAACCGCAATGCGGATGACTAAGGCAACCAAGGAAGTATCAACACAAATGACAATCGAAACAACAACAACAACAAAAACAACGAAAATCAGGACAATCCCATCACCCTGCTGATGAACATGATTAGAGAAGTAGCTCAACAAAATAATAACCCACCGCACCCACCGCAAGTACAACCTAGGAGGGTAACATTCAAGGACTTCACATGTTGTTACCCGCCTACTTTTAATGGTGAAGGAGGTCCCACTGGTTCTCAAACATAGGCCAAGGAAGTTGAGAAGACCTTCCAAATTTCTGGGGTGAATGAAGACCTTAAGACTAAGTATGCCACCTACCTGCTGAAAGGAGAAGAAAATTACTGGTGGGAAGCCACCGAACAGTTAGAACTGGCCAAGAAGCTAGCTGTTAGAGGAGGGGAAGCAACTGATCAAGGATTCACCTGGGAAGAATTCAAGGAGATCTTCAACAGCCAGTACTTCCCGATCAGTGATGCCGATGATCTTGAGAATGTCGAACTGAAACAAGGAAGTATGACGGTGGAGGAATATGAAAGGAAATTCAATGAGCTCCAGAGGTACGCTCCACACCTAGTGCATAACGAGAGGAGAAAGGCAAGAAGGTTCGAATACGGTTTGAACCCCTGGCTTCAGGACAAGATTGTTGTTCTATGCCTAGAAACCTATGCAGAAGTCGTCCAGCGAACGAAGGTAGCAGAAAGGAGCGACAAAACGCTCTGGGAATTCAATCGGGAGAACTAGAAGGATGGGAAGAATAAGGGAAACAACAGCAGTCACCATCAGAACAACAGAGGAGATGGTGGAGGTAATGGGAGACCGCATGTGAATGTGGTAATGGTAAAAAGAGAGGAAGGGAGTAACCACAATGACAACAAGAGAAAAGGGAACTTCAACAACAATGGTAGAGGAGACAGCAAGAAAAAGGGCACTGTTTGTGCCGATTGTAGAAAAAATCATGGGACTTCCCCATGTTTGAAGGGCATGAACACGTACTACAAATTCCATCAGCCTAGGCATATCTCACCAAACTGCCCAAATCAGACACCCGCCACTGCCCAACTGCAATACCGTCCTCAACAGCAGCCACAACAGCAACAACAAGCTAGAACCCAAGGCATTAGTCGCACTCTGGAGATTGTAAGGACATGTTATACATATGGCGTAGTGGGCCACATTTCTCCAAACTTCCCATAGAAGAAAGATATAGGAAACCGCCACTTTTCGAGGCTAACACTATATCAGTCCGTCCCCAAGCTGGGACCTACAACATGACTGTCCAGGACGCACTGATGTTCGATGACGTAGCTGAACGATTGCTTAAAGACCTAAATACAACCCCTAAACGCTTAGAAGTACCTCTAGAAGTTACAGTAGCCAACCAAGAGGTCCTCACTGTTTATAATGTGCTATCTGACTGCAATGTAAAGAGAGACAAGCATAACCTACCTGCAAACTTAATACGCTTTCCTTTGGGAGAGTTTGACATGATATTAGGCATGGATTGGTTATATAAGTACTAGGCTAGTATAGACTGTATGAGGAAGAAGGTTTCCTTAAGAACGCCTTCAAACAATAACGTGTTATTTCACGGAAGTAAGACTACCAAACCATCTCACTTCCTTACCATGGTAAAAGCTAAGAGGATGATGGCATTCCTAACTTATGTGCATAATGCCAAGAAGGAAGCACCGAGATTAGAAGATATTCCCATCGTGAGGGAATTCGAAGATGTATTTCTGGAAGAGCTGCTGAGATTACAGTCAGACAGACAATTAGAGTTCGGAATCAAGCTAGTACTAGGGACTACTCCGATTTCCAATGCTCCATACAGGATGACACCTTCCGAGTTGAAAGAACTTTTTGTACAATTACAAGAATTATTGGATTGAGGATTCATCAGACCGAGTGTCTCACCGTGGGGAGCCCCAGTGTTGTTCATGAAGAAGAAGGATGGATCGATAAGGTTATACATCGATTATAGAGAACTGAACAAGGCAATGGTAAAGAATCGATACCCACTACCAAGGATCGACGACTTGTTTGATCAACTCAAGGATGCGAAGTACTTTTCAAAGATCGATTTGAGGTTAGGATATCACCAACTGAAGATCAAAGCTGAAGACATCTCAAAGTTGGCATTTAGGACTCGATAACAAATTCCTGGTAATGTCATTCGGACTCACTAATGCCCCAGCTGCTTTCATGGACCTGATGAATCGAGTTTTTATGCCACATTTGGACAAGTTCATTATTGTGTTCATCGATGACATTCTCATATACTCCAAGACAGAAGAAGAACATGTCAAACATTTAAGAATGGCATTGGAGACGCTGTGACGTGAAGGCTCTATGCCAAATTC
Organism: Centella asiatica; assembly: GCA_014636745.2. Lineage (NCBI taxonomy): Eukaryota > Viridiplantae > Streptophyta > Magnoliopsida > Apiales > Apiaceae > Centella > Centella asiatica. The sequence continues at coordinate 44,329,236 of CM025783.1, read as the reverse complement.
TCAAAGTGCGAATTCTAGCTCCGAGAGGTGAACTTTTTGGGTCACATGATCAACGAGCATGGTGTGTCTATAGACCCCATAAAGATTGAAGCTATCACCCATTGGCCGCAACCAAAGACGCCTACTAAAGTACGGAGCTTCTTGGGATTAGCAGGCTACTATCGTAGATTCGTTTAAGACTTTTCAAAATTGGCAATTCCATTAACGAATCTAACAACGAAGACGGTGAAGTACGCATGGACTCCAGAATGTGAAAAGAGCTTCCAAAAGCTAAAGAATATGCTGACTACTGCACCAATGTTGAGCTTACCAGATGACAAAGGGGATTTTGTTATGTACAGTGATGCTTCACTAAATGGGCTAGGAGATGTCTTAATGCAACATGAAAAAGTCATCGCCTATGCATCTCAGCAATTAAAAGACTACGAGAAATGATATCCAGCTCATGACATGGAATTAATTGCTATCGTCTTTGCCTTAAAGATTTGGAGACATTATTTATATGGGGAGAAATGTAAGATCTATACCGACCACAAAAGCCTGAAGTACTTCTTCACACAGAAAAAGCTGAAAATGAGATAAAGGCAATGGTTGGAGTTGATCAAGGACTACGACTGCTCAATCAACTGTCACCCTGGTAAGGCAAACATGGTGGCTAATGCACTAAGTAGATGAGAGATATCTGATGTGATGACAATTCACGAAGAGGTAAGAATGGACTTGGAGAGATTACAACTGAACATTATCACAACAAGGTAGAGATGAGAAATTGAGGAAGAAGTCAGAGCGAGACCACAATTATTAGATATAATCAGGGTAACTTAAGAGGACTTCGCAGAAGAAAAAGAAAAGTTGATCAGAGGAGAAGATGAAAAATGTCGAATCCACAAAGATGGTTTAATGAGATTTGAGGATAAAGTCTGGATTCCAGCAAAGGTGGAGTTAAAAAGGGAATTGTTGTAAGAGGCTCACAATTCCAAATTCTCTATACATCCAAGAGGGACAAAGATGTATCAAGACTTGAAGCAAAACTTCTGGTGGACGAACATGAAGAGAGAGATAGCCGAATGGGTCAATACGTGTCTCACCTGTCAAAGGGTCAAAGCTAAACATCAAAAGCCGAGTGGACTATTATAATCCTTGGATATCCCAGAATGGAAATGGGAGCACATCGCAATGGACTTCGTTGTTGAACTACCGGCAACACTGAAGGGAGCTATTGCAATATGGGTAATAATGGATAGGTTAACTAAATCTTCTCACTTTTTGCCAATCAAGGATAACTACAAGATGGATCAGTTAGTCAAACTGTATGTGAAGGAGATTCTAAGCCGACATGGAGTACCGATCTCGATTGTGTCAGATCACAATCCGCGCTTCATGTCCAAATTTTGGTGTAGCATTCAGTACTATCTGGGGACACGATTGGACATGAGTACTGCATTCCACCCGCAGACTGATGGACAATCTGAAAGGACAATTCAAAATTTGGAAGATATGTTGAGGGTGTGTTCATTAGACTTCAGTGGTAACTGGGATGAACATCTACCGCTCATTGAATTCTCCTACAACAACAGTTTCCATGCGAGCATTTGCATAGCCCCGTTTAAAGCCTTATATGGTAGAAAGTGCAGAACACCGCTATATTGGAATGAAGTTGGAGAAAGGCGACTTGAGGGACCAGAGATGGTTTAGCAAACTAAAAATGCAATTAGAGTCTTCCGACAGAAGTAGTACGCAGACCAACATCGGAAGGATCAAACATTAGAAGTCGGAGGTCATGCTCTACTGAAAATTTTGCCATGGAAAGGCGTCATGCGTTTTGGACAGAAAGGGAAACTGAGCCCCCGCTACATTGGGCCTTTTGAAATATTCCGATGCGTTGGTGAAGTAGCCTACCAATTGGCACTACCCCTAGCCTTGGGATACATGCATGATATTTTTCATGTGTCAGTACTTCGACCCTATAGAGGGGATCACACTGGCATCATTGATTTCCAACTGATTGAGATTCAGCCAAATTTGCGCTACAAAGAGATTCCAGTGCAAATCCTGGATCAACAAGTTAAGATTCTAAGGAATAAGGAAATTCCCTTCGTGAAAGTTCTATGGAGGAATCACAATGTTGAAGAAGCAATGTGGGAACTAGAAGAGACGATGATGCAAACGTACCCCCATCTCTTTCACTAGTCAAGTTTCGAGGAAGAAACTTATTTTAAGGGGGGGAGGATGTGAGAACCCGAAAAATAAGATGAATTTTGTTGTATGATTTATTTCATATTATGATTTAATTTATTTTATGTATGAAGGTTAAATTTTTTTTTTTCGGTATGAATAATAAATTCATATCTTAAATGAAAATTTTATGGTAATGTGATGTCCAAAGGTTTATAAATATATTTTTTGAGCTCAAAGCCTTAAATGATTATTCTTTTATCAAGGGTAAGTGAAATGTAGTCACGTGGGAAGGCTCGCACGGGTGTGAGCTACTATGCCACCTTTTTGAACCGAACACTACAGGGAGATAAATGACATAATTACTATGTTAGAGTTGTTGAAAGTGGCCCATCAAACCAGATAATATAGTCCAATAGTACTCTAGATTGTTGGCTATGATAAATGACTGACTAACTTTTAGCAACCGTTACATCTGCCCTTTCTAACCAATCACTTCTTTCTAAAGCTTGTTAGTGCCTTTTCCAACTAACGGCTGAAATTAAATCTCAAACAATTCAACAGCTCTTGTTGCTTGGCAAGTGATATAAATATATCATTTCCAGTACAACCCTAGTCCCACCTTCATAAATTCTCTATACAGCCAAACACCCACAAAATCCATATTCACTTTCAAAGAGCAACTGTCTTTCTCGAAGAACAATCCAAGCTTTTAATTTCTCCTTTACTGCCAAAGAGGTAAGAGCATTATATTAAAGTTCTGTTCTGTTCCTGCACTATTTTGTTCTATCATGCATGCCATGTTTGCGAAAATACTTTATTGATTCACTTCCAAAAGTATGATTTAATGCATGCTTTTAACATCTGGAGTTAATGCCATTTATTTCAAAAAGCTAACCAAGATGAGAATAAGAAATGTTGACGACCACCTAGTAGTCAAACCATTAACTTCCAAATATTCCTTTTTATATCAGTAGTTAAACACCACGCCTGAATCTTTGTCAACCAAAGTTCTTGATATCTAGTAGTGTCTATAAGATTTAATAGACAATAAGAGTGTTATACACTACAGAAAGGTGATGAAGTCACCACTGTATCAGAGACAAGTCCTAGCTTAGTTGCCGTCAGCGTGAAGTTTGTCTCTAACCATATAAAATTGCCCCTGGGAGATTCCAAGTTAGTCTACGACAGTATGGAATTAGTCTCTGATAGGCTAAAGATAGTAGTCTCCGATAAACAAAATTTTATTAGTCTCCGATGAACAAAATTTTGTTAGTCTCTAACGAGAAAATTTTTTTAGTCTCCGATGAACAAAATTTTGTTATTCTCTGATGATAAAATTTTCTTAGTCTCCGATGAGTTCAGCGATGACTTACTGAGTTTGGTGCTGAACAAATTTTCACTCGACGAGTTTGGAGATGATCAAGATCATCCCCTGATGGTCGGAAACCATCCCCTGATGATTAAAGGTCATCCACTGATGGTCGAGGACTATGCCCTGATGACCGAGAGTCATCCCCTAACAGGTGAACTAGTCCCTGATGACTAAACATCCCCTAACGAGTAATTATCCACTTATGACTAGTCATCCCCTCTTAGGTTTTATAACATTTGATGATGATTGTAATTAGAATACATAGATATACAAATGTACAGAAAGTGCTAGTGTATAGCATTAGAGTTTTGTAGCTGATAGTTTACTCTCTGATTCATGTAATTTATTTTTGTAAGAGAGTAAGTTAAACTTTGTATTATAAGAGACTATCAGAATTGTATCAGAGATTTCAACAAGTCAGAGACTATGTTTAGTCTATCGGAGACTAAAAAAATTGTTCATCAGAGATTATAGCTTAAAGCATTGGAGACTAATATCAAAGCATCGGAGACTAATCTTGAGTCATCAGAGACTAAGTATAAGGCATCGGAGACTAAAGCTTAAGCTATCAGAGACTAAACATTTGATCAGAGACTAAAGTTGAAGCTGTCAGAGACTAAATTAAAATTACTCTCTGATACAAGACAAACTTCTAATTGAATTAGAAGTCATCTTTGATATGGAGATTTGAAGAGTTGTAAAAGTTGAAGCTAGTTAGGAAACAAGAAGAATGAGAACAACCAGAGAGAAAAAACCTATTCCTTTTGTACATAGAAAATATACATTGAATAGGATTAGAAGCTGAATTACAATTCAGATTTGGAAGCTGTAATTAAATTTACAAATTTGTATTAGAAGCTGTATGTTTGTCAAGATTTATAAATAGCGTACAGGATTTTGAAGCTAACAATCAGATTGTGATTAATAGAATTTGTAATCAATTGTTCATCAATAAAAGCAATTGTTTATAAATTTGTTCTTGTTTTTGTTCCTTAATTTCTGCAAGTAAATATACTTTGTAGAACAAAAATTTGAAAAGATTTCAAGAACTTGTATTCAACCCCCCCCCCCCC
>CM025783.1:44300820-44324513 GCA_014636745.2 Centella asiatica | reverse complement strand
AGAACTTGTATTCACCCCCCCCCCCCCCCTTCTACAAGTTCTAGGCTATTTCACTGGGACAACAATTGGTATCAGAGAATAATAATTGATATATTTCATTTAACAAGATCCAGAGATGGCCAATAATGAAGGAAGCAGCTCCGGCATAATGGCATATGCAGGAAGTCGAGATGGTGGAACCAGAATTCCAGTTTTAAAAAGAGAAGAATATCCAATCTGGAAACAAAAGATGTATATGCACTTGAGGGCAACTAATCCTGAGTATATTGATAGGATTGAGAAGGGTCCCTATCAACCAAGGAAATTTGTTCCTTTTAAAACTATGGAAGGAACAGTTATCCCTGAACACTTTGAACTTGCAGCAGAAAGTGATTACACCAATGAAGACAAGTTACAAGTGTTAAAGGATGCTAAAGTGATGAACATACTTTACAATGGACTGGATAAGAATATGTTCACAAGCATTATCAACTGCACAACATCTAAACAAATCTGGGACACCATCGTCTTATGTGAGGGGACAGACCAAGTAAGAAAGAATAAAAGGTCATTGTTGACTCAACAATATGAATTCTTTCAAGCAAAGCCTGGTGAATCAATAATATCAGTTTATGATAGATTCAATGCTTTGCTCAATGACCTAAAAATACTTGGAAAATCCTATGACAATGAAGATGTAAATACCAAATTCATAAGGGCTCTCCCACCAAGCTGGGATCGAAAAACGACTACAATAAGAGAAGCTCATGATTTGGATATTCTCACATTGGACAGGCTCTATGGAAATCTCAAGACATATGAATTAGAAATAGAGCAAAGGCAAAAGCTACATGGCAAGGACAAAGGAGCTGCACTAATGGTTGAGACAAAGAAGTCTCATGAGGAGCTTGGTGATGACACTAATACTGCAAGCTCAACTGATGAAGAAAATGAATCAATCACTGATGATGACATGGAAGAATTCATGGCTTTCATGGTGAAGCAATTCAAAAAATTTAGAGCTAGCAGGAAAGGAAGAAAATCAACAAGGAAGCCTATCCCAAAACGAGAAGGTCAAACTGTGACCTTTGATAAAAAGAAAATCAGATGTTTCAATTGTGATGGGATAGGGCAGTTTGCCAATGAATGCAAGAAGCCTAAATCTACAGAAAGATCTAAGGATGACAAGAACAGAAAATCAGGGAATGATCTTGCTGACAAAAGATTCAAATCAAAGAGCAAGGCTTTGATTACAGAACGTAAAGATTGGATTGACAGTGACTATGAGGAAGAAATTGTCAACTTTGCCTTGATGGCTCAAACTGATGAGTTAAGTGATTCTACTAAGGTATGTGATGCAATTTAGAATTTTAATGTGCTTAATTTAATTGATACATCTAGTGTAGAAAGCATACAAAAAGATATATCTGATTTACATGTTAGTTTTAGATCATTAACCATTGAACATGCCAAAGTAAAGGAATCACATGACCAACTCTTGAAAAGAAATAGATTTCTTAAAGAAAAACAAATACACTTTGATACTATCAAGTCAGAACTGAATAAAGCTCATCACATGATAGATGCTTTGAAGAAAAGGGAAGTTTACTTAGTCGAACAACTTGAAAATGAACAGGCTAAGATTAAACAATGGAATGCTTCCTCTAAAAAGCTTTCTGACTTGGTAGAAAATCAAATGGTTGGTCAAAAATCTGGTTTAGGATATGATGAGTTCCTAGAAATAAAACCAGAAATAGAAAAAATTGAAGCTGATAATTCCATAACTAACAAGCCAATTCTCATGAAAAGAATTAATTTTGTCCCATCAGTCAGTGAACCTAAATTTATCAACACTCAAAGTCAACATGTCACTGCAATTATAAAAAATGATCAAAATTCAGTGAATACTATTGAAAAGAGTGAAAACAAAAGAATGAATATAGGATTCATGACAAAGACACAACTAAACAAAAAATTGGAAAATCTTACTAAGTCTGAGATTGAAAAGTCAGTGGAGTCTAGCAATGGGAAAAGAAATAGGAATAGAAAAATAGGCATTAATAAATATACTAATTATGCAAGAATACCTAATGCTCCTAGAAAGACATGTCACATATGTGGAAATCCCAATGACATAGCTATACATTGTAGGAGTAAAAATAGAATTCCTATTGTAGAGACTGCATTAACAAAGATAATCAAAGAAAAATCACCTATAAAAAGGTCTAACCATCTTTGCAATAATAGTGAAAATGCTAAACTTGGCAGTCTCTCACCTTTAAGAAACAAGACTAATGATTGTCCAATAAAAGTTAAAAATTCTAAAAGACAATCAACTCAATCTGAGTCAAGTCTTGATTTTAAAACTAGTGAGAAAGGATCAAAGAAAATTTGGGGCCCAAAACCTTCTAACTAGTTATTCTTACTGTGCAGGGCAAAAAGAAAAAATCATGGTTCTTGGACAGTGGATGTTCAAGACATATGACAGGAAACAAGTCTCTGCTTAAACAGTATGAAGAAAAGAATGGCCCTAAGTTAACATTTGGAGATGATAGCAAAGGTCATACAAAGGGCTATGACAATGTTGAGCATGGTGATGTCATCTTCCTTGAAGTATCACTAGTTGATGGCTTAAAACACAATCTATTAAGTGTGAGTCAACTATGTGATAAGGGATTCTTTGTCACCTTTAAAGAAGATTTATGCCAAGTGTGTGACAAGGAATCTGGGAATGTGATATTGATAGGAAAAAGAAAAGGAAATTTGTACACTGCAAATTTAGTTTCTTCTACTGATCAAATCACATGCTTGTATAGCAAAGCCTCTGCAGATGAAAGTTGGCTTTGGCACAAGAAGCTCTCCCACTTAAATTTCAAAAACATCAACAGATTGGTGAGAAAAGGCTTAGTAGCTAGCATTCCTCAATTGGAATTTACACAAGAAGGGTTGTGTGACTCATGCCAGAAAGGAAAACAAAGAAGTGTGTCATTCAAGAGCAAACCAACAACATCAATCACTGACCCTTTACAGTTATTACATATGGACTTATTTGGTCAAGTGAATGTGATGTCAATCTTAAAAAACATATATGCTCTGGTTATAGTGGATGATCATACAAGGTATACTTGGGTCAAATACCTTCATTCAAAAGATGAAGCTGCTCAGTTAATTATTGATAATATCAAGAAAATAGAAACTGAGTCAGGAAAAACAGTAATGGTTATAAGGAGTGTTAGAGGAACAGAATTCAAAAATTCTCAAGTAAATGAATTCTGCACTGAAAAAGGGATATCACATCAATTCTCAGCTCCAAGAACACCTCAACAAAAGGGGGTTGTTGAGAGAAAAAATAGAACCCTTATTGAAGCAGCAAGAACAATGTTACAAGAGTCAAAGCTTCCAACCTACTTCTGGGAAGAAGCAATTAGTATTGGTTGTTTTACACAGAATAGATCCTTGATTAACAAGACTTACAACAAAACACCCTATGAGTTAATGACTAGGAGAAAACCAACTCTCAAGTTTTTGCATGTGTTTGGTTGTAAGTGCTTTGTGCTGAGAGATTCATCAGAAACTAGAGGAAAGTTTGATAGCAAATCTGACGAAGCAATCTTCTTAGGTTATTCTCTATCAAGCAAGGCATATAGAGTGTATAACCTAAGAACAAAGGTCATTGTGGAATCCATACAAGTTGTTTTTGATGATAGCAAGATTCTAGGAATGATTGGACAAGGATTGCATGAACCTCTCAGTTTTGAAAATGAATTGGATGCATGGATGGATCCATCAGAGACTGAAGAATTACTCCTAGATGACAATTTTTCTCCAATCAGTGAGGGGGAGTTAATGATTGTACATGAGGTACCAATGACTAATAATACATCAGAGACTAGAGAATTAGTTTCTGATGAAACACAAGAGACTGGTAACACAAATGTACAATCAGAGACAACTAACACACCAGAGACTAGTCAAAAGGAGACAAATAGCTTAGGGGAAGCTAATAATGAAGAAGTCACTGGTGTAGGGGGAACAGTCTTTGATCCAACAACTAGATTGGACAATGTCAATCTAGAAAATGAAGCCTCATCTTCAAGACTAAATATGTCACCTACAAGACCTTGGATGAGAGATCATACACTAGATTTAATCATTGGAGATTTAGAGGAATGAGTCAAGACAAGAAGTGCAACACAAAATGAATGTCTTTATCTCAGTTTTCTGTCAAAAATTAAGCCAAAGAAAATTGAAGAAGCACTTCAAGATCCTGATTAGATAATAGCCATGCAAGAAGAATTGAACCAATTCACAAGAAATAAGGTCTGGAGATTGGTGCCCAAACCAAGGAATAGATCAATAATTGGTGCCAAATGGGTCTTCAGAAATAAATTGGATGAAACTGGTACAATTACAAGAAACAAAGCAAGGCTGTTAGGAAAAGGTTATTCTCAAGAAGAAGGAATTGATTATGAAGAAACGTTTGCACCAGTTGCAAGAGTTGAAGCAATAAGGATTTTCTTGGCTTATACAGCCTATAAAAACTTCAAGGTGTACCAGATGGATGTCAAGAGTGCTTTCTTGAATGGAAAATTGGAAGAAGAGGTCTATGTTGAGCAACCACCAGGTTTTGTAGATCCCAAGTTTCCAAACCATGTCTATAGGTTAGATAAAGCACTTTATGGCTTAAAACAAGCACCCAGAGCCAGGTATGATATTTTCTCTCAATTTTTACTTGAATATAAATTTATTAGAGGTATCATAGATAAAACACTTTTTTACAGAAAACAAGGTTCTGATATAATACTTGTGCAAATATATGTGGATGACATCATATTTGGTTCCACAAATGAAAAATTTTGTGAAAGATTTTCAAAATTAATGCACTCTAGATATGAAAAGAGTATGATGAGTGAATTAAAATTATTCTTAAGATTACAAATAAAGCAGTCAGCTGATGGAATTTTCATTAGTCAGTCCAAATACATTAAGGACTTACTAAGAAAATATGATTTGGTTGATTGTACATCTTCAAAAACACCCATGTCTACTGTCACTAAGCTAGATAAGGATACAAAGGGAAAGAAAGTTGATATCACTAGCTATAGGGGCATGATAGGCTCACTTTTATATCTAACTGCAAGTAGACCAGATATAATGTTTGCCACATGTTTGTGTGCAAGATTTCAAGCTGGTCCAAAAGAGTCACATTTAACTGTTGTTAAAAGAATACTCAGATATCTAAAGGGTACCCCAAACCTGGGGTTATGGTATCCTAAAGAATCTGATTTTAAACTAATTGGCTATTCAGATGCTGACTATGCAGGATGTAAGCTTGACAGAAAAAGCACAAGTGGAAGCTGCCAATTTCTTGGAGGCAGACTTGTTTATTGGTTTAACAAGAAACTAAATTCAGTGTCAACCTTAATGGCTGAAGCTGAATACATTGCAGCTGGGAGTTGTTGTGCTCAGATCTTATGGATCAAGAATCAACTCCTAGACTATGATATGGCATTATCAAAAATTCGTATTTATTGTGATAATACAAGTGCTATAGCCATAACTGAAAATCCAGTACAACATTCAAGAACAAAACATATAGATATAAGATATCACTTCATTAGAGAACATGTTAGTGAACGAAACATTGAATTGCACTGGGTTACAATAGATAAATAACTTGCTGACATATTCACAAAGCCTTTAGATGAACCTACATTTACTAGGTTAGTCTATGAATTAGGTATGTTGAATTATGCTTCTAAAAATTGAGTAAAATTTCGAAAAGCAAGTTTGTAAAACTATTAGAAGCTAGAATTTAATTTCTAGATTGCAGCTGTTTTTGTAAACAGAATTTTTAAAGCTAGAATTTAAATTCTGGAATGTAGCTGTTATGAACAAGTAGAATCTTTGAAGCTAATAATCATTGTTTTGATTATTGGAAAACTAATGACATAAAAAACATGAAGCAGAGACTAGTTTAATTTAGTCTCTGAAGAAATTTGAGTGAGAGACTAAAATTAGTCTATGATAGTTGTTTTTAATTAGTCTCTAACTAGTTAAAAATAACCTATCGGAGACTAGTTAAAATTAGTCTCTGATAGTTGTTTTTTAATTAGTCTCTGACTAGTTAAAAATAACCTATCGGAGACTAGTTAAAATTAGTCTCTGATAGTTGTTTTTTAATTAGTCTCTGACTAGTTAAAAATAACCTATCGGACACTAGTTAAAATTAGTCTCTGATAGTTGTTTTTAATTAGTCTCTGGCTAGTTAAAAATAACCTATCGGACACTAGTCAAAATTAGTCTCTGACTAGTTAAAAATAACCTATCGGAGACTAGTTAAAGTTAGTCCCCGATTGTTGTTTTTAAATTAGTCTCTCACTAGTTAAAAATAATCCATCGGAGACTAGTTAAAATTTGTCTCTGATAAGTGAACACGACAGAGACTAGGGCAATCTCTGATTAAGGGGTAAATCGGTAGTTACTCATACCCAAGATCGAAAACCGTTCACTATCTTTGGAATTGCAAACGTTTCTAATACTATATTCAAACAAATTTCAAACACAACTGCAATTTCATTCATTCAAAGAACTCTCTCTCTCATATCTGTGCGATCTAATTTTGTTTTGCAAAGAATCTTTGTTCTCAAAGCTTTTCACAGATATCATCAATGGCATCTAAGACAGTGTGCTTTAAGTTTGGCGACTTCGACTTCATCAAGACTAACCATGCTAGGGTCGTGAAGAAGAACAAGTTTGAAGCACAGTTTCACTCTGTTGTAGATTTTCTACAGACATTATCGCTGACTTATGCCATCTATGAAGCTCCCGCTCAGGCTGCTGAAGTAATCATGGCCATGTGGTCCACTACTACCATCCAGGACGAGAGTGATGACTCTCCTGTGGTAAACTTTACTTATGATAATATTACATATGCTATTGACCATGCTATAGTCAATAATGCTTTGCTTTTACCTGTGCATGATGCATATGACCATACTGCATCTGATGAGGAAATTCTAGATATGTTTCGTTCCCTGCACTATGATACAAAAATTACATCTGTAGGAACCATATCTCGACCTCACCTTAGGCAGGAATGGTCTTTATTCTTTGATATTATCACTAAAGCATTCACATCAAAATACAATGGTTATGATGTCATCACTACACTAACACAACAAATTGCATATAGTGTACTGTACAATAGGCACATAAATATAGGGCTGCTTATTCTGCATAACATGATCGCTAAATTTAAAACTAGTGATAAAAATAAAATATACTATGCTAAGTTTTTGATGATGATTGCCAATTATCTAATCCCTAACCTAGATATTACTAGTATGCAAATTATGCCATCTGTTATGCAGAGTAAAAGAATAATTGCAAATGTGAAGAAAAGGGCAGCAAATGTAAAGGTTCCCCTTTCTTTTCCTCCTATCATGAGACAAACTCTCATTGATAGATTTCCCAATCTTTACAATTCTTCCTATTTTGAGGATCTTGAGCAACAAACCCGAAACCATGTTGATCCTCCAACCCATTTTTCACAACAATCAGTAGCCCCCTCCACAGTTTCTCAAAAGATTGTGGTTGTAAAAACAAAGACAGCCAAAAAGTTACCCATAAAAAGAAAAATAATAGAGGGTGACAGTGAGGCTGAGGGAGTAAAGGAAACTGAGTTGGCTACTCAAAAAAGAAAGAGAGTGATTACCCTGAGCCGAAAACAATCCATTGCCTCCCAAAAGGCTTTAGAGGTTAAAAGGAAACACAGTACTCTATTAACATCCTCCCAAAAGGATGTTAATATTGAAGAAAGTTCCCAACCAAGAACACCAAGTACAGAGTCTGCACAATCCCCTGCAAATACAAAGGGGCAAGCCCAAAGAGAGAAAAGAAGTAAAAGAAAGAGTGACACAAAGAGTGCACACACTGAGTCTACTCAATTGATGCTCCTCAAATTTTTGTTCTTGAGGAGCAGCCAACACTCCAAACTATACATTCTCCTATCTCTTCTCCTATTCTTGATTCTTTAGAACTTGATAGTTCACATCTTCTTGATTTTTTCCAAGAAGAGCCCACACTCCCAGAGACTGACACACAAGAACCATTTGTTCAAAGTACAAATGCAGTCAGTTCTTCTATACATTCCATGGAGAGATCCCTAACCATAGAAATACAAAGGGAACCCCCTCTTCATGTAGTCTCAGATAATTCTTCTTTCAACCCCTCTTCTGTAGGACAGAGTGTACATATCCATATGAGTGAGGATGGGAGAATAATTAGTGAGAGTCAGGTTCCTGACCTGGAAAAAGGAGAATACACACAAATGAGAGTCAAGCTTTAGAAAGCTTGGAAAAAGGAAAGATAGAGCAGCTGGATGCCCAACTCTAGGAAAAAGGTGAGGGAGTGAGCAAGGATGAGATCCTTGAAGAAAATAAAAGAGAGAAAAATATATTCTTAGCAGGTGACTTTCTCACACTTGTTGAGCCCTCCACCAATGAAGCCCTATTTTCCTCTGCTCTGACTGAAATCACATCATCAGAGGAACTTGGGGGAAGCTCACAGCCAGGGGATGCATTACAAACATTGGTAGAAATGTCAAATGCTGATTTTGAACTGCTATATGGTCTACAACAAAACCAAGATCACATTTCAGCATTGAAGATACGCATTGCAGATGAACCTGAGCCTGTTGAGATAGAAGATAAAAATGTAGATGCTTGGCTAGATGCAAGCTATACAAATTAATTGGATGATGCAGCTGCCCAGCTAAGGCATGATTATTTAACCAATTTGGGGTCAAGTGCAGTCTCTGAGGACGTGATCAAAATTGACAAGAAGCATACGAAGTTCCAGCACTTCATGATCACGGGTCTCAAGGCTGCAATACAACATATTAAAGAGAAAATGGAGCTTGAGATAGAAAAGATCCGCAGATGCTATGAAGGACACCTTCCCCGGAGGATGTTGAATTCAATAAAGTCAAGATTAAAAGATCAGTTATCCACCGAAAGGCGACTTCAAGTATTGGAGGCAAATGTCCAGTCCATTATGCACAAACAAGAAAAATTCGACCAAACTCTTCAACATTTTACAACACTGCTGGAAAAGGTTGTTCCCACACTGGCTACTACTTCCTCCAAACCCTTAGATTCTGATGTCAAAAAGGGGGAGAGTAGTCAGTCACAATCAAAAGAAGCAAAAGAAACAATGAAATCAAAGGCAGCAGTGGCTGAAAGGCCAAGTTATGCTACCTTGATGGCTAAATTCCAACGAATTCAAGGTGCTAAAAAAAGTCTGGATTTAGCCATCAAGTCAACCATAGCTACTACTACAACAACAATTTCTGCACCAACAACAACATCATCAACAACAACAACAACAGCTCCTCCTTCTACTGCAATAATCCCAAGCACCAGAAAAGACAAAGGCAAAGGTGTTCTGGTTGAGGAATCAAAGAAAACAAAATTTGCTCAACCAGGATAGCCTAAGGTATTAGGTGATGCCATGAAAACTGCTCACTTTCCCACTCCAGTTGTTAGAACAATATAGGCTCAAGTGTTTGAAGAAGGGGGGGATGAATGCAAACACTACAAACTATTTGCTCTTTTTAGTTGGCCCTGATTGGAAACAGCTACAAAGAACAGAAAAACTAAAATATATGAACACACATATTCAAGTTAAAATAGTTGTATTAAAACTTAATGTTTTTTTGGAAATCTGTATAATCACGAATGTGATTAAACAGCTACAAAATCTGTAATAAAATTACAACTTTTACTTCACACTCACTAGCTTCTAATCTTTCTGTGAAATATTTCTCTCAAGATATATTACAAAGTTGCTCTAATGATTTGTGTGCTTCTTTGTTTGTTGATCTGTTGGATTGATCTCCTTTTGTGTAATGAGAACTCCTTTACATACATAGAAATCAGAGGTTGAACCCACGTGCTGTAGACGTGCTACTTTTCTCAACTCAATCGCATATATGTCACATCGTTGTCCTTTGTGACAGACTGTTGCTGCTTTTTGTTGTTCTCTTTCTTCCCTTGATTTGTGTGCATTTAATGTTCGAGAGTTCTCATTGGACCATAACAAACTTCAACAAATATCTTTCCAGTTAATATCTCTTGCTTCTACAACAAGCTTCGTTGATTTGAGTGTAAGTTCTGATGAAGGGTGTATGCAGTCATAACCATCCACTGACGACAAGCCCTGATGAACTTGATTAGTGCTTCTGGATACCCTGATTACAAGTCTTGATAAAAGACTAGATCAGGGCTTCAACCTTCACTTGAGTTTTACTCAGTACTTCTTTGATCCACTGATGTTATGACTTAAGACATGCACTGACGGCTTCCACTGATGCAGTGTTGAGCTATCCCCCTAATGGGTTGGCCTGACACTGTCATTCCCTGATGCCTTACCCTGACAGGTGACATGTCTTGATCATGCCCTGACGTGTTCCCCCTGATGAGTTTGGCCAACCACTGCCATACCCTGATGCGTTCTCCTGACGGGTTGGTCTGCCTTAGTCATCCCCTAATGGGTTCCCCTAACGGGTTTCCCTGATGATTCTTAATCATTGAAGCTTTGTTTGGAATATTTGATGTGCGGAATACTTCAATCTTTTTAGAGTAACATCAGACATTCCTCTTCACTTTGTCAAGTCCTTAAAATGTTCCATTTTATGACTTTTCTTGTGAAGTGTTTGATCATCCCCTGATGAATAAGTTTGTCATCAGTGGATGTAAAACTTGTGCTGATATTAAGGTTTATAAAGTACCTTAAGTATTTACAGGTGCACAATTTATTCTCTAAACATTATCATCATCATTTAACTCTAACACCAGTTCAATTGATAGTGGATGAACTTGATGACTGTTCTAACACCTCCTGTTCTAATTTCCCATTGAGAAAAGCACTTTTCATATCCATTTGATAAACTTTAAAGTTTGAATGTGCTGCATAGGCTAAGAAAATTCTTATAGCCTCAAATCTGGCTACTGGTGCAAAAGTTTCATCAAAGTCAATCCCTTCCTCTTGAAGATAACCCTTTCCAACCATTCTTGCTTTGTTTCTAATAACAATGCCAGCTTCATCCATCTTGTTTCTGAATACCCATTTGGTACCTATTATGATTCTATCTTTGGGTTTAGGCACCAACTTCTATACTTGATTTCTTTCAAATTGATTTAGCTTTTCTTGCATAGCCATTATCCAATCTACATCTTGAATGGCTTCTTCAAATTTCTTGGCTCTACTTGTAAAAGAAAGCAAGCATATAGGCATTCATTAGATGTTACTTTTCTGGTCTGCACTTTCTTGTTTGGGTCACTAATAATTAAATCTGTTGTGTGACTTCTAGACCATTTGGGATTGGAGATGTATCTTGATGAGCTTGCTTGATTATCATCTCCTCCCCCTAAATCTGTGCTCCCAGCTTCTGAAAACCCTCCCCCTGAATTAGTGCTCAATTCAAGTTTCAAGTTATCCCCTGATGGTGCATGCCCTGATGGATGATCCCCTGATGGAGTATCCCCCGATCTGTTGTCCAGGAAATTGACTCTATCTATTGAAGGGGCTTCTACAGTGTTTGGATTGACATCAGGAATGGATAAGATCTCCATTTGTTTGCACTCATCAACTTCATTCTCTTGATAATCAGTCTCATCTTCATTTTCAAATATGAGCTCTTCATGAAAACCAAGGTCTTCAAGTCTAGAAATCTCTTGATCATCAAAAGCTACATTTATACACTGCATCATCACCTGAAGTCTCTTGTTGTAAACCCTGTAGACCTTAGATGTCAGCGAGTAACCTAGGAAAATTGCTTCATCAGCCTTTTGATCAAATTTTCCTAAGTTCTCACCAAAGTTTCTTAATATAAAGCATTTGCATCCAAAAACATGTAGGAACTTGATGCTTGGCTTTCTCCCTGTCATTAGCTCATATGGTGTCCTGTTGTGAGCCTTGTTGATTAAGGACCTATTTTGAGTGAAGCAAGCAGAGGAAATTGACTTAGCCCAAAAATAGGTAGGAATCCTTGCCTCTGCTAGCATTGTTCTAGCAGCTTCTATTAGGGTTCTATTATTCCTTTCCACTACACCATTCTGTTGAGGAGTCCTTGGAGCAGAAAGTGTATGATCGATGCCTTTCTCCACACAAAAACTATCAACAACTGCATTCTTGAATTCAGTTCCATTGTTTGTCCTCAATGTTCTAACCACTAACCCTGACTCAGTTTCCACTTTCTTAATATGGTCAATGATTTGTTGAGGAACTTCTGATTTAGAATTTTGAAACTTCACCCAAGTGTATCTAGTGTAGTCATCCACAATGACCATTACAAATCTTTTCTTTGACACTGACATAATATTGATAGGGCCAAAGAGATCCATATGTAGCAATTGAATTGGAACTTTAATCATTGTGGCTTCCTTGCTGAGAAAGGATGTTTTCCTTTACTTCCCTTATTGACAAGCTGAACATAACCATTCTTGAATGAATTCCATTTGGGGTAGTCTAGTTACCAACTCTCTCTTCACTAAATCATTGATAGCCTTGAAGTTTAGGTGAGAGAGCTTCTTGTGCCACAGTCTTCTTTCATTAGGGATTGCCTTGCTATAGAAACATGATTCTCCACTTACTAAATTGAAATCAGCAACATAGAGATCTCCTTTTCTTATCCCTGACAAATCCTCGTTTGAGATCAAGCACTAATCCCCCTTGAAAGAAATGATGCATCCTTTGTCACATAGTTGACTTATGCTTAACAAGTTGTGCTTAAGCCCATCAACTAGTGCTACATTTTCAAATGAGAGATTCCCATTTGCTGCTTTGCCATAACCAAGAGTCAGTCCTTTGCTGTTATCACCAAATGAAATCACTGGACCATCCTTCTCTTGAAATTCTGTGAGCAGGGCTTTGTTTACTATCATGTGCCTTGAGCAACCACTGTCTAGAAACCAGACTTGACTGCCTTTGATTTTTCCCTGCACACAAGAAACATTTAATTTGTTTTTGGTACCCAAGTGGCTTTGGGTCCTTTAGGTTTAGTCACAGTTAATGGTGATACAACTTTTTCTTTATGAATGACTTTAGGTTTTGGCAAATTTAAAACTTTCTCCTTTTTAGGAGCTTTAATATATGTTTTTGATTTCTCAACAGTTATCTTGCCTTTATCCTTGGAGGAGCAAGATTTAGCAGTTGGTAAATCATCAGCATATAAAATTGTGCCAATCAAAATTTGTGGTTTCTCTTTACATTGAAAAGATAGATGATTAATGTTACCATAATTCCATCACACTTTCCTAGGGGCTTCATGAATGAAAGTGTAATTACTAGCCTTATTTACACCTAGCTTACCATTCCTATTCTTTTTATTTTCCCCTAACAGGCCTTTTTCCCTTGAAGGGCTACGACGGCCTGATGCAGTCTTTCCCCCTGATGACTATGTATCCACTGATGCACAGTCTGGTTCTTTTATGACTGGAGGATTGAATGCTTAGGCAAGAATAGGTTTCTTACCACTTCCACCGCTTGTGGAAGCTTCACTCGTCGGGAAAACATTCCCTTTTTCCAACTTTGTTACAGCCTTTACAAACTTAATAGGTTGTAATGACCTTTTTCCAAAGCTAGCTGTATTTTCCACCTCAATGAGAGGTTGCTTCACTAGAGTCTCTACATAGCCTAAACCAGATTTGGGATTAGATTTTTGACTATTTAATTGATCCTCCAGTTTCTTGCTAGACTCATTCCATTTCTTTATGACTTCCCTTTCTTGACTTAGAAGATTTGAGGTCCATTCCTCTCTTTTGATAGCACAGTCAAGAATATTTTTTGTCCTTGAGGGTTCTTTTTCAAGACTCTCAAGTTTGGAGAGTTCTAATTCTGAAAGAGTGTTTCTTGCAGTCAAATGCTCATTTATTTTCTGCACTCTCTCAGTCTCAGCTACTGCACTCCTTAGGGTGTCATAGAGATCCTTTATCTCACAAGTCATTTCCTTAACAGTTTTAACACAATCATTTTTGGACATGTTAGAGGAAATTTCAAGACTTACTTGTGAGCTGCTACTGACAGTGGATGAGGCCATTAGGACTAGGTTGACATATTCTTCAGCATCTTCTTTATCTGAATCAGCCCAGTCCTTTCCCTCAGCAATATATTCTTTTCCCTTCTTGTTGGCATTGAGAAGGTCAAAGTATTTCTTTTTGTAGTCTATTTTAGCTTCCTTGCCCCTGGATTCACCTTCTTTTGTGGCCTTGCGGCACTCATTTGCGAAGTGGGCCATCTCATTGCACTTGTAGCACTTTATTCTCAATTTGTCAATAAAGTTTTTAGTGCTACTAGGCTTCCTTGCTGAAAATCTTTTGGATCCCGCAGGCTTTTGGAATTTCAACTTGGAAAACCTTTTTGCAAGAAAGGTCATGGTTTCATCCAGCTCCTTTAACTCTTCAGGAGTATATTCATCTTCCTTGGAGTCAGCTTCGTTGTCCCCTTCAAGTTCAGCATCCCCTGACTGCTGCTTCATCAAGACACTGGGTCTTGCTTCTTCTTTGTCCTTCTTGGCAGCCATTAGGGCTACAAATTTAAGTTCCTAGCATCCCCTAACATTTCAGATCTTCGTTGAACCTCAAGTTCATATGTCTTTAGGGTGCGATAAAGCCTATCCAAGTCTAGGAGATTCATGTCCTTGGATTCCCTAATGGTTGTCGTCTTAGGATCCCATGATATGGGAAGGGCTTTCATGAACTTTCTGTTCAGATCTTTATTTGCATAGACCTTCCCATATAATCTCAGGTCATTTACCAACCTGTTAAATCTGTCGAACATTTCAGTGAGTGTTTCACCATTTTTTATTGTGAACCACTCATAATGTTGTGTCAATAGCTGTAGTTTATTTTCCCTCACTTCCTCCATTCCATCACAAAGGATTTGTATGGTATCTCATATAGATTTAGACGTTGTAAGATTCATTATACTATTTAGCATATCATCATCTAAACCATTATATATGATGTCTGTGATCTTGAGATCCTTTTTCACTTTTTCTCTTTCCTCTATAGTCATCTCATCAGTTATTTTTGGAACCAACTTTTCCAGAACACTGACTCCATTAACCACCTCCTGAGGAATGAGCTTCTTTGGAATGTGAGGGCCTTCTTCTAAGATTTGAAGGTATTCATCATCGATTACTCTAAGATGAACTGTCATGCGTTGTCTCCAGAAGAAGTATTTTCCCCTTTCCAACATGGGGACTTTACTGTTTCCCGTTTTATTGGCCATAGATGTTGATTGTTGTTAGCAAGTGTAATCTGCTAATAGGCTCTGATACCAATTGTTAAAATAATATAGGCTCAAGTGTTTGTAGAAGGGGCGGGGGGTGGGGGGATGAATGCAAACACTACAAACTATTTGCTCTTTTTAGTTGGCCCTGATTGGAAACAGCTACAAAGAACAGAAAAACTAAAATATATGAACACACAGATTTAAGTTAAAATAGTTGTATTAAAACTTCATGTTTTTCTGGAAATCTGTATAATCACGAATGTGATTAAACAGCTACAAAATCTGTAATAAAATTACAGCTTCTAATTCACACTCACTAGCTTCTAATCTTTCTTTGAAATATTTCTCTCAAGATATATTACAAAGCTACTCTAGTGATTTGTGTGCTTCTTTGTTTGTTGATTTGAGGGGTTTCCCTGATGATTCTTAATCATTGAAGCTTTGTTTGGAATATCTGATGTGCAGAATACTTCAATCTTTTTAGAATAACAGCAGACATTCCTTTTCACTTTGTCAAGTCCTTAAAATGTTCCATTTTACGACTTTTCTTGTGAAGTGTTTGATCATCCCCTGATGAATAAGTTTGCATCAGTGGATGTAAAACTTGTGCTGATATTAAGGTTTATAAAGTACCTTAAGTATTTATAGGTGCACAATTTATTCTCTAAACATCATCATCATCATTTAACTCTAACACCAGTTCAATTGATAGTGGATGAGAAAGTAGAGTTAGTTTATCCTCAAGAGCAAAAACTTATTGAAGCTGATGCATTACTTGCTTAGAAGTTACAAGAGGAGGAGGAAATGGCTACAGCAAAGGAGGAGGAGGAAGCTAAGAAAAAGAAGGCCATGACTGTAAAGAAGTCAAAAGCTCAGAAGTCTAAAAGAAGAAATAAGGAGATTGAGCAGGTTGAGCAAAGGGCAAGGAGGAAGCCATTGATGGATGAATCTCAAAAGAAGTCTACTGGTTTGGTAACATTATTCAAACCAAGACAATCTACATCAATGCCAATCAGTAGATTCTCCAGGATTGGAATGGCTAACACTTTTTAATTAAAGGAGGCATTTAAGAAGAGTGTTAAGTCCATTAATTTAGAAAAGGATGAAAACAACAAGGAGTATCTCAAAGTCATTCAAAAAGATGGAGAGACTCTGTGTTTACAAAAGCCAAGTCTAGAGATGAGGTCATTCAAAGATATGGAGTGGTTGTTATCTGTTGTCCCTGAAGGTTCTGCGCTTACGTATTTTCTTAAGTAAGGGATTGCTAATGTGAATCGGCCTACTCCGAACTTCCGCAACAGGCTGAAATTTTGAAGCCTAATTCAGAAGGAACTTGAAGAAATGAGAAGGTTGACAACTTTACCTTGACTGGATCTTCCTCCGAGAGCTTATGGATTATGGTATGAGAATTTTCCTAGTGATGTAATATTTTTTGATTATGAGAAGCAGATCAGTACAATTAGTCAGGGGGAACTTGAAGGATTCATTGCTCTACTCAAAGAGTTGACTGATGAAAATGAGATCAAGTTTAGAAAATTGTTGGAAGATAAAGTTGTTGAGCTTAAAAAGAAAGGTTGAAGTTGCTGATTATTGATTGTGTTGATTGGTTATTATTTTTGAAGCCAGACTTATAGGATTTAAACCTAAGTCTTGGTGAAGCTGAGTTTAAGGTCAAAGATCTTAATTCAGGTACATTTGTAGTTAGCAAATTCTTTAAATTTTTTATTCTAAGTTATTCTTGTAATTTTTGAGTTTTGACATCATCATCAACCTTGATTTATGTTTATCACTTTGATAATCATAAATAGGGGGAGATTGTTAGGTTTTATAACATTTGATGATGATTGTAATTAGAATACTTAGATATACAAATGTACAGAAAGTGTTAATGTATAACATTAGAGTTTTGTAGCTGATAGTTTACTCTCTGATTCATGTAATTTATTTTTGTAAGAGAGTAAGTTAAACTTTGTATTATCAGAGACTATCAGAATTGTATCAGAGATTTCAACAAGTCAGAGACTATGTTTAGTCTATCAAAGACTAAAGAAATTGTTCATCAGAGATTACAGCTTAAAGCATTGGAGACTAATATCAAAGCATCAGAGACTAAGTATAAGGCATCGGAGACTAAGATTAAGTCATCGGAGACTAAAGCTTAAGCTGTCGGAGACTAAACATTTGATCAGAGACTAAAGTTGAAGCTGTCAGAGACTAAATTAAAATTACTCTCTGATACAAGACAAACTTCTAATTGAATTAGAAGTCATCTTTGATATGGAGATTTGAAGAGTTGTAAAAGTTGAAGCTGGTTAGGAAACAAGAAGAATGAGAACAACCAGAGAGAAAAAACCTATTCCTTTTGTACATAGAAAATATACATTGAATAGGATTAGAAGCTGAATTACAATTCAGATTTGGAAGCTGTAATTAAATTTACAAAATTATATTAGAAGCTGTATGTTTGTCAAAATTTATAAATAGCATACAGGATTTTGAAGCTGACAATCAGATTGTGATTGTTAGAATTTGTAATCAATTGTTCATCAATAAAAGCAATTGTTTATAAATTTGTTCTTGTTTTTTTTCTTTAATTTGCGCAAGTAAATATACTTTGAAGAACAGAAATTTGAAAAGTTTTCAAGAACCTGCATTCAACCCCTTTCTACAAGTTCTAGGCTATTTCACTAGGACAACATCCCCTGACAGAAAATTATCCACTGATGGTTAATTTATTCCCGATGGACATTCTTAGCCCCTCATGACCACTTTTTAGCGTCAACAATTACCCACTGATGCGCAGTTTGTCTTCGAAAGTATAAAATATTATTTTCTTAAATTATTTTAAGATATTATTAATTTATTTTATTTTAATAAAAAAAAACCTCAACGGTTCAGATGTCAACTTAGACATTAAAAGTTCACAAATATCACAAGTGCATTTTCTCATATCTTTGCCAAAGGCATAAATTTCTCATGTTATATGCATATTTTATAGAGTGTCTCACCCACAAGTGAATTGAATTTTGATTTTTAGCAAAGGACCAAGGAAAGTATATACTCACTCTACTTTCTGTCAATTAATATGTATAATCATTCTTCCGATATGCGTAATTTATCCAAGATATTATTATGTCAATACTCACGATTCAATTTCTTCAAAGTTAAGTAACGTATGATCTTTTGATCCGATGTACGTGAAAATGTAGTACTAGAACCAAGCATTTTTTAGGCGGATGTTAGCTATTCAAATTCGCTAATGCGCCAATGTAAATCCTATATGGATAGAAAAAGGACTTAATTTTTCTCACCCCATACTTGTAAAGGATATCCATGTGGGTAACTAAAGGCTAATGGGTTGCATCTGTCTGACACCCTAGGCCTTAGAATGATAGGGAATGAAAGTCGAGGCATCGGTAACTAAACCCTCACATATAAAGGATTTCTGCTTTGACTACGTATGTCATTATGATGAAGTCAAACGATCAGGCTGGTCAGTTGATATATCGTTTGATGAAGAGATGATGAAGTCAGATAATGGTCAAGCTGGTCGGCTAATATGTTGTTTGATAAAGAGATGATGAATTCAGATAGTGGTTAGTCTGGCCAGGTGATGCACTATTTGATGAAGAGAAGGCAAATGAATGATTCAAAATTTCTTTCAAGTAAAGGGTCAAACCCCTCGTTATCACTCGGAGACCCTAGAAGCTATTTTTCCTCTAAGTTATCAAGAGGAGTGGACATTGTTTCAACTCAACCTCATAAACACTTAAGCCAATAGACTATCCAAACTTCAAAGCTCCCCCTATAATTG
Organism: Centella asiatica; assembly: GCA_014636745.2. Lineage (NCBI taxonomy): Eukaryota > Viridiplantae > Streptophyta > Magnoliopsida > Apiales > Apiaceae > Centella > Centella asiatica. The sequence goes on along the minus strand of CM025783.1, from coordinate 44,305,423 downwards.
ATTATATACTTGCGAGCGTAAATTGCTCATATTGCCATTATCTAATGTTTTATAGGACATGGCGAGAAAGCTGAGCCATCTGCTAAAGGCAAAACGAAGATGGCATAGTGAACACTTCCTAATTGCCCTCTTATGGATGGCATTCAGGGGGAGAGTGAAGCATGAGGCGATTATTGAAATGTTTAGATTGTAAGACCTGTGTGGGCCCCTCATAAACTTCCGTTGTTAGAATATAAATTTTGGGTTAAATGTAATAGAGATTTCTAATTATTTCTCTAAATTTATTGATATGTATGCTTGTTGTTATTACTTTTCTTTTGTCAATTATTGACAGTGCTTGAAGTTCAGTATGGGATTTTTGGGGCCGTCACAAAGAAGCTGCAATTGTTTTTACAGAGATAAGTAGTTGTACGGTTCATTGATTCATATATTTAGTATAGATATTGAAGCTGACAATCAATTTGTGATTATTAGTATTTGTAATCGATTGTTAATCAATAAAAGCAATTGTTTATAGATTAATCTTGTTCTTTACTTTATGCAAGTTTAATTACTTTAAAGAGCAAGAATCCGAAAAAGTTTCAAGAACTGTATTCAATCCTCCTTGTACAAGTTCTAGGCTATCTATATAGGACAACATGAATTGTATGAGGTGTGTGAATCTTGTTTATTAGGCAAGATGACTAAATCCCCTTTTACTAGACAAAGTGCACAGACTAGTGAGTTTTGGGTCTTATACATAGTGATGTATGTGGACCAATGAGTTCGCTAGCAAGAGGTGGGTTTTATTACTTCATTACATTTACTGATGACTGCAGTAGATATGGATATGTGTATCTAATGAGACATAAATCAGAATCCTTTGAAAAGTTCAAAGAACTCAAAAATGAAGTTCAAAACCAATTTGACAAAAGAATAAAAGTCATTCGATCAATCGAGGAGGTGAATACTTAAGCCAAGATTTAATGATCTTCTTAAGGAATGTGGTATTGTATCACAACTTACTCCACCTGGAACACCGCAATGGAATGGTGTATCCGAGAGGAGGAATTGTACCTTGTTGGACATGGTGTGATCCATGATGAGTCATTCAGATCTTCCAATAAGTTTTTGGGGACATGCTCTAAAGATAGTTGTCTTCACACTTAATTGTGTTCCTACAAAGATGGTTCAAAAGACACCATATGAGATGTGGACTGGGAAACGTCCTAATATGTTTTTCATAAAGAATTGGGGTTGTGAGGCATATGTAAGATGTCAAGCTCCTAATAAGTTCGGACCCAAATCAGATAAATGTAATTTTGTGGGATATCTAAAAGAAACTAAAGGGTATCAATTCTACAAACCTTCGGAGAGTGTTTGTTGCTCGTACTGGCATTTTTCTAGGAAAACAGTTTATATCTTGAAGAAACAGTGGGAGGAAAGTAGAACTCGAGGAAATTTGAGAACCACAAGATATCATTGAACCTGATGTGGAATTTGAGCAAGAACCAGAAGTCGTTCTGGAGATTGAACCCCCTCAAGTAACACAAGGTCTTCGTAGATCTGGAAGAACACTTGAAGAGCCTGAAAGATATTATGGATATCTTGTGATTATGACTTGCGATGTGATGCTCATGGACCAAGATGAGCCTACTTCCTACCAAGAAGGTATGAATGGACCAGAATCTAGGAGATGGCTAAAAGCCATGAAATCTGAGATGGACTTCATGTATACGATGTGAGAACCCGAAAATTTTATATGAGTTTGTTACATGAATTAATGTATGTTGTAATTAATTTCTTATTTTATATACAAATGGTAAATCCATATTTTAAGTGAGAATTTTGATGACAATGAGAGGTTCATTTTATTGAAGATAACTTCCTTAAAAGGATATAAAAATAAGAATATCAAACCTTGTATAGGATTATGATTAATTAGTTTGGAAGAAGAAGAGAGGGTTACGTAAGATCGGTGGATTACGTGTTTGATTATTAAGTGGGTTGGGTGGCAGCGGTTGATTAAGGTCGAATGCATGTAAGACACTAATTGCTTTGTATGTTACCAGCTGTTGAAATATTACATTAAGCAGCCGTCTTACCGTCTTAACTGACTAATCATCTTATCTCAAGGCTTAATCTTAGTCTGGTATAAATACCTCATTCGGAGGTAAAATTTTAATCTCTTTTCTAAAAATTTCTCTTCTAAAGTTCTTCTCTAAACTTATCATCTTCATACAATTTCAAGTTCTTTCTTTCGGACCATTACTTTCAGACAAGCTTTAATCCCTTCCGGCAAGTCAAGAGGTAAGAATCTTATGTTCTCCTCTGTTTTTTCTTTTTGCATAGCATCCGAAAGTATTAGCTGTGTGTGCTAAGTCTTCAGGAAATGATAAAGCTTTTAAAGAATATGTTGTTTTTATGAGAAGAAGCTTATGCACCACAGAAAGGATGATTATGTATCCTAGGTTTGAGTTCGTTCATTCTGGGCATCATTCTTGTTCTTGAAGATCTTCTTTTATAGTAGAAACAAGTTCTAATGTTGGTCTCTGATGACGTCAACCTTAGTCTCGGATGGGTTGAGATGGCGCCATCAGTCTCTGATGAGATATTTGTTAGTCTCCGATGACTAATATGTTAGCCTCTGATGAGATACTTTAGTCTCTGATGAGATAGATGTTAGTCTCTGACGAAGGATTTTCTTAGTCTCCGATGGAGGAAATGCTATTAGTCTTTGATGAAGGAAGCTTAAATTAGTCTCTGATGACGTCATCCTTAATCTCCCACAGGCTAAGTTTAGTCCCTGATGACGTCATCCGTAGTCACTGATGGGCAAAATATGTTAGTCTCTGATGGCTAAAGATATTAGTCTCTGAGGAGTTTGGCGCTGAACATATTATCCACTGATGAAGTTTAGTGATGATTTACTAAGTTTGGCGATGAGCAAATCATCCCCTGATAGCCAAGAGAGTTCGGCGATAGTCAAAGTTATCACCTGACGAGTTTGGCGGTGAGAAAATTATCCCCTGATGGGTAAGTCATCCCCTGATGACTATCCCCTGATGAGTGAATGATACCCTGATGAACAAGAGACATCCCCTGACGGGCGAGACATCCCCTGATGGGTAGTTTACCCACTGATGTCCAATGTTCCCCTGACGAGGAAGATTTTCCTTTGATACGCAGTTTGTCTTTGAAACTATAAAAATATTATTTCCTTAAAATTATTTTATGATGTTTCAATTATTTATTTAACCTCAATAATTCTTATGACAGATTCGAAACATTAAAAGTTTAAGGACATCACATATGCATTTCTTTCATAATTTTTATCAAGGTATTAAATTTATCGTGTTATATGCATGTTTTACACAATCTTTCACTCACGAGTAAATTGAATTTGAATTTTTTGTTGCAAAGGACTGAGGCAAGTATATACATTCAATCTGATGCTAATTTTAATTTAACGCATTATCTTTGGATTCATATATTTCAATTGCTTTTATGAATGAGAATGCTATGCTTTAAATTCCGCTAGCAAGATATGAATGAAAGTGCATAGATATAACTGAGCTTTGATTAGCAGTTACTTTTAATCTTCTATCTGTGCAAACAAATGAGAAAGATATGTCCTTTAAATGGGTTATGCCACATGGTTGGCAAGAGAAAGGGAAACGTGTTGATGTGTTCTGTCACCTAACCTAGATGAATTATAAGTGACTACGTACGTTCACACAATGAGGGATCATGCGGTCACAGTTAGGCCAGCTGTGTACTGTATGGTTAGCAGATCCAATGGGTTTTGCCCCCGATGGATATTTTGAGAAAGTTGTACTCAGTTCAATACTTGTCTTTCTTCAAGGAGGATTACACGTTGTTTATCATCAGTGATCCTCAAGGTTCTTCAAAGATTTCCAAGGCATTAGTATTGTGTCACTGAGCCTCATAAACAGAACTAAACTTTCATCAATATTCCATATTTGTTTCTCTAAATTGTTTATATACTTGCTAGGCATAAATCGCTCATTCTTGTTGAACTTAATGTCTTGCAGGGCATGGTCCAAAGGCTGAACCCTCTGACAAGGGGAAAGCAAAGATGATCGGCTACTGAGTTTGGCTAACCCTTTTGAGTGTCGATAAGGAAGGAAGAAAGGAAGATGTTTTGGAAGAGTGATGTTTTGTATTATAATATAGAGATAGAATAGTTTCCGCTGAGAATGTAATATTTTGGGTTGTAATAACTCTTTACTAATTCTTTTTATTAGTATTTATACTATGAATGGATGTGAAGTTATTTTTCCTTCTTTTGACGAAACCCTGGTCCAGTAAGGGATTTTGGGGTCGCCACACAACCAGGTACGAATCTTGGTTGATCCACCTGAAGGGGTAAAAGTAATTGGGTTTAAGTGGGTTTTCTAAAAGAAAATTGACATGGATGGTAATGTGCATACCTATAAAGGGCAAATGATAGCTAAAGGTTTCAAACAAGTACATGGTATTGACTATAATGAAACTTATCTTCCAGTTGAGATATCGAAATCCATCAGGATTTTGTTTGTGAAGACCCGAATTTGTAAATAAATTCCGTTATGAAATTAATTATTTTAGCTTATTTTCTTCA
>CM025783.1:44207649-44299117 GCA_014636745.2 Centella asiatica | reverse complement strand
TTAAGTGAAGTTTGTTAAGAAAATTTATCCTCTGTTAAGTGAAGTTTGTTAAGAAAATTTATCCTCTGTTAAGTGAAGTTTGTATAGATCAAAAAAAAAATTCTCATTCGACGATTTTGAAGGTGCACTGCTGCACTCCCCATATTGATCTCAAATAATAATACGGAGCACTTTTCTTAATAATACTTCCATAATAAATAAATATACAAACAATATTTTCTTATACAAAATAATTTCAAAAATTGTTAATGAGATCACTTTGAAAATTTATTTATTTAATGAATAAAAAATTTAATTTTGTAAAATTAGTTTGTGATGAACTGAAACCGTTAATTAGTTTTGTAAAAATATTAATTAACTGAAGAATCATGATAGAATTATTATTTGTGATGAGTGTCGCCGTCATCGTGTGGCAGGTGTGGTGTAGTAGTTTTCAGTTAGCAACTGAAAACTAAAATGTCACCTACATGTCAGCAATTAGTTCTCACTTGCTAACTGCAAACTATGATTTAATTTATTTTTTTTAAAATTTGATTCACAGTTTCAAAGTGCGAATAAAATTGGTTTTTTTCCTTCTACACTACGAACTGAATTGGGGGCTGTGACACCGGTACTACAAATGGAACAAACGAAAGGATGGTATATTTTAGATTAAGCGAAGATCTGATAGTGCTAAACAAAAAAATTAGCCTTTATACAAATCTACATTTATTGTTATTGATCGAACAGAAGCACTATTAGTGTGCTTAACTTGACATAACCTTGACTTTAAAGCATTTGAGAAATCTATTTAGCAAAACAAAATATTGGAATTGTGTACAATTACACAGTTTCTGACACATTTTGGCTCTAATTTAATCAAATAATGACCTTGGAGCTCTTATATTGTGCTATACCCATTTCTATGGGCAAATTATTATCGGACAGATTTCTCTTCTGTCCACAATTAGGATTATATTCAACTTTCTTCCTACTTTATTCGTAGAATATTAAAATTTAAAACTAGTTTGAAACTTTTTGAATTCGAATAATTTGAAAATCAACTATTTCAGAAGTATCATTTAATGAAAACTTTATAATTGTTTTTTTAAATATCACAACGTAAATTTGAAATTTTTAAATGTACGATCAAATCAAATTTAAAAATAATTTTAGAAAGGAAGGAGCGAAAATGGATAGGATGTTGAATTTGATTATAGAGGTTTGTGCGATATCCACCTCTCAAACATGGCATAACATTCTTCAGGCCTGTATTCTGGAGCTGTATGGCCTCCACCCTGAGGATTGAAGAAAATATTAACTGGTACTCTAAAGTAACTACTAACAAAAACAAAGATAATATCTATGTGCCCAATTTGAAAAAGGAGGAAGACGTAGATGGAAATATATATAGTGGAAATTTCTTACCTTCACAGTGGCAAAAGTCATTTGGTTGGAGTAAGTCCTTGTGTAACTACGTACATATCCACAAAAATAAATAAATATCAGAAGCTGAACTACCTTTTTTATGTTCTTCATAAGAAGTATGAATTAGTTTAGACTTTAACTTGGAACTCACCCAGCATATTGATCTCTAACGATCCAAGGTCGCCATTCATCAATAATGGAGTATTTCAGATTCCTTATCCAAGCTTCAGTCGATTGAAATGGTACGATCATGTCATGATCACCACTGTTTGTATCAACATTTAACAAAACGGACAAAATAAAATGTAGTCCTTCATTTCCAAAACAAGAACATATATAAATTTAAAGTTAGATATATACATATATAATTTTCGATTATAATGTGACATATATTTCTAATACGCCCTTGATTTAATTCCACTAGATTGATCTATTTCTTTCTAATCTCACCACTTCTCTCTCTAATATCGTACAAACTCATATCCTGTCAGTTGAAGATTTTGATATAAATCATTTTAAAAGTTCGTAAACAGTCACTTGACACAAAGACAACTTAAGATGAACATTTCATGATAAGTAATAGAATTTACCTGTATATGAGAGACCTATAACCCTTTCTGCTGAGATTTGCATGATATGGTATAGTGTTCCAAATCGCAGTTTCGTAAGCCAAATTATTGCTGCACCTAACCCATTTCTTTATGGTCCCCTGTGTGTAATTCAATAACTCATAATGTTAAACAATCTAAAATCTTATGCCGATTAGGGGAATTGCTACTGCCGTACCTTTCTGCTATGGAGCGCTTTTCGAACATTTTCGTCATTAAGCCAGTAATACGAAAGCCAATATCCGTCAACCTGCAGTCGTTGTTAAGCAATTTCTTTGATATCTTTGCAGTATAAATGGCATATGGAAAATTAGCAAGTGCATTTTTCAGTGACGAGTTTATTTTAGTTTAATTCAGTTTTGATGATTATATTTTCTCCAATGTATATGTCACCTCATTATGCTAGTCAAAGAAACAGATTCATTTTACCACAAGGTATCATTCAAGCCCAACCGATAATTTTCCTTTCCTTCTCTTCAATCACGTTCAATCATTTCATAACTACATTTCTTGTATTTATTCTTCAGAGCTGAACCAGAGCTAAGTGAAAAGCAGGATATATTCATTTGTTAATATGTTATGCGTGTGTAGTTGAGCAACAATCTGATTATCATTCAGTTCACCACAATTCAGCAGGCATGTTTCACCCATTTATCCGAAGTTTGAGGTTAACTGCGAAGATACAGATAAAGGATGATGACATACACGACAGTAGAAAGCCGATAGCGGTGATTTAGGATCATTCTGCTTTCCAAAGTTACTCATAATTGATGTTCTATCACTATCAGATGTCAATCTAAGTATGTCTGGAAAATCGCGTCCACAATCTGGCTCCAAAATTTGTGCCGAATTAACTCCATCAGTACACTGCAAAGATTAATATAGATGAATAATCCATGGAAAAATTATATTGCCTACGAATGATTATATAAATAGTCAAGTTAATTAGTTGTTAAATAAAGGTTGTGTCGAAAATTTGGTAGTTATAATGTTTAAATTTGGTAGTTATAATGTTTTGCAAGAAACCAATTATAAGTTGTGTGGTTTAATACTTTGGGCTCACGACTAATTTAATTAGACCTATAAGATTGCACATAAAAAAATTGGGTTATTACTAAATCAAGTCCAATTCTAATTCAGTACATGCGATATTCGATATATGATGCGTTGTATGTGATATATTACATGATTATTACAATCTACTATATTCGTATATGTATGCGGCTGAGAATGGAGATTGTGCTATAAGGTAAGAAATCAATGTGTTATATGGATATATACATGATTTTGAAAAATTACAGTTTATAATAATACATGTAATATATTCGGATTATATATGATATAATCTAATTGTATATATGATATACATGTGAACCAAGGATCCATGATTGTGAGGTTTAATATAATTAAAGGGAGGGGTTACAGATTAATATGATTAATCCACAAGGGTTTAGGGGTTTCAAGTGTTGGTTAGATTACACATACAATGTGTTTAATATTTTAATATTTGATATTTTATTATGATATAGCATGATCTCATGATTAGTTTAATTAAGGAATTACACCATATCATGGTCCCTTTTATATTTGTTTTTATTATGTTTTTTGTTTGATATGTATTGAGCTGTCAATTGTATGCATATCTATAACATGAAATTGAATAAACTAAGTATTATTTAAAATTAAGTAATTATGACTTTCCAATCCAACACATGCTAAGGTTTATATCATTCAAATTGAGTTTGCCAAAACATGATGGATAACACTTATCCATACAGGAAGATTGGTTTACTTAACATGGCTATCAAAACGGTTTTGGTCCTAGAGTCGTATGTTAGAATATTCTATCATAAGATGATGAAACCTAACAACAAAGAGTTACATGAGATGTAATTGACAATATATTGTCTACCTAAAATCACTAAGTCTTTTTTTTTTTTTTTACTAAGTTAAAATGTAATATAAAAGAGAAAAGATACAAATTTAAGGGGCATGCACCTGAGGGTCAGAAGGACAAACCGTAAGAGCTAAAGGATTAAGCCAAACAAAACAACCCAACAACTCAAAAGCTCAAGAAAAATGAGAGGTATCCCTCCCAGCCTACTAGTACAGGTTTCTAGCAAGGCGGAAAAAAAAAAGAGACAGAAGTTAACCAGCTAGGAAAGCAAAACCAACAGTGAGAAAAAGTAAAATCTCTGAATCAAGAGATAGAGCACAAGATAACTATTGAAGGCACACGTTAACTGTTGAACCCTACTAAGAATTGAAGGCACATGTTAACTGTTGAGAATATTCTGCTAATGGCACCCTTTACTTGCTAAGAATATGTTATGAATTATAGTATTTACTGATAATGTATAAACACTTAGAATTGTTAGTTTGTAATTGTACAAGTACCCGCAGTAGTATTCTATTAGAGACTACCATCAGAGTCTACAGGTACGCGTCAGAGACTACAAAAACTGCATTTGAAGAGTTCAACAAAAGTCAAAATTGATCGAGCAAAATTTGTTCATCGGAGTCTAAGTTTTTGTTCATCGGAGACTAAGTCTTTCAGAGACTAAGTTTTTGTTCATCGGAGACTAATGTTGAAGCTACCAGAGACTAAGGCAAAGACACTTCAATGCATTAAAGTAGCCTTGAAAAGATTTGACCGTCGCCAAAGTTAAACATTACTGAACGCCAATGTCATTTTGACTGTCGCCAAAGTCATTTGCCTATCACCAAAGTCGTCAGGCAAATCAACAATAGCACCAAACTTAAGATGACTATCGCCAAAGTAGTCGGGCAAATCAACAACATCGCCAAACTCAAAAAAACTATCGCCAAAGTCATCGGGAAAATGTCTATCGCTGAAGTCAAGTAGTCGAGCATCAGGGGATAAATATCCACTGATGAACAAAATAGCTCGTCAGGGGATAAATATCCACTAATGAACAAAACAGCTCGTCAGGGATAAATATCCACTGATGAACAAAATAGCTCATCAGGGGATAAATATTCACTAATAAACAGAGACTGTCTATTAGGAGATAAAATAATCAAAGACTAAACAAGACATATGGGATGACACATGGCTGAGTTCACAAATTCACTAACTCAAGTTTAAAGGCGATGAAAATAAAATATAGATGATGGTCGAATAAGGAGAGATTGACTACCAAAGAAACTTCAAGGAGATAAGTTATACACTGCAGGTGTGAACACTGATAAAGTAAAATATGGAGATAAGTCATACTTATACACTAGCATGCGTATAAACCTACTCATGTAAAAACTACAGAGATAACTTATAGAAATTTGAATGAGGAAAAATTAGAAGTTGGTCCAATCAAAAACCATGAAGCTCAGAGAGATAAGTTATTCACTGCAGAGATAACTTATCATGGGAACTCTAAGAGGAAAAGAGGGAGCTGGTGTACTGATACACCAGAGATGTTACATAATAGGTTGGCGTGCAAGGAAGGTCATGCAAAAACAAGAAGTTATGTGACAGAGCTGCAATTACCAAAGAATATCAGAGATATTTTTTGAGACAACTCACTATGGAAGCTTGGAGAACAAGGAAGTTATGTCTATAAATAGAGACATGGAGTAGCTAAGATAATATACTTGAGAGACATAACATAACACACTGAGATACACAAAAATACAAGTATTCTTATTATCTCATAAAGAAGCAAGTTTTTCATAACTTGAAAGAAGCAAGTTTTCATAAACTTGAGAGAAGCTAGAAATAACTCGAAAGAAGCAAGTTTTCATAAACTTGAGAGACGCTAGAAATCATTTTTCTAGAGTGCAGCTGTTATTTTAAATAGATATTGTCTACAGCTGGTAATCATTACTAGAAAGAATTGTAAAGATTCAAATTGATTTACAATAAATATACATATTGTAAATTAATATTCATATCTTGCAATTTGCTTTATTGTTTCATATGTTATATCTTTTTAGTAAAGTTGTTTTAAACTGTATTAAACACTTTAATTCCAAAAAAAGTGAGTACTTGTATTCCCCCCCCCCCCCCCCCCCCCCCCCCCCTCCCCCCACCCCTACAATTACTCCACGGAACAAACAGAATATCTGTGAATGGCACAAGATATCTCCTGATGAACCCAATATCCCTTGATGGACCAAATATCTACTGATGAACAAAATGTCAATCAATGAACAAATATCCATCGATGTACAGAATTATCCACTGATGGATATGTTATCTGCCTAAGAAAATCAGTAGAGAAGACCTACTGATGGCACAAGATATTTGTCGATGAACCAAGTAACTACTGATGGACAAAAATATCCACGGATGAATAAAATATATGCCTGTGGTATAATATTTGTCGATAAATATAATATCTATCGATGGCCCTCACATGATAAGACCAAAATATCCACTGATGTATAAGCGTGGAATATCCACTGGGTGCATAGTATCCACTGATGGCACGAGATATCTGCCAAAGAACCAAAACCATTGAAGGATAGAATATCCACTGATGGACAAAAATATCCATTGATGTTTATAATATCTGCCAATGAAAATAATATATGTCGATGGCCATAGGAAGATAAGACCAAGATATCCACTGATATACAAGCCTAAAATATTCACTAGGGACATTGTATCCACTGATGCCTCAGATATTTTGAAGAACATCGACTTGGAAAAAATCTTCTAATGAACATTTTCTAGGACTGAAGAGCAAGATTTATAACCAGTTAAACAAAATTGGAAATTTAGGCAATAATTTGTGAAACTTTTTGCAAGCAACGAGGTAGCAACTGATATCATCAATGAAAAATCTAGTTGTTATTTCAGGAGGAGAGAATTTGTTCTGAAAGACTCTAGAATTCCTTTCCTTCCAAATAAAGTAGATCACAGCTGCCAAACACAGTTTGAGCACCAAGCGTAAGTATAATGGACCACTATAATGAGCAACCACAGTAATAACAAACATCCAGTGCCAGCAGGGAGGAGTCCAAGACAAACGCTCGAACACCAACTTAGCCACCTCCAAGGAGTAAGGACAAGGAAAGAAGAGATGCTCCTGAGTTTTTGAACCACTAAAATACAGTACACAGTAATCCTCAGTGCAATAACCCACTTGGGCCAGAAAGCTACTTGTGCTTAATCTCAATTGGCAAGCCAACCAAACTATAAAAGAAAACCTGAGAACGTTTAAAGGATGCTAAACTAACCCTGCCCAAAAAATAAAGTGCTTCCTAGAGCAAATGGATTCCCATATTATAGAGGCTTTAACAGAGTGAGCTGGTTGCCCATCCCATAGAAGGATATCCTGACTCAACTAAATTGGGGTATTAAAATCAAAACCCGATCTGAAGAGAAAGACTTCATGGTGGTTAGACACAGGCAGATCTCGAGAACCATTTGTAATAAAGGCAGCAACTCTTGCATCAAAAGGGAGGCCAGAGTTCCAAACAAGGCCAGGCTTGAAAAGAGGAGAGGAATCAATCCACAAGTCATGCCAAAGAAGAATATCCTCGCCCAAGCTAATATGGAAGGGAATGAAGCTCTTAGCGACCTCGTGTAGACATAACACTTTCCTCCAAATCCAAGAGCATTTTTGAGGCACGGACATGGTCCAAAATTATTTTTTTTCTTAAATGGACAACATGCATCCATTTAGCCCACATAGAAGGATGGTTCAGCTATAAAATTTTGAGCATATGGAATAAGATTAGAGCCCAGTTCCAATCAGCCAGCTTTTTAATCCCTAGACCCCCTTCAGAGGTAGGATAAGTTAAAGAGTCCCAAGAAACTTTGGTAATCGCCTTATGAAGGGTGGAGCAGGTCCAAAGAAACCAACCACACACACTTTGGAGAGCATTGAGGAAAGCCTTGGGGAAAATAAAGTTTTGTGCCAAAAAATGTTGCATTGCAATAATAATGGATTTAACCAATTGATAGCGACCAGGGTAAGATAGCATCAAATGAGACCAGGAAAAGAGTCTACTAGTCACGCGAGCCAGAATGAGAGAGCAATCAGCAATAGAAAGGCAACCAACAATAATGGGAACACCAAGAAACTTAATAGGGAGAGAGCCTTCAATAGCAAACTCGTCAGAAAGCACTAGCATTTGTCTAGATTAGCCTACAAACCCGACATTAGTGAGAAAGATTCTAGAGCCTCCAAGAAAATATTAACTGAATTCACAAACCCATGACAGAAGAGGAGAAGTCATCTACAAAACAAATGTGAGATAGAGAAAGCTTGTCTGCTTTGGAGTGGAATTTAAAAAATGGTTGTTTAGTATCATGGGCAAAAAGGAGAGACAAAGCCTCCATAACAATAATAAATTGGTATGGAGAAAGGGGGTCCCCCTGTCTAAGACCTTTCTGCCCTCCAAGTAAACCATGAAGAGAACCATTAATTTGACCAAGAACATAGGTTCAGAGATGTAGGCCATAATCCATTCACAAGAGTCAGAGGAAACCCAAAAAGTCGACGAGCAATAGAAACAAATTCCCATCTAATAGACTCAAAGGCCTTTCTCAAATCTATCTTTAGAGCAAATAGAACGACCATGAATAAAAGCTAATTGATTGTCCGAAATGACCAAGTGCATGTAGGATCTCATCCTGGTGGCAATAATTTTAGAGATGCATTTGTATAATGTATTAAAACAGGAGATTGAGCAAAAGTCTCTCATGTGGGATGGGTTCGGGACCTTTGGGACTAAGCAAATGGCAGTAGCGTTTATACATCTTGGCAAGCTCGAGGAGTGGAAGAAGAACTTGACAAACTTAATAAAATTAGCCCCCACAATATGCCAAGCATTAAAGAAAAAGTTGACATTGAATCCATCAAGGCCCAAGACTCTATTTTTCTTCATACTCTTAAGGGTGGAAAAGATTTCAAGATCTGAGACATCCTCAATAAGAGCATCAGCAATGTAGCTGGTATTCTCCTAGAAATCACATCTTTAAGAACAAAATGGCCAGGATACAGATCATCTCTAGGGGTTCCCAAAGTGCCCTGAAAATAGTTAAGGGCAATATGGTTAATTTGAGTTGAGTCTGTGTGAACTACATCTGAGTCATCCATGAGTGAGAGGATCTTATTCTGGTTCCAATGGCTCTTAACCTTGCTAAAGAAAAATTTAGAGTTTTTAACCCCCAAGTAGAGTCAGTGGGTCCTAGATTTTTGATGAAGGAGCTTCTCCTCTTGTGAAATAGCATCCCATAATACCTTAGTAAGATCCTTTTCTCTGGCCAAGAGAGCAGAGTCATGATGCTAACTTTTGTGGATAACAGCTTGGATAAGAGTAAGTTGTTGCCTAGCACATTGGACATTTAAAGATAGATTGCCATTACGTTTGTTTATAGAAATGAGACTTCTTTTGTCAGCCAAAGATGATTTCAAATTACAATCTGGTTTTATCTTTTGTTTGAATGGTGGTGCAGTATGTTGGAAAAGTTTCAAGAAGGATACTATAGTTGATTCTACAACAGAAGCCGAGTATATTGCTACTTTAGAGTCGACAAAGGAAGCAATGTGGATATGAAAGTTTATCATGAAGCTAGGTCTCGTTCCAAGTATTTTGAGTCCAGTGGACCTCTATTGTGACAATAATGGAACTATAGCGTTGTCTAAGGAGCCCTGGTCCAATCAGAAATCCAAACGTATACTTAGACATTACCATTTGATTCGAGAATTTGTCAACAGATGTGATGTAAAAATACGCAAAGTTTGATTCGAATGTTGCTGATCCGTTGACAAAACCCTCCCTTTTCCCAAATTCACTATGATTTAGACAGTTTAGTGATTGGTCCTAGAGCAAGTGGGAGTATTTGTGACTTATTATTTTATTGTTCATTATTACGATGTTTAAAAGTTTTCAGTTTATATTTTATGTGTTTGTTATTAAATTTTAAATTGTTGTGCCATAAATTATGTGTCTTATAATATGTTTCATAATAGATGATTAAGTATGTGACTTGATAGTAAAACTCTATTATTCGTAGAGATATGATAATTCTAAATTTGTCCCTAGTCTTAAAATGTCGTTAATTTTGGGCATAAATGATTTTTTGACTTGTATGTGGATTAATTGATAACTTTGTTTCACAAGTTATGAATATGAGATATCAAATTAGTCACATAAGTACATGTTAGAGAAAATTGTATTGGATTGACCCCCTATGAGATTGCTGCAATGATTGTTATATAATTGTCATCAATTTTTCTCATCACAACTAATTATTTTAATTCTTTTATATGAGTTCGTCGATTATAATATTTTGACATTATCAAACGTCAGCCTTTATGAGGTGATAATGAAAATAATGGTTGAATATTTTATGAATCATGTGGGGAAATGTGTATGAGCAAGATGGTATTTGTCCTTCTCATATAACGAGATAATGATACTTTTTTGGTCTCCCATTGAGTTAGTACTGTGAAATGTATGGTCGTGCTCAAATGAGTTGAGGAGTCAACCATTTGTTGAATAGTTTAACTTAGTTTCACGAAAATTGATTGGATTCTTAAGGATGACATGTCTGCCTTACATCCAATCGTGATATCTTGTAACAAAGGGAATTGTTTTTCTATAATTGATTCAAATGCAAGTGAGAGATTGTTGGAATTATGTCTACGAATAATTAATAAATAGTCAAGTTAATTAGTTGTTAAATAAAGCTTGTGTCAAAATAAGCTACATTCTTTTAAATTAGGTAGTTATAATGTTTTGCTAAAAACCAATTACAACTTGTATGGTTTAAATAGTTTGGGTCCACGACTAATTTAAATAGACCTACAGGGTTACACACAAAACAATTTGATTATTACTAAATCAAGTTTAATTCTAATTAGGATACTAATATGTATATTAGTATATATATTAAGACAGCTAAGTATTCGTCACTTCTCTTGCTAATGAATTTGTGAAAGAGAACCCCAAGGTGAATTTCACTAGCACGTGTGGACAAGGCGGCTTAGTTTGTGTATGGATACCAGTAGAGATACGACGATTGACATGTAATTCAGACACAACGATCATAGTTCTCCTACTGCAGTTATTCGAAATTACCATGACAAATATTAAGGCATGTTCTTGATTTTGGTATATGTGTGAATTTTATTTCATAGATTTCGGATTACAGTTTAAAAAAAAAAAAAAGGTTTCCGCTGTTTAAGAATTAATCTGAATTCCTACATTATACACTTGAAACATGACTATCTTACCTGATCAAAAGCCGCTAAATCACGTGAACACTCAGCATTGGTGAGATTTAACTCTTGATAGTCACGCCCACAAGTTCTTGCCAATGACTGTTGTTAACATTCAGAAGGGATAATCATTTTCATGGATAATGACATTTATATCTGGAGTATTTTACGAAAAAAACAAACCTGGAAAAGTTCATCTGAAATAAGTCCCATCCCATGAGCAAACGGGACTTCGTAATTTCCTTCTTCGAGGAATGTTAATGGATTGCCAAGTAGGTATCCCTGAAAATTGCAGATCAGAAGCACAACTAGTTAAAGATTTTGAAGATGCTTTCCTACCCAAATATTGAATTTCAATTTCATGTTATCTATTCACTTTCTTTGCCATGCCAAAGAAAACTTTCTTCTTCAATAACAAGATAGAAAACTTTCTTCTTCAATAACAAGATAGAAAACTTTCTTCAAAACTTTCTTCTTCAATAACAAGATAGAAAACTTTCTTCTTCAAAAAAAAAAATTTCAATTTTACTCCCTATTAAAATTTTCAGTCCTACATGATATAACTGCTAATAAAGGCTTAAACAAACTAGGCCTTTAAAAAGACTATATATGATGAAACTTACAGACCTTGAGATTGATAGACAGTTCCATGTTTGCTTCATTACCTGCATTATCATGATAATTGGATGATTGTAGAACTTTCTTAGCGACTAAGAGATGTCCATATTTTTCGCGAACTAATAAATAGTCTTTACCATTTGAGATCATTTGAGTGATAATCGGAACAGTAATCCCCGAGTAAGAGTCTCCACCAACATAAAATGGATTCGCGAGAAATCTCGGATGGCTACTGAACCACTGGAAAATATGCATTTCTTAAAGAGTCCATATTAAAAAGTCTCAAGCTTTGCATTAAAATAACAAGTAAGTTATAAAATCAGAAGTTACTTAAATTTCATGATCTCAAGATGCTCAACTTGTTAGGGAGCCAATAATTTAGTTCCAAAATACATACGCGAAGATTCTTATGACACCAAAATAGCTTGATAAAAAGGTGACTGATTGAGGCAATAATTCAACTACCAAATTTTGTATACAGATTTTTCGCTTACATTCTATGAATGTATAATTACTTTTCTAAAGAGATGCATTCATCGTAAGTTCAATTTAGACAAATATAGTATAAATCATCCAATACGCTCCATTGTAATGTTTAAAGATTTGAAGTCGTCTGTAAATCAAACAAATAAATTAACTTCATACTCAATCAAGATATAAGTCAAGCATTCGTGTGAAGATTAGTTTAGACAATATGATATGGAATTATGGATAGCTATTTGTCTGCGGTTAGTGGTTACAAAGTACCTTTCTTAAAAATTGGAATGCTTGAGCACATGCTTGGAGATCGGTAGACTGCGAAGAAGCGGGAGTCCTCCCATATGAGAACCCAGTACCAACTGGCATGTCCAGAAAAATTATGTTTGCTACCTACAAGTTTCAGTACCAGCATTCAAGCAGACGTTAGTTTCTTATTCATGTCACTTAACTAACTCAAGTTACATTGTCTAGTATGGGCGTCTGGTCAGATACGAAAGTAATTTAATAGGTTGGATAAGCATATTTTGAAAAACCCAACACGAGTACCCCTAAAAAAGAAATGTTGCAAATAATATGAGACATCCAAAAAAAAGAAAGTATTACAATTTTTGTAAGACGAACGAGTACTACACATCACTATTACTGGGCGTCGCTGCAGTTGCCGAATCGTTCAGCATGTCTCTGGCATATTTAACAAAACTCAGAATTTAACGTAAACAGAAGATAATGTCAATACTTAAATGTAAACCATAGTTATCAATTACATTAAAATTGGACTTCCAGTTTGGGATCTCTGGAAGAGAGTTTGAAATCTCAATTTGCTTTGCTTTGAGTGTGTATAGCCCTTCTCTTAACTATACAACACAATAGTCATACTCTTCTTTATTCGTCTGAATGTCTAGTTATAACCACTTCCTCATTTTCATTCCAAAATTACAAATACATTTCTATTTTAAACTATAAAATATTATGAAATTTTTTAAATGACATTCAACTATTCTACTGCTCCAACTAATTATACTATATTCACTATTTAGTGGTCTCTACCATAACTATCATTGTTATTACTTCAAATAATAATGATAATAAGGAACATATAACAATGATACTAGGGATATATTTGAAATATAAAAATAGTATTTAGAAATCGTCGTTTTTTAAATGTATTTTTGATTTTAGAAAGGAGATAGTATCTAATAGTGCACTCGATTAGGCCAGTTCTAATCAGATTAGGAATAGGATTAGATAATCAGATTAGGATTTGGAGTTTGAGTCCTTAGGAGTTATTATAAATAGGATTGTATTTCCTTTATTCAGATTTAATAAACTAAGAATTATTTTTTTCCAGAGAAGTGACTTGTACGTTTTTCTTTCTTGTTTATGAGATATAAACAAAACCCTATTTGTGTGATTCGAGTAGCCTTGGACGTGCGATTCGTTAGGTTGTAGGCTAACCACCCTACATCAAAAATAAAAGGACTACCGCTTAAGTAGGAATATTGTCGCTCGTAAGATTGAAAGAGTAGGTTGTCGCATAAGAAAGAAAGCTGTCATATTCATGAAAAATAAAATTCTTCTCATTTTTCAAGATAGTTATCAAATATATAATTATTTAAAATTGTTTCTTCATATAATAAACAAAGATATGTCTTTAATGTGTTACATTTATGTACAAATAATTCATCATAATTTAAAATATAAATTTACACACACACAAGCGTACCTGTTATACTAATATTCTTTTAAAAAAAAAGTAAATTAAGATACCATTGTGAGATCACAAGGAGTATAAATGAGGAGTATTTAGGATTCTTCCATAAAATCAATCTGTATCTGCATTACCCATTATTTCAGTTTAAAAATATAAGTTTTTAGATTCTGACGGCGTAAATTACACTTTCAAAATCTAAAATCTCATAATTTTAAATCAAAACAAAAACAAAGGTATAGATTTGCATAGAAAATATAACATGCGGACAGCATGACGTTTCATGGAAATATGTCTTGTTTAAATCATTAATTCGTAACATAATCCTAACAAAAATTCGTAAGACTCTGTCTACCAAAAAAAAAATCCTCAAAACTCGAGTATGATTGTTTAGATGACTGAATTTTATATATGACTTGGCCAAAAAAAATACACATTCCCTTTACTTCACAAAAACAATCTTATTTGCAATTTTGTAAAAATTAGTTTTAATTAAAATTTATATTTACATGTAATAAGTTTTTTCATGAAAATGTCATTAATATAAAAATGATAATCAAATTCTTAGTGGAAGTCATCAAATTTATAATGTTTTAATAACGGCTCACACTTTTTTAATGATCTTTTTTATGGTTATGCCGGCAATGATAAGTGGATCGGGTAGATAATATAAAAATTATAATAATAAATTTTAAAAATTATAGCATAATAATAAATAAAAACTGTCACTAATATAAAGTTTTTTTTTGAAATTGGGAGTATATGTTTTAGTTTTAAACTTATATAGGGTCTCCAACGAAGGTTCCTAGCTTTGCACAGTGACATCGCACATCGGCTTAGCTGAGAAACTGCTAATCTCCTAGTTTTGTTACGGATATCATATTCTATTTTTTTATATTTATAAAAGATCTAACTATATAACAATATCCTTGATTTATATTCTTTTTATGAAAGAGGAGTCGTTCTTTTATTTTTTGTAATTAAGACATTCAATCATTAACATTTTTTAATTAAGCATAACTTTCAAGTTTGTAGACATCTTATTTTTTTGGCTTTATTTTATTTATGTAATAAAAGGGAGTAATTAAATATGGAGCGAGTCTAGGTGGATTAAATCTTGTTATTAAATGCAGGACTGACAGGTTCCTCTTTGAGAAATGCATGAAATTGATAACTGCAGTATGGGAGATTGGTGAATAAAATTTAAAAGATTAGTCATTGCCAAATTCAATGCCAAAATTTGGACATCGAGGGATAAATTACTCAGCGTCAAAGTCGTCGGACAATCCACACTAGCGCCAAAATCTAGGCATCAGGGGATAAATTACTCAGTGCCACAGTCGTCGGCTAATCCACACTAGTGTAAAAGTCTTTGAGAAATTCATCCTAGCGCCAAAGTCTAGCATGAGGGGATATTTCTCGGTATCAGGAGATAATTACATTGTCATAGACTAGTACGTCAGGGGATAAATTATACTGTCGGAGACTAATTCTCAGATTTGATGAAATGATAGATAATGTCATCCCCAAGTGCAAAATACCATAAGAGGATGTTACCCACTCAAAATACATTGTATATCCAACAAATGGTGACTTGTACCAAGGAAAGAAAGCTCATAAATAATTTTGCAAATCCACTATAAGTTTATACTGTCAGAGACTAAAATTATCCATCGGAGACTAATTTTATCCCATCAGATACTAAGTTGCAGAAATGTTACAGTGATAGATAATGTCATTTTAAAAGGTCTAGCATCATCAGATGATGTTATCCACCCAAAATGCATTGTATCTTCATGGGATGATGTCATGTGTTGGCAAAGGAAATATCAGATTAACTCTCACCTCTCACCTATAGAATTGCTCCATCACAAACAAAGGTTTAACCCATCAGAAATTAAGTCTTAGTCCACCAGAGATTAAGGATTAGCTTGTCGGGGACTAAGCTTGCGACATCAGAGACTAAGAAATTTGTCATATCAGAGATTGTTTCTTAGGATTACAAGGGTTCATCATTACATCAAAAACAAGTTGATCATCAGAGATTGAAGATGACATGTGGGATGACACAAGACTGACTCCAGCAATCTATTAACTCAACCAAAGCTAAGAAATAAAAAAATAAAGAAGTTGGTCCAATAGAAAAAGTCTAGCCGCAATATAGGTTATATAACAGGTTTGGTGTGCAAGAAAAGTTATCTAAAAAAGGAAAGTCAAGTGACAAAACTGCAATTACCAAGGAAATATCAGAGATATTTTGAAACACAACTTATGGAGGAAGCCTAGAGAACGAATGAGTTGGCTTATAAATAGAGACCCCAAACAACAGAAAGAGGAGAACGAAAAATAGAGGAGAAAAAAAAGAGGGGGTGATAAAAAATACACAAAGAGAAAAGCAGTAAGAGAGTTTTAGAACCCCTTTTAGAGTTTTAGTTAAGGAAAAGGCCGTATTTCCTTATACAAAAATTATCCTTATAATTTCTTGTTCTATATCAATCAAAAAAATCAAAGCTTATAACTGTTTATTTATCACGCCCTTTGATTCTCATCTTTTGCTTTGGTCAATGTTAGTTCATATTCCTACAATAGGATGGTTTCCAGTTCAAAATAGCTTTGCCCATAGTTATCTCTGTTTGGAAATACCCTCATATTTAATCTCTTATATAGTTGCATATCATACAATCTCACATTATGTCCAAATATATTTTGTCCTACCATGATTTTTGTATGATTTCAGTTTATAAAATGTAATCTAAAAAATGATTTAATCTTTATTATGATATTTTCATGTATATATTTGCACAATTATGATTTTTTTCTAACTTTTTATTTTGTGTCATGCCTGAGCTAACAATTCATGGATATTAAAATTCTTCCTGGACAACAGCTGAGAATCTGCAATACCGAGGCCAACATTCATGGAAGACTCACCTTGTCTAGTTCTAAGTTAGCTAGATTTTACATAGACAATGTTGTAATTTTTGATTTTGCTTCAATTAGGAGTTAATTGTTTATACTCTATGACGAATCTTTCACCTCCAGTTTATCTATTATAATATGTAACCCAAAAGCTGATAGTGGAAATGCACTAAGCGCATACCCATACACTGGCATACACGCACACTTTAATGTTTCTTCCAAAAACAACTTTAGATTTTAAGGAATAATTTCATAAAAAACAAAATCTAAAAAACAGTCACTAGTTATAATGAGGATATGGGATGCTTAACACCTTCCCCTATTCAACCTAGCAACGAACTCAGTTTTTTCCTGGTTTTGCCTTGGCCATAATTTAAGAGTTATCTTGAAATTAATTTTTCAAAAATATAAAACTGAAAAAGTATCCTAACACATTGTCTCAGATTTGCTAGATGGCGACTCATCTTGAAAAATAATTTTATCACCCCGTCTCATTTATACAAACTCGGATTTTCGAAATCTTGTGAGAATTTTAAAGTAATCAGTCAAATGAGGCATTCTTGCAAGCCACAACTCACAACCCCATATCTTTTAAAAAAAATTTCGAGCGCGACAAAGTTCATGTCAAATTTTGATGATGTGAGAAAAATAAAACAAAAAAAGAAACTCACTTAGGCTACATTTGGCACGCGAAAATCTTAATATGTAAATGAGAATATTATATCCGGTGAAAGCACAAATGAGAAGGAAAGGAAGAGGAGAGAAAGGAGGAAAGGGAATCGAATTCTATTTTATTTTCTTTAGAAATTTTAAATATTTGTCATTTACATTATTGCCCTTATTTGGGAAAAAATATTAAATGCCGAAAATTTTATTCCATATCAGAATTGTATTGCCATATGGCATTGCCAGTTAGTCACCATATGACGTGAATCAATAAATTATACTTGATTGGAAAAAAAAATGATAGACGAATTCATTGACAGCAAAAAATAAAAGAACGATCCTCGATTAGAAAAATCATATAATTGAGGATACGATTATATAGTTAAAACCTTTATAAAATTATACATACAAATTATAGAAATTAACTTATTTGTTAATAATTTTCAATTTTAATTAAGTTTAATGTTTTTGATCAATTGATAATTATTTTATTTATACTTTAAATTATCAATATAAACATAGTTATATAAGCGTAATATCATTGTGGTTTTCTTTCACAATAGTATAATAAGACTTTTAAGTTTTTGTAAATAGTAATGATGTTTAGTTTCTCGATTTAGTTTTTTTTATATATATTTTTGTAGTATTTATTGCATTATATGAATGTATGTTTAATAAAAAAAATTTCCCGCTAAATAATATATTATAATGCACGTTTTAATAAAATATAATTTCAGTAAAAAAATATAAAATTCAAAACTCCAAGTTAACTGGTTTATTAAATAAAAATTATAGTTGCTTTCAAATTAAATTTTAATGGAAAAATGATAAGTGATGTTGAACCAAATTAAAATAAATATGAAAAAATTCTAAAGATAAAAATCTTAGTTTGACATAATTTGACATTTTATGTGCAAAGAATGAATAGTTTTGTCACATATGGAGCACCAGTTTTTCAGATTTTTTAGAAAAAGAAAAAAATATATAAAGTTAGACGTTCCCAAATTCAAAAAAATTTATTCGAACAGGTATACTTGTAACAATATCCTTATAATTTTAACGACCATTTATAATTTCATTGATATTTATTGTTCTAATAACAATATTATTACTCTAATATTATCCATTGTCTTATTTTTTATAATATTACTTTTATCGCATGTGCCAAGTGCGAGATCTATATTTTTATTGTATAAATTCGTAAAAAATAAACTTAAAATTAAAATATATTACTAATCGTTTATTATTTTGTGTAATTATTAGCTTACAATATTGAATATTTATTTAGATTAGTATTTATCACCGATCACTAATATTTTTATTGATATATTAAACTAACATATAAACATAATTATATACACTTAATGTAGTCATGATTTTCTTTGAATTTAATAATAACAAATTTATTATTTTTTACAAAAAAAATTAGTAAATATTGTTAATGTTGGCTTGTTGATTTAGTTAATCTTTATTTTTTTTCCTAACTTTTTGTAAGTTTCTTTTGAGTCATTTTGATGTTTGTTTAATGAGTTTATTTATTCCATAATTTTTCTTCATAATATTTTTGAGTATGTGTTTTAATTAAATTTAATTACAGAAAAGACTAAAATAAGATTAACACCTCCAAATTAATTAATTTTATTACACGATTTAAAATTAAATTTTAATTGGAAAAAAATAAGTGAGTGTTCAACTAAATTAAAGTCCTATTTGTTATGCTCAATGGTCACTTATTGTGTATCATTGCTGATCGGAAAAGACTTCTAAGTTCCAACTAATAGATGTTTTTTTAAGCTGCTATTGAAAACGCATCATTTTTTCCTCTTTATACAATAAACATGTGCACAATGTATATAGAATTACAATATTACTCTTCAATTAAAACATGTACGGCACCGTAGAAATAATTATTAATGTGTTTCAATAATCTTTTATTCAATATCATAAAAAAAATATTCATTACGAATGACATAAAAATTATACTAGCTACGAATTCCGTGTACAACACGAGTACATTACTTTAAATATATTTTTCAAATTAATATTTTGTGAGCATGTTTTAGTATATAGATAATATGTTTTAGAATTTAAGATATTGCATTAATAAACATATCTTTGTATTTTTTTTATTAATTAAATTATTAAAGTTGAATATAATTTACCAATTTTTTTTATTAAACTTGAATATAAATATCATAGAAGAAAATAATTTGATTATAAATGTGTATCGTATTAAATCATACATAAATTATTTTGTTAAAATTATTATAGGACAAAATTAATATATTATTCACTCTATTGTGAAATTAGAGTTCTCTTGCGTATGTGATTAATCTTACGTTTTTTTTAGGTTTTGTGACTTTTTGGAGTTTTGCTTGTTTTAGGGTTTGAGATTTTGCCGCTTTCTTTTTATAGTATTTTTTAAGGCTTTGCATCTTTTTTGGGGTTTGGGACTTTGTCGCTTTTTTTGGAAGTTTCTTTTTTTTATTTTTGACGTATGAACCATCTATTTCGATTTTTACTCATTTATAATATAGTTAAAGATTTGCTAATTTTGAAAAATTAGTAGTAATTATATATTGAAATAGTTGAATTTTCATTCTTGGATTATTATTATTATTTAATTTTTAAAATTATTAATATTTCAACTATATTATATCTTAATACTAAGAAGGTTTTGTCTAAATTTTGATTTGTAGTGTCCATCTTTTTATATTACTGATATCTTCGAATTAAACTAAATTATTTGGCTAACTTAAAATGTGTGTTTCAAGCTATATAACAAAATTATGGCTATTTACAAAAGGATTATGATCGCTATTTTAAGATTAATTTATTGAGATTCAAATCGTAGAACTAAGTTAAAATACTAATAAAGGGTTAAAAGTGAAAAATGAATATATTTAGAGGTTCATCAAACAAACTTGATTATTCGGTATTTAGTGCCTAATTAATTTTTTTATAATTCAGTACAATCAAATTTGGTATTCAACATTCAAAACTTAATATTTAATAAAATAAATAACATCGAAACGGAATTAGAGAATTTTTATGAATAACACTTTGGATTGACTTTTGATATATAAGAGAAAAAATATTTTATTCGTTCCAACATTAGAAATGCATTTTTCTTTTTCAGTTGTTCTAATATTATAGATATATATATTTTTTAGATTATAAAAGAACGATCCTCAATTGTAAGAATCATATAATTGAGGATACTATTATATAGTTAAAACCTTTATAAAATTATATATACAAATTATAGAAATTAAATTATTTGTTAATAATTTTCAATTTTAATTAAGATTAATGTTTTTTATCAATTGATAATTATTTTATTTATACATTAAATTATCAATATAAACATATTTATATAAGTATAATATCGTCGTGGTTTTATTTCACAATAGTATAATAAGGATTTTAGGTTTTTGTAAATAGTAATAACATTTGGTTTCTCGATTTAGTTATTTTTTTGAATATTTTTGTAGTATTTTTTGCAGTATATGAATGTATGTTTATAAAAAACTATGAAATTCATTAAATATCACACAATTGATCCAATTAATTCTATTATCTTTTCATTACTCCAACTAACATCACTATCTCTAATATTTAATGGTTATTACCAAAACTACTACTATTATTATTTTAAATAATATGATAATATAAATATATTTAGAACACAAAAATTATTTTATGTCCTTTTAAAAATATATCTCTATTTATTTTTAAACCAATGAAGTATTATTATGTATGTATATATATATATATATATATATATATATAAAGGAAGGGAATGTAAAGTATATTTTAGATAAGTTTGTCTAATGTTATTTAATAAAACGACGTAATTTTAATTTTGTATTATATTTTCTTTTAATTATACTATTTTTTAAAATAAAAAATAAAAACCTTAAATTTGACTACGACATGCCTTATATATATATATATATATATATATATATGCACGTACCTTTGTCCATGTATTGGGATTTAGTGTCAGCGTTGGCAAGGTTCCGTCGTACCTTACTTGCTCGAAATACAGGGGACCTGCAACAGAGTAATTAAAGTCCGCACTCATTATTTATAATATATTATTATATAATATATTTTAATATATAATAACACATTATTTATTAATGAAAGAATTAATAAATATAAATAATTAAAATTTAAATATTGTTATTTTATTAGAATATATCATATATTAAAGAATTAGTAGATAAAATAAATAAGGAACATGTATATATATAAATAGTTATATTTGATTGTGTAAAATAGATAAATTAGTGTAAATGACCTTATATTATAAATTGGGAAATGAACAAGTGTTCCTATCCCACCCCCAAAATAAATTAATATCACTAAAATTTAAATATTATCGATCTATTAATGAAATTTAAAATTTTTATTTGGCTAAATTTTTTATTTAATTTAATCGAATTTTAGAATTAAGATGCATTAAATTGCAATTTTCATTCAAAAGCTAAAATTTTACGGAGTACTTTACAAGTTTAACTTGGTTGAAATCGTCGATTAATATAAGGCATACATCGGAAGGGATTCAAAAAGAAACCAGACTAAACTTTAATTAAAAGAACATTTTCACATTAAAACTTTGCAAACAATTGTTATGGTATTGGTTTTTTTTTTTATATTACGACTTAAAGTTAAAAACTAATGTCACACTAAAAGTCAAAAGTTAATATTAATAAAACTCTAATTTAAAAAATGTTTAATTTAAGTATTTACTCTAACTTAGAAGTTCACCTAAAATAAGTTAAGAACTTTTTTAAGAAAAATATTTTTGTCAAAATAAGTTTAAGAGTACTAAAATGGACCTTACAATATGAAGCGATATGTAGAAGGTATAACAGTAATTTAATGAAAATTATGGGGCTGGTTTTGTTACATTTACCTAAAACTACCTTTTCAAAAAAGTTAAAAATATTAAATTTCTAAAAATATTTCGTCAAAATTAAAGATACGTTTCAATTTACATACAATAAATTTACAAAATTTTAAAATTTAAAACTGAAGAGAAATATTTTACTTTCAAAAAATTTAAAGGAAAATGTCAAAACAAATATCTAAATACGCTTACGTACAAAGTTTTATATTTGATATTTTTAAAAATTATATAATAAATAAAACTATGACATTCTAAAGTAATATTATCTATGTGCCGAAAATGATGACTTAAATATAATTTATACATTTTTTAAGAAAGAAATTTCAAAAAGGTAAGGTTACCCATATATTTTTTATAGTGAGATCATATAATAATTTTTAAATACTATAGTTGTACTTATTGTTTTTCTAAATTTAAAAAAAAAAACTTATATGTCCACTTATTTATTAATGTTTGGTTATATCTTGCAAAATAATTTTATATATGTAAAACTTTTCAATACCAAATTGAGAATATGTGAGTGAAAGAATTCCCCCAAAACTTTTGTAGCGTTTTTTCAATTACAACAGTACCTATTTCATAGGCAAGGCCGGTGAAGGAAGAGCAGCCAGGACCGCCGGTGAGCCAAAGAATAAGAGGGTCCTCTTCTGGATTACCTTCGGACTCCACAAAGTAATAAAACAACTGAACGTTTTCTGATTCATCCACCCCAACATATCTAACATTTATATATATATATTTGAGATGAGATTTAAACAAAGAAAATGATTTTCTAAAAATAGTATTAGTCTCATTAGTATTTCTATACCAAACGGAAATACTTTAAAACTCACCCAGTTTCGAGTTGGAAAGGAAGGGGCCCTTGGAAACCGGGCAGGGACTGTACGGTCGATTGAGCCACTACTGCAACATGGCAATAATAGGGGATTCCAAGGACCAAAAAGAGAAAGATGAAGAGTTTGTAAGAGTTGACCTTCAACCGAGAGAGATTGCTTGTTTGGTTTCTCCCTACTTCCATCTCCAATTAACTGAAACGTGCAAATCATGTGATGATAGTTAACCACACAGTGTATATCTACCTAACTTGGGACAAATTAATACCTTGTCCGTGTTGCTCAATATAAATATGTAGTATAATACTCCCCCGTCCTCATCACTTTTTACGCCTAATTTTAATATATATTAATTATTTTATTTTATTTAATAAAAATAATTAAATAAAATTTTAATAGGTAAAAATTAATGCTATAAAAAAATTAAATTTATTTTAAATATTTAATACCTAATAATTTTAACATAAAAATACGTATCATTACGATAATTAAACAACTTAATTTGAGATGGAAGTAGTATTATATAAACCAAAAAAAAAGAGTCACATAACATCTTTGTAACCATACGTATTTGGATAGGACGTCATTTATTTTACATCAGATAAGATTCGAATATTTTATTATTACGTAATTTATCGTAAATGCATGATTTATCGTGTACTAGTTAAGAAATATCCCACAGAGATTAACTTAATTGATTTATTGAAATATGAAATATTTAAACAAATCAAATTGAACAATGAAGAAATTGATCTAAATTAATGAGTAATTATAACTTAAAGCTAACAGATAACAAAGGAAAAATCAACCATTAAAAGCTCCTAGAATCAGATTCACCACAATGATAATTAACAACTCAATCATGAATTTACCTTTTCTTGTAATTATCTTCTTTTGAAGGTAATTATCCAATATTAGTTATTGGTTTTTAAAGAGAAGAAAAGAGAAAGAACAACCACCGTGTAATAATTAATTCTACCCAACTTTCGTTAGCAAAAAACTAAATTAAACCCTTCAAGAATGATGATAATCAATATATAATTCTCAAGAAATAAAACCTACTTTCATAACTGTGACGACCCCAAAATCCCTCACTGGACCCGGGAGCCGTCAACCAAACCAAACATCCAAGATCACATCCATACATCCATAAAGTACTAAAGTGATTAATAGCACATCTTTACAATTAATCAGAGTACAAAACTTGCAGTGGAAACTAAGCTATTACAACAGCTTTGATCATCATTCTTACAAGAAGTTGAGACCCGTAGGTCTAACAAACTTAGCACTACATTCATGCTCTTACATCTTCAGTCCTTTTTTCTCTTCATCAGTACCCACAGCTAACTCATCGAAACCTTAAGCCCGTATATCTTTCCTTTATCACCTGTAAAATAGTTAACAATAGCAAGGATGAGCGATTTACGCTTAGCAAGTATATAATCATGTATGGTGGGTTTGAAGCACAACAAGGGTTCAAACTTTTTTTGAGGTATGACGAATTCAATTGTCAAAACCTCTAGCACTTTTGAAACATCTTTGATTTTGAGACTTTTGAACTCTTCCTTACTTCCTTCATTAAACATCTTGCATGCCTTATTTAGCTTAAAAGAGGTTCTCGTAAACTACGTACGACATCTCTCCTCTTAAGACTAACATAAGCACTTGCTCAATGCCCAAGTGGAAACATCCTCATACATTTGCACAGATATAAGATTGAAAAATAACTGATAAATCAAATCTCAATTATATCCATGCACTTTCATTCATATCATGTTAGCGTAAATTAAAGTATAGAATTCTGATTCACAAAAGCATTTGAAACATATAAACAAGCCTTGCACGCACGTCGAATCAATTGACCATGCACTAAAATAAACATAGGAATGAGAATATACTTGCTTTCGTCCTTAGCTGAGCTAAATCTAATTCACTTGCTCGATAAAATACCTCTGAAAAACATATATGTTGGTATAGCATGAGAATCTATGCTTAGAAAATAAATGTGAGTATGAACAAATGTGATGTCTGTGATGTCCAAGCATTTTATTCTCTTGACTTTTAATGAAATCATTTTAAACAAGCCTGAGAGATATTCAGACCGTCACACATCCAACAGGAGAATGAGTTCTGATTGACGGAGAAAAATATCTTTGGCCATCAGAGACTAACATATTTTTTCCATCAGAGACTAGAAAATTCCTCCATCGGAGACTAAGAATTCCTTCATCGGAGACTAAGAATTCCTTCAGAGACTGATGATGTCGTCGGAGACTAAACTTTAGCCTGTCGGAGACTAAGGCTGACGTCATCGGGGACTAAACAACTCCTCAAGGACTGATGATGTCATCTTAACTCATATGGGACTAAGGATGACGTCATCAGGGACTAAACAACTCCTCAGAGACTGATGATGTCATCTTAACTCATCGGGGACTAAGGATGACGTCATCGGGGACTAAACAACTCCTCAGAGATTGATGATGTCATCATCAGAGACTAAGAACATCTCATCAGAGACTAACAGTATCTCATCAGAGACTAACAGCATCTCATCAGAGATTAAAAAATATCTCATCAGAGACTAATAGCATCTCATCAGAGACTAAAAATTCCTTCATCGGAGACTAACTCCAACCCATCAGAGACTAAGTTGGACCTCGTCTCAGATACAGGGTCGTCTTCCTCACTCCTCCAAGGGTGGTGTTCTCAACCATAACCACACTTAGGTCAACTCTCATCATCTTTTCAGTGACACGACACAACATTTCTTGGGGTCTACTAAAACCTGCAGACACAGTTTAGACTTCAAAACTCAAGTTAACAAGGCTCAAGCATGGTGTTTTAAAACTAATGAACAAAACGTACGAACCAAAAATTAGGGTGCATAATCATCCTTTCTGTGGTGCATAAACTTCTTTTCATAAAACAACATATTCTTTAAAAACTTTATTCTTCTCTTGAAGACTTAGCACACACAGCTAATATTCTCGGATGCTATGCAAGAAAGAAAAACAGAGGAGAACATAAGATTCTTACCTCTTAACTTGCTGGTAGGAATTAAAGAATAACTTTGGAAGAGAAAATCTTCAGAAAAGAGATTGAAATGTTACCTCTGAATGAGGTATTTATAACAAGCTGAGATTGAGCCTTGAGATAAAGTGATTGGCTAATCTGGACGGTAAAACGGCTGCTCATCATGACTAGCAATGTAATAAACAGTTGTTGTCACACATGCACATAAGCTTCGTCAAATAGTGACACCCAGGTAGCTTACTAACCCAAACAACATCATACGTACTTATGAGATCATTCCCTTATGTAAGCTATTCAAATTGCTTTGAATAAAACTTGCTAATCCTCACACTTGCATTCCTTTAAGCAATTTACGAACACTACTAACAACATAAATACACAAATTGCTTGATCTCATCTCAGAAATCCAAAGATCATAACCCTTAAGTGGTTCCAAAAATAATATCCAAATATTTATGGAACAACACTTTACTAATTGAGGGTGTTCTTAGGGAAACCTCCTTCCGTTGCAGTTACTAAGCACACTCATTTTCTTAATCATACTTGATTAAATTAATCTCATAAAGATTTGAGATTAATATATTCATATCCCTTTGATGATTTTACAAAGGAAATTGAGATCATTAAATTTTGGACATCACATGGACATAATACTCAAACATTTAAAATTCATACCTCATACCTCAAAAGAAAAACTCCTCAAAACATCTTATTTCTATTATTTAAGAAAATAAAATTTCGGGTCATCACAATAACAAATTATTTCAGGCTTAATTCTAGATTTTCCAACATTAAGTTTCATATTTTGATTTTTCATGAAATATCTAAGATCATGTAAATAAGTCATGCAACAAATTTACAAGCATTAAAAACTCTAGAATTAAATTAAAAATGGACAATGACATACAATATATGAATTCACAATATAATTGTTAATTACACCATCGGACTTCACCCAATCTTAGAATGAAAAATTTAGCCTAGCATATAATTGAAAAACAAGCAAACAACATATTAAGCACATCCATAATCATGAGAAACAAGAGATAGAGATGAAAAGAATGTACCCTTGATCTTCAATAATAATGGTAAACATCTAATTTTGAACTGCAATAATAATAAATAAATCCAAACACTCAATCTTGATTACATGAAAAAAGAGAGAATATGGTTAATAATTGTTTGTAACCCCTACAATTATCATCTAATTACCTTATATAGGTACACATCAAATCTAAATAAAAATTGGTTAAAAAAATATACTACGTTCAGTCATAGGAAAATAGTGAAAATTTTGCACTTTGAAACTGGTCAACCCACACCCTTGCATTTTCGCATACCCCGACCGTGTACAACACTAGAATGTTCAAATGTTTTACACAATTGTGCACACCCGTGCATTTATGCACACTCAGACCGTGACCTGTTTTGAAACCCTATTTTTGCATCTTTTTCATTTCTTAGTTTCATCCAAACTTGTCCTTGACTTGCATACATCCGATAGATCCCAAATTAAATCCGTACAAACACAAAAATAAGCAAAAAACTAAGCGTAACATCTGTTAATAAAAAGAAAACAATATAAACACATTTAGAACATAAATTATCACATTTAAGCTCAAAGTAATAGAAAAAAAACTAAGAATATAACTGTTAGGAATTATAATATTTGATGATGATATATAATACTTAAAATTGTACTAGAACCTACAGTTGTGTACTATTAGAGACTACCATCAGAGACTACCAGGAATGCATTGAGAGAGTTCGACAAAGTTAAAGTTAGTCAAGCATTCAAGCCTATCAGAGACTTGGAATTAGTCTATCGGAGACTAAGATTAGGCTATGAAAGACTGAGAATTTAGCTTATCAAAGACTAAAAATTAGCATATCAAAGACAAAAATTTTGTGACGACCCCAAAAACTCTTACTGGATCAGGGTTCGTCAAAAGAAGGAAAAGATAACCATACATCCATTGATAATATAAATACTGGATAAAGGCAAAATTAAAGAGTTATTACAACCCAAAAATAATACGATTACAGTGGAAGCTATTTAATCTTTATGAATTACAATTCCAAGATCATTACAACTTCTAACATCTTCCTTCCTTCCTCAGCGTAAAAAAAAATAACTTAGTAGTCGATCATTTTTACTTTCCCCTTATTAGAGGGTTCAGGCCTTGCATTGTGTCCTGCAAGACATTAAAGTTCAACAACAGTGAGCGATTTTTACGTCTAACTTGGGACAAATTAATACCTTGTCCATGTATATCTACCTAACTTGGGACAAATTAATACATTGTTCATGTTGCTCAATATAAATATGTAGTATAATACTCCCCCGTCCTCATCACTTTTTATGCCTAATTTTAAGTGTAATTTAATATATGTTAATTATTTTATTTTATTTAAAAAATAATAAAATAAAATTTTAAGAGGTGAAAATTAATGTTATAAAAAAAATAAATTTATTTTAAATATTTAACACGTAATAATTTTAACATAAAAATACGTGTCATTATGATAATTAAACAACTTAATTTCAAATGGAAGTAGTATTATATAAACAAAAAAAAGTCAAATAACATCTTTGTAACCATACGTATTTGGGTAGGACGTCATTTATTTTACATCAGTTAAGATTCAAATATTTTACTATTACGTAATTTATCGTAAATGCACGATTTATCATGCAGTAGTTAAGAGATATCCCACGGAGATTGACTTAATTTGTTTATTGAAATATGAAATATCTAAACAAATCAAATTGAACAATGAAGAAATTGATCTAAATTAATGAGTAATTATAAATTAAAGCTAAAGAAATCAAATAACAAAGGAGAAATCAACTATTAAAAGCTTCTAGAATAAGATTCACCACAATGATAATTAACAACTCAATCATGAATTTATCTTTTCTTGTAATTATCTTCTTTTGAAGGTAATTATCCAATATTAGTTATTGTCTTTTAAAGAGAAGAAAAGAGAAAGAACAACAAACGTGTAATAATTAATTCTACCAACTTTCGTTAGTAAAAAACTAAATTAAACACTTCAAGAATGATGATAATCAATATATAATTCTGTTAGAACAATATAGGCTCAAGTATTTATAGAAGGGGGGGATGAATGCAAACACTACAAACTATTTGCTCTTTTTAGTTGGCCTTGATTGGAAACAACTAGAAAGAACAAAAAAACTAAAATATATGAACACACAGATTGAAGTTAAAATAGTTGTATTAAAACTTGATGTTTTTCTGGAAAGCTGTATAATCACGAATGTGATTAAACAGCTACAAAATCTGTAATAAAATTACAGCTTCTAATTCACACTCACTAGCTTCTAATCTTTCTTTGAAATATTTCTTTCAAGATATATTACAAAGCTGCTCTAGTGATTTGTGTGCTTCTTTTTTTTTTTTTTTTGTTGATCTGTTGGATTGATCTCAATTTGTGTAATGAGAACTCCTTTGCATATATAGAAATCAGAGGTTGAACCCATGTGCTGTAGACGTGCTACTTTTCTCAACTCAGCCACATATATGTCACATCATTGTCCTTTGTGACAGTTGCTGCTTTTTGTTGCTTCTTTTTCTTCCCCTGATCTGCGTGCATTTAATGTTTGAGAGTTGTCATTGGACCAAACAAACTTCAAGAAATATCTTTCCAGTTATATCTCTTGCTTCTTTTACAAGCTTCATCGATTTGCGCGATAGACCTGATGATGGGTGTATACAGTCATAACCATCCACTGATGTCAAGGCTTGATGTGAACTTGATCAGTGCTTCTGGATCCCCTGATGACAAGTCTTTGTAAAAGACTGGATCAGGGCTTCAACCTTCACTTGAGTTTTACTCAGTGCTTTTTTGATCCACTGATGTTATGACTTAAGATATACATTGACGGGCTTCCACTGATGCAGTGTTGAGCTTTCCCCCTGACGGGTTGTCCTGACACTGTCATTCCATGATTCCTTACCCTGACAGGTGACATGTCTTGATCATGTCCTGACGCGTTCCCCTTGATGAGTTTGGCCAGCCACTGCCATACCCTGACGCATTCCCCTGACAGGTTGGTCTGCCTTAGTCATCTCCTGATGGGTTCCCCTAACGGGTTTCCCTGATGATTCTTAATCATTGTAGCTTTGTTTGGAATATCTGATGTGCGGAATACTTCAATCTTTTTTAAGTAACAACAAACATTCCTCTTCGCTTTGTCAAGTCCTTAAAATGTTCCATTTTATGACTTGTCTTGTTAAGTGTTTGATCATCCCCTAATGAATAAGTTTGTCATCAGTGGATGTAAAACTTGTGCTGATACTAAGGTTTATAAAGTACCTTAAGTATTTACAGATGCACAATTTATTCTCTGTTAGGTTTTAGAACATTTGATGATGATTGTCTTTAGATTACTTAGAATACAAATGTATAGAAAGTGTTAATTAGTAACACTGAAGTTTTGTAGCCAGTAGTTATCTCTTTGTTTGTAATTCATTTATTCTTTGTAAAGAGATACGATTATTGTTATTTGTAATTAACTGCTGGAATGGAGTATCGAAGCTTCAAAGAAGTCAAGTTGTGTATTTGGTCTATTAAAGTTTGCAAAAAGGCTTATCGGAGACTAGAAGAACTGGTCAGAGACTAAAATGGTTTAACTGTCAGAGACTAGTTATTCTATCGGAGACTAAAAGCTTACGTCATCAGAGATTAAAGAAAAAGGAATCAGAGACTAAGCTGACGTCATCGGAGACTAAGCCTTAACGTATCAGAGACTAAATAACACTATCAGAGATTACACAAGCTGACGCCATCAGGGACTAAACGTACCAGGGACTAAAAGAGTCATCAGGGACTAAATGCACCAGAGACTAAAAAGATATGTCAGGGACTAAAGCTGTCAGAGACTAAAAGAAGCATCAGAGGCTAATTGTGAATTAATCTCTGAAAGATACAGAGTTTGAATTGAAAAAGGAATGTCTTCCACGTAAAGTTAAATGTTATTGAAGACGTAGCTGGTAAGGAAACACACCAGATATCTTTACCTAATCAAAAAGGAAAGATTGTATTTGATTCGAATAAGGAAGCTGAATTTTATTCAGAATAGAAGCTGAGTTAATAGTAATTTAGTAGATGTAGAAGCTGTAATTGAGTTTACAGAGAGTTGTAATTCGAAGCTGTATAGGTTTTCATTGTTTTGTATCTTTACTATACAGTTTAGAATTAGGAGAAGCTGACGATCAAATTGATTGTTAGAATTTGTAATTAGTTGTTTAATCAATAAAGCAATTGTTTATAAATAGATTTGTGTTCTTGTTCTTTTTATTCCGCAAGAAAAATTTAGTTTCTTTAAGAACAAGTAATCGAAGAATTTTCAAAGAACTTGTATTCAACCCCCCTTCTACAAGTTCTAGGCATCTCACTGGGAAAACATTCTCTAAACATCATCATCATCATTTAACTCTAACAATCTCTCCCTATTTATGTTTATCATTTTGATAACCATAAATTTCTAGATGCACTGATGATGATGTCAAAACCAATACTATATATTAGAAAGAATTGAGTAAATCAAAAAGAATTTTTGTACAAGTATTTCCTGTAACTATTACACCAAAAATATACTGATTTAGACATCAGGATCCCTTTTCCTTTTGGCTGAGACAAAGGGCAATGGATGACTTGATTCAATCGGTTGAGAGTCACTTCCAAGGCCTTATCTTTGTTGATCTGGATTTTGATAAGGAATTCTGAGTCTGTTGTCTTCCCCTCCAGCCTCCAGTTGCTCCAGCTCCCTTTGAAGAAGTCTTTTGAAGTTGACTATGTTGACATTTTTGCTAGATTCCAAAGCTTCAAGGACAGATTTAATCTCTTGAATGTTGGCTATAGCAAGTTGTGATTAGTAGAAGGTAATGATATCCCCCTTCTTGTTTTTGAACTCAACACCCATGGGGCTTGTGATCATTTTTGGATATTCTTTGAATCCCTTCACTGGTGGCACATCCCTTACTGCAGCATTCCCATCATCAGCTTTGGTTTCTTCAATCTCCTTTAACATTCTCTGAATCAGCAGGATTCTGAACTGGATGACATGTTCATTTTTGTGATAAGAAATTTGGCTTAGAACATGCATCGGTTCCTACAAGTCAAGGCCATCAACGTCTTTGATTTTTATGCTTTTCTCCGGCCTATCAGTGGATTTATAGAATAATTTCAGTTGCCTCTCCAAGGCTGTGGGCAGGCTCCTTTCATTGTTGATGGCTCTCCTCAGCTTGTCGATCATCCCCCTTAAGTCTCTGTTGGCCACTAAAGATTTGGAAATTAGGTTTAGGATCAGTCCCAATTGTTCAGCATCCATTCTCTTGAACCAGTCCATTGTAACTGTGAATTGAGACCCACTCTTTAGCTGCATAAAAATTAGTTGATCCCTTTTATTATTGAACCTGACATTTGTGCTTTTTATTGAGAACATAAATGTCAGGTTTTGGGGCCTTTCTTCTCTTAGGGATTCAGCTAGAGTGGGTGGACCAAATGCTGTGGTTACAGGAGAAGGTGCTTAATCCTTGGCTTCAGAGGACTTGGGTTTGGTGGCATCAAAGTCTTTGGTTTTATCTTGGTTTTTATCCCCTGATGTACCCTTGGGATTTTGAGATCATCTTGGTTGAGGTTTCCTGGAGGTCCTGGGTCCGACACTCTTTTTCTTCTTTCTTCCTTCTGTTCCTTTGCCATTTCCCTCTCTTCTTCTTCTTGAAGTTGTTGTGCATAGAGTGCATCAGCTTCTACGAGTTTTGTGTCCTGAGGGTAGACCAGCTCCACTTTCCCATTAATCACAACTTCAACAAGAGTTGGAAAATGGGCTGTCTTCATGGTGTCTCCAAGTAGCTTGGGTCCTGATTGAGTGTTGGATTTCTTCCTTGGTTCCTCAATCTGGATGTCTTTGCCTTTGTCCTTGGGTTTAGGAGCAGGAACAGGAGCAGTCACATCTCTTGATGGTTAACTTGTTGATTTCTCAACAACATCCCCTGACGATGGCCTGGTAGATTTATCCCCCTTTTTGACAGCATCATCAGTGGGAGTTGAGAGTCGGGATGTGACTCGTAGAACTTGCTTCAGAGTGTCAGCCATGGATTGTTGCAGAGTTTCCATGCTGGACAGTTAAGTGGTGAGATCAACAAGTTTCTTGTCCACATTGTCAGCTTGCTTTTTCATTCGAAGTAGAGTCTGGCTGGTCACTAAGGAGTCGACAACTTGTTGGACATTGTTGATTTTATTTGTAAAGTGTGTATAGAGCTTCTTGTTCTTAATATCTACAGACTAACCAATCATGATCTGTGATTTTAACACTTTGATCAAGATTGGATCAGTGGTCCTTGCGAGCTCTTGCTTTAGTAACTGTACAGTATCCACCATTTGATTTTGTTGAAAGTACAAATCAACTCCAATGAACTGAGAAAAATCATCTTGTGGAGCATCATCTTCATCACTTTTAGAGCTTGTAGTATTATTTACAGTATTTGTATTTTCTCTCTGTTCTTTATTTACAAGGATCTCATCCTCATCTCTCTCAGGCTCTCCTTTTTCTGTGCCTTCTAAGGAATCACTCGTATTCTCTCCTTTTTCTTTGCCTACTAAGGCAGTACTCTCTTCCTTTCCTTTTGCCAAAGTCCTCTTAGGGGATTGACTTTGCCTCTCTTCACTAAGTATTTCCTCAGCCTCACTCAAAATTGTCCTAGAAGGGCTACTATGGGCTGTGAGATCAGTTTCTGTGGCCAGCTCAAGTAATTTATGTATAGTTTCTGGTTCCACAGAAGTGATACGAGAAGGAGTGGAAGTAATATGTGTATGTACAATTGGAAAAGTTTATGTCTCTATAGAGGAGGTATTTACAATTGGGGGAATATAAAGACTTATTGTTGTTGTATATACATTAGAGTTTATGTCCCCTGTTTGAGCAAGTGATTGTATCAAGGAAAAATAAGTTAACCATTTGAGTGTGGTGACTATCAATCACTGTGTCAGGAAGTGTTAGCTCCTCCACGAATTGAGAAAATGGAGAATCTGATCTTATGACACTCAATGTTTGAGTCATAACATCTGAAGAAATTTGAGGAACAGAGAAAGAAGGAAGTGGTGTAGAAGGGAGTGTTGGCTGAATCACTGATCGAGGAGGTGATTCATCAAAAGATGCTGTAAAAGAATGCTTATGACTCATGTTGATCTTATTGAGAAGCTTCTGAACTACAACATCTTGAGTAGTGTGTGCACTCACTGTGTTAGATGTCTGCAAGTGGCTCTCAGAGACCCTGATGTTAGTTTCATCAGAGTCTTTGGTCAGTGTATGTGCCTTACTCAAATGTGTCCCTGGTTGAGGACTATTTTCAATAATTAATTCCTTTTGAGAGGAACTAGTTAGAAATATGTTTAATTCCTTAGGAGTATCCTTTTGAGAGAATACTGCCTGGTCAGGCTTTTAGGTAACACTCGTGGCTCCCTTCTTCTTCTTCATATGCCTGTAGCCAATCACTCTCTCTCCTTGCTCCCTCTCAGTTGATGTTGTAACTTCACTGGGTTTTCTTTTAATCCCAATAGTCTTTTGGGAGACTATGGGTTGGGCTATAGAGAGTGATTGTGTTGAAATTGGTAGTTCTACTTGGGTAGGCAGAGAAGTGGTTGTGTTCTCTGCCATAGTAGATAAAGGTGAAGAATTTATAGGTTGGGAAGTAGAGGGTGAAGAATTTACTACCTGTACCATATGCAGTGGAAGTGCAAATGGTTCGGCTGTAAATGATTTCTTTATTATTTCTACAAACAATTTCTTTGTTTGCTTGTATGTCTGTTCAGTAATATCAATCTCAAAGGAAATATTAGTAAATTGATCTTTAATAACCATATACAGAAATCTAGCATAATAAACTTCAGATTTTCTATTATTAAAACTACCTAATTTATTTACAAGGTCATCAAAAATTATTTTACCTATATTTATATTTACATTTCTAATCATTGCATAAGCTATTTTTAAAGTTAAAGAGGTTATAACCTCAAAGTTAGAACACTTACCTGAGAACACCTTGGTGATGGTGTCGAAAAGATAGGAGATCTCTCACTTCACATTCACCCTCTTGAGGTCCTTGAACTTTAACACTGTGCTAGGACTAGCGTTATAGCCCAGTTCTCTCAAGAAGTTGAGCAGATCAGCATCCTCAGGAACTTCCACGAAGTCCTGTGTCGGTAACCCCAGTGCTGAGTTAATCCATGAAGGAGTTATTTTTCCTTTCTCGGAGGAGATTTTGAATGAAATCCCTTTCACAGCATCTAGTCTTGTTGTAGAGTTCATGAATCGAACACTTGACCAAAACTGTGAAAGTGTTTCTCCAGACATTTCTTCATCAGTGAAGATTGCTCGACTATACCCAGAATTGAGTAGATAGTTCATCCTTGGCTTGAAGCAATCATTTACCTCGTCAATGTCTGAGAAACCCACATAGTTTGTGGGTGGAACCACCAGATTTCCTCGAAGTTGTTGAGCATTGCTGGGTGCCATTGATGCTTTTAAAGATTTGAAGTTCTAGGGTTTCTGTGAAAATGAGAGAGAGAAAAAAAGAAAAACTCGAGCAAATATCAGAGAAAGACTAAATGTTTTGAGGTGTTTTAGAAAGTAGGAGAGATAGAGTATAAATACCCGCCTATTGACGTTTGAAAACTGCTCCTGAAAATACATAATCAGGGAGTCATTTCAGTTCTGTGATGACACGTCATCAATGAGAGAAAAACATCCTAATGAGTTGTCATCACTTAACCGACCATAATCCCTTTATGCATTTAAAAACATTTTACCTTACCCTGATGCTCTTTGTATGTACATACCCTGATACTGATACACAAGTCAGATGTCCTGACGCTGATTCGAAAGTAAGATACCCTGACCCTGATGCACGAGCCTGATACCCTGACCCTGATGCGTTTTGAAGGAGACCCTGACTTTGATGCGTCTTGACGGAGATTCTGACCCTGATGCATCAGTCAAAAACAAATACAACCAAACAAAAATACAGAGTATACACGTATACATATACTTATTTACAGTTATAACATATATTATCACATATCAATTAATTTCATCAGGAACTTATGAAATGAGTTAGGAGAACCACAACTTAGACATTTGACCCTGACCCTGACGCATAGTTCACCATTCCTAGCTCTCCCACAAGTTTGAAAAATGTGGCTTCATCAAGAGCTTTGGTAAATATGTCTGCCAGCTGCTGGTGCGATGACACACAACTGTAGTTCAATGGTTCCATTCATAACATGTTTGTTAGAGATAAATGATGATGATTATGATTATGTAATAAATTATGCAACTGTAAATACTTGAGGTATTTTATAAACCTTAAGATCAGCACAAGTTTTGCATCCACTGATAATAATCTTATTAATCAGTGGATGGTCAATCTCTTCACAAGACAAGTAAGAAAACAGAAACATTCAAAGGACTTGACAAAGTGAAGAAGAATGTCTGATGTTACTTGTAAACAGTCAAAGTATTCCGCACATCAGAAATTCTAAACAAAGTTACGTTGATTAGGAACCCATCAGGGGGAACCCATCAGGGGGAACTCATCAGGGAAACCTGTCAGGGTATGACGAAGGCAGACCAACCCATCAGGGAAACACTTTAGGACATGTCAGTGTCAGGCCAACCCATTAGGGTAACCCGTCAAGGGGAATGGCCAACATGGCATCAGTGGAAGCCATCAGTGTGTACCATTAGTCATAACCATCAAGATCAAGAAGCACTGAGTGAAACTCAAGTGAAAGTTGAAGCCCTGATCCAGTCAATAAGCATCAGGGGATTCAGAAGCACTGATCAAAGTCCATCAGGGCTGGTAGTCAGTGGATCGTTATGACAGCATGCACCCGTCATCAGTACTTACACGAAAATCAACATAACGTGTTATAGAAGCAAGAAATATCAACTAGAAAGATATTTCTTGAAGTTTTTTTTTGATCCAATGAGAACTCTCTCGCATTAAATGCACACAGATCAGGGGAAGAAAAAGTAGCAACAAAGCATGCAGCAGTCTGACACATAGAGCTACGATGTAACATTCTTGCGGCTAAGTTGAGAGAAGCAGCACATCTCAAGCACGTGATTTCAACCACTGATTCGACATATAAGCAAAGGAGTTCTCATTACAAAAACATGTGAGTGATTGAATCTATCCAGAAAGTTAAAACAAACAAAGAAGCACACAACACTAGGAAGCTCTGTAATATATTTCTTGAGAGATTTATTTTTCAGAGAAAAGTTTTTGTAGCTAGTGAGTGTGAGAAGCTGTGAATATTATTTACAGAATTTGTAGCTGTAAATCACATTTGTGATTATACAGATTTCCAGAAAAACCCCAAGTTTTAATATAACTATTTTAACTTGAATCTGTGTGCTCATATTACATAGTTTTTCTGATCTGTGCAGTTGTTTTCGGTAACTCCTTTTAAAAGATAAAAAGAGCGAAAAGTTTGTAGTGTTTGTATTCATCTCCCCCCCCCCCTTCTACAAACACTTGAGCCTATTTTGCGTCAACAATGTTCCCTGATGAAATGATATATGATTTCTATATGCTTGGTTCTGGAATGTTGCACAGGATTTTCAGCAATGTCAATGGCACTAGTGTTGTCACACCTGATTGGAATATTGTTTAAGTTCAGGCCATAATCCATTAACTGATTTTTCATCCATAGTATTTGTGCACAACAACTTCCAGCTGCAATATATTCAGCTTCAGCAGTTGATGTTGAAATTGAGTGCTGCTTTTTGCTGAACCAAGATACAAGCCTTCCTCCTAGAAACTGACAGCTTCCTGTTGTACTTTTTCTATCAATTCTGCATCCTTTAAAGTCAGCATCAGAATATCCTATAAATTCAAATTCAGACTCCTTCGGATACCAAAGTCCCAACTCTGTAGTGCCCTTGATATATCTCAAGATTCTTTTCACTGCAATGAGATGAGATTCCCTTAGATCAGCTTGATATCTTGCACAAAGACATGTTGCAAACATTATGTCAGGCCTGCTGGCTATTACATACAACAAAGATCCAATCATTCCCCTATAAGTCTTCAAATCCACTTTCTTTCCATTCTTATCAGGGTCAATCTTGGGTGCAGTGGGCATTGGTGTCCTTACTACTTTTGAGTCCTCCATATCAAATTTCTTGAGAAGTTCTTTGGCATATTTTGTCTGATGAATGTAAATTCCATCAATGACTTGTTTGACTTGCAATCCCAAGAAATATGATAACTCACCCATCAAGCTCATTTCATACTTGTTTTGCATGAGTTTGGAGAACTTTTCACACAGTCTAGTGTCAGTGGATCTAAAGATAATATCATCAACATAAATTTGAACCAACATCAGATGACTTTGGTGTTGTCTAAAGAATAATGTTTTGTCAATGATACCTCTTGTGAATTTGTTTTCCACCAAAAACTTTAACAAAGTGTCATACTAAGCTCTAGGAGCTTGCTTCAGTTCATAAAGTGCGTTTTCTAACCTGAACACATGATTTGGAAATTTTGAACTCTCAAATCCTGGAGGTTGTTGGACATACACCTCCTGTTCCAATTTCTCATTGAGAAAAACACTTTTCACATCCATTTGATAAACTTTGAAATTCGAATGTGCTGCATAGGCTAAGAAAATTCTTATAGCCTCAAGTCTGGCTACTGGTGCAAAGGTCTCATCAAAGTTAATCCCTTCTTCTTGAAGATATCCTTTTGCAACCAGTCTTGCTTTGTTCCTTATAACAATGTCAGCTTCATCCATCTTGTTCCTGAATACCCACTTGGTACCTATTATAATTTTGTCTTTGGGTTTAGGTACTAGCTTCCATACTTGATTTCTTTCAAATTGATTTAGCTCTTCTTGCATAGCCATTATCCAATCTGCATCTTGAATCGCTTCTTCAAATATCTTTGGCTCTACTTGTGAAAGAAAGCAAGCATATAGACATTCATTAGATGTTGCTTTTCTGGTCTGCATTTCTTATTTGGTTCACCAATGATTAAATCTGATGTGTGACTTCTAGACCATTTGGGATTGGAGATGTATCTCAATGAGCTTGCTTGATTATCATCTCCTCCCCCTAAGTTTGTGCTCCCAGCTTCTAAAAACCCTACCCCTGAATTAGTGCTTAATTCAAGGTTCAAGTTATCCCTTGATGGTGCATGCCCTAATGAATGATCCCCTGATGGAGTATCCTCTGATCTGTTGTCCAGGAAATTGACTCTATCTATTGAAAGGGCTTCTACAGTGTTTGGATTGACATCAGGAATGAATAAGTTCTCCATTTGAATGCACTCATCAACTTCAATCTCTTGATAATCAGTCTCATCTTTATTTTCAAACCTGAGCTCTTCATGAAAACCAAGGTCT
Organism: Centella asiatica; assembly: GCA_014636745.2. NCBI lineage: Eukaryota > Viridiplantae > Streptophyta > Magnoliopsida > Apiales > Apiaceae > Centella > Centella asiatica. Next base: position 44,259,287 of record CM025783.1, on the reverse strand, counting down.
TCAAGTCCAGAAATCTCTTGATCATCAAAAGCTACATTTATAGACTCCATCACCACCTGAAGTCTCTTGTTGTAAACCCTGTAGGCCTTAGATGTCAGGGAGTAACCTAGGAAAATTGCTTCATCAGCCTTTGGATCAAATTTTCCCAAGTTCTCACCAAAGTTCCTTAAGATAAAGCATTTGCATCCAAAAACATGTAGGAACTTGATGCTTGGCTTTCTCCCCGTCATTAGCTCATATGGAGTTTTGTTGTGAGCCTTGTTGATTAATGACCTATTTTGACTAAAGTAAGCAGTGGAAATTGTCTCAGCCCAAAAATAGGTAGGAATCTTTGTCTTTGCTAGCATTGATCTAGCAGCTTCTATCAGGGTTCTGTTCTTCCTTTCCACTACACCATTCTGTTAAGGAGTCCTTGGAGCAGAAAGTGTATGATTGATGCCTTTCTCCACACAAAATCCATAAATAACTGCATTCTTGAATTCAATTCCATTGTCTATCCTCAATATCCTAAGCACTGATCCTGACTCAGTTTCCACTTTCTTGATGTGGTCAATGATTTGCCGAGGAACTTCTGATTTAGCATTTTGAAACTTCACCCAAGGGTATCTGGTGTAGTCATCCACAATGACCATTGCAAATCTTTTCTTTGACACTGAGATAATATTGACAGGGCCAAAGAGATCCATATGTAGCAATTGAATTGGATCTTTACTCATTGTGGCTTCCTTACTAACACAGGATGTTTTCCTTTGTTTCCCTTGTTGACAAGCTGGACATAATCTTTTTTGGATGAATTCCATTTGAGGTAGTCCATTTACCAACTCTCTCTTCACCAAATCATTTATAGCTTGAAGTTTAAGTGAGAGAGCTTCTTATGCCATAATTTGCTCTCATCAGGGGTTGCCTTGCTGTAGAAGCATAATTCTCCACTTACTGAATTGAAATTAGTAATATAGAGATCTCCTTTTCTTATCCCTGACAAGACCAGCTTCCCATCATCCTTGTTTGAGATCAAGCACTGATCCCCCTTGAAAGAAATGATGTACCCTTTGTCACATAGTTGACTTATGCATAACAAGTTGTGCTTAAGCCCATCAACTAGTGCTACATTTTCAAATGAGACATTCCCATTTGCTGCTTTGCCATAACCAAGAGTCAGTCCTTTGCTGTTATCACAAAATGAAATCACTGGACCATCCTTCTCTTGAAATTCTGTGAGCAGGGCTTTGTTTCCTGTCATGTGTCTTGAGCAACCACTATCTAGAAACTAGACTTGATTGCCTTTGATTTTTCCCTGCACACAAGAAACATTTAATTTATTTTTGGTACCCAAATGGCTTTGGGTCCTTTAGGTTTAGTCACAGTTGTAGGTAAAACAACCTTTTATTTATTTGTGACTTTCGGTTTTGGCAAATTTAAAACTTTCTCCTTTTTAGGAGCTTTAATATATGCTTTTGATTTCTCAACAGTTATCTTCCTTTATCCTTGGAGGAGCAAACTTTAGCAGTTGGTAAATCATCACCATATAAAATTGTGCCAGTCAAAATTTGTGGTTTCTCTTTATATTGAAAAGATAGATGATTAATGTTACCACAATTCCAGTACACTTTCCTAGGGGCTTCATGAATAAAAGTGTAATTACTAGCCTTATTTACACCTTGCTTACCATTCCTATTCTTCTTATTTTCCCCTGGCAGGCCTTTTTCCCTTGAAGGGCTACGACAGCCTGATGCACTCTTTCCCCCTGATGACTGTGTATCCACTGATGCACAGTTTGGTTCTTTTCTGACTGGAGGTTTTAATGCTTTGGCAAGAATAGGTTTCTTGCCACTTCCACCGCTAGTGGAAGCTTCACTTGTCTGGAAAACATTCCCTTTTTCCAACTTTTTTACAGCCTTTACAAACTTAATAGGTTGTGTTAGGTTTTATTAACATTTGATGATGATTGTCTTTAGAATACTTAGGAATACAAATGTATAGAAAAGTGTTGGTTTGTAACACTTTAGTTTTGTAGCTAGTAGTAGTATCTCTTGGTTGTAATTTAGTCATTTTAATAAAGAGATAGATTCATTTTACTTGTATGTACTGCTGGAATACTTGTTGAGTCTGTTCAACAAGTTGTTTTAAGTTAATTAGTCTTTCGGAGATTAAATTTGGCTTGTCGGAGATTAAGGGAAAAAGTCCATCAGAGATTAAAGTTTTGTTCATCAGAGATTGGACTTTGCCCATCGGAGATTGAAGAAATCCTTCATCGGAGATTAAAGATTTGTTCATAGGAGATTGAAGGATTGGTCATCGGAGATTAAAGCTTACGTCATCGGAGATTGTAATTAAAGAATCAGAGATTAAAGCTGACGTCATCAGAGAATAACACAATACTTCAGAGATTAAAAGCTGACGTCACCAGAGACTAAAGCCAAAGCATCGGAGATTACTCGAAGTAATCAGAGACTAATTAAAGAAGCTATCGGAGATTAGTCGAGGACTTAATCGCTGATGGAGTTAGAGTTCAAATCAAAGAAGGAAAGTCTTCCATGAACACGTAGACTTTATTGAAGACGTAGCTGACAAGGAAACTTGTTAGAAATCTTTCAATTGGAAAGATTGTATTTGATTTGAATTAGGAAGCTAGGTTTTTTTGTAAACTTAGTTTTAGAAGCTGTAATTATAAATTACAGAATTGTAATTCGAAGAAAAAAAGTGTGTGTCTGTATAGCATAGAGAATTGAAAGGGTTGTATTATCTCTAAATATACAGAATAGAAGCTGACGATCAAAAGCTTGTTTTGATTGTTAGAAAACTTGTAATCAATTGTTAAGTCAATAAAAGCAATTGTTTATAAAGTTTTGATCTTGTTCTTTATATTCCGCAGAAAGTCAATTTCTTAAAGAACAGGAATTTGAAAAAGTTGTAAGAACTTGTATTCAACCCCCCTTCTACAAGTTCTAGGCCATCTTACTGGGAAAACAGGTTGTAATGACCTTTTTCCAAAGCTAGCTGCATTTTCAACCTCAATGGGAGGTTGCTTCACTAGAGTCTCTCCATAGCCTAAATCAGATTTGGGATCAGATTTTTGACTGTTTAATTGATCCTCCAGTTTCTTACTAGACTCATTCTATTTCTTTATGACTTCCCTTTCTTGACTTAGAAGATTTGAGGACCATTCCTCTCTTTTGATAGCACAGTCAAGAAGATTTTTTTGTCCTTGAGAGTTCTTTTTCAAAACTCTCAAATCTGGAGAGTTCTGATTCTAAAAGAGTGTTTCTGCAGTCAAATGCTCATTTATTTTCTGCACTCTCTTAGTCTCAGCAACAACACTCCTCAGGGTGTCATAAAGATCCTTTATCTCATAAGCCATTTCCTTAACAGTTTTAACACAATCATTTTTGGACATATTAGAGGAAATTTCAAGACTTACTTATGAGTTGCTACTGTCAGTGGATGAGGCCATCAGGGCTAGGTTGACATATTTTTTAGCATTTTTTTCATCTGAGTCAGCCTAGTCCTTTCCCTCTACAATATATGTTTTTCCCTTCTTATTTGCATTAAGAAGGTCAAAGTATTTCTTCTTGTAATCCACTTCAGCTTCCTTGCCCCTGGATTCATCTTCTTTTGTGGCCTTGCTGTGACGACCCCAAAATCCCATACCGGACCAGGGCATCATCAAAAGGAGGAAAGGATAATATCACCTTCATTCATAGCATACATACTAATAAAAAGGAGTTAGTAGAGAGTTATTATAACCCAAAATATTACAATCTCAGCGGAAGCTATTCTATCTTTATAAATTACAATTCATAATCATTACAACTCAAAACATCTTCCTTCCTTCCTTCCTTATTGGCACTCAAAAGGGTTAATAAAACTCAATAGCCAATCATCTTTGTTTTCCCCTTGTCAGAGGGTTCAGCCTTTGGACCTTGCCCTGCAAGACATTAAGTTCAACAAGAATGAGCGATTTATACCCAACAAGTATATAAACAATTTAGAGAAATATAAATGGAAGATTTGAAGGAAGTTCAATTCTGTTTGTGAGGCCCAGTGAAACAATACTAATGACTCAGAAATCTTTGAAGAACATTGAGGATCACAGATGATAAACAATGTGTAACCCTCCTTGAAGAAAGACAGGTATACACCTATGCATATCTTTCTCAAAATATCCATCGGGGGCTAAACCCGTTGGATCTGCTAACCATACAGTACACAGCTAGCCTAATTGTGACCGCATGATCCCTCCTGCGTGAACGTACATAGTCACTTATAATCCTCTAGGTCAGGTGAAGAACAAATCAGCACCTTTTCTTTTCTCTAGCCAACCATGTGGCATAACCCATTTAAGGGACATATCATTCTCATTTGTTGCACAGATATAAAATTGAAAAATAAATGATAAATCAAAGCTCAGTTATATCCATGCATTATCATTCATATCATGCTAGCGAAATTTAAAGCATAGCATTCTCATTCATAAGAGCATTTGAAACAAATAAACAAAGTCTTGCACGCATATCGAATCAAATGATACTGCGTTAAATTTAAAATAAGTATAAGATTGAATGTATATACTTGCCTCGGTCCTTTGCACAAAAATCAAATTCAATTACTCGTGAGTGAAAGATTCTGTAAACATGCATATGACATAAAAATTTAACACCTTAAAAAGAATTATAAAAGAAATGCATATGTGATGCCCTTAAACTTTTGATGTCTCAAATTTGACATAAGAATCATTGAAGTTAATGAATAATTGAAACATCATAAAATAATTTAAGAAAATAATGTTTTATAGTTTCAAAAACAAACTGCACATCAGGGGATAATCTGCTACGTCAGGGGATGACTGGACATCAATGGGTAAACCACCCGTCAGGGGACGTCTCGCCTGTCAGAGGATAGCTTACCCATCAGGGGATAGTCATCAGGGGATGACTTACCCATCACGGGATTACTTACCCATCAGGGGATAATTTGTTCATCGCCAAACTCGTCAGGTGACAACTTGTTCAACGTTGAACTCACTAAGTCAACGCCAAACTCAGTTGGCTATCACCAAACTTCGTCGGCTGTCAGGGGATGACTTGCTCATTGACAACTAAATAATTCATCACTGAACTTCATTAGTGGATAACTTGTTCAGCGCCAAACTCCTCGGAGAAAAGTTGTTCAGCGCTGAACTAGATAAGTCATCACTGAACTCCTCGGGGACTAATATCTTTAGTCATCAGAGACTAACATATTTTTGTCCATCAGAGACTATGGATGACGTCATCAGAGACTAACATATTTTTGCCCATCAAAGACTACAGATGACGTCATCAGAGACTAATTTAAACTTCCTTCATCAGAGACTAGGGATTTCCTCGTCAGAAACTAATAACTTTCCTTCATCGGAGACTAACACAAATCTTGAAATCTCCCAGGGACTATTTCATAGAGTCAGAGACTAACTTCAACTCGTTAGAGACTAAGTTAAGACTTGTCTCAGATACAGTGGTGTCTTCCTCACTCTTCCATGGGTGGCGTTCTCAACCATAACCATACTTAGGTCAACTCCCATCATCCTTTCAGTAATTCATAATATCTCTTGGAGGTTTACTAGTTCTTATAGATATAGTTTAGGCTTCAAAACTTAAGTTGACAAAGGCTTAAGCATGGTATTCCAACTACTGATAAAAAGAAATATTTGGGTTGCCTACCAAGTGGTTGTCAACATTCTTACACTCTTCTTGGATAGATTTTTGAAATAAATGGCATTAACTTCAAGTATTAAAAGCATGCATTAAATCTATCTTTTGGAAATGAATGAATGAAGTATTTAACATGACATGCATAACAGAACAAAAGTGTAAGAAATAGAGCAGAACTTTAATGCAACGTTCTTATCTCCTTGGCTGCAAGGAAGAAGTTAAAAGTTAGAGTTGTTCTTCCAAAAAGGACAGTTTCCTTGAGAGTAAACCTGGATTTGGTGGTATACTGTATAGAAGATTTATGAAAGTGGGGCTAGGGTTGTACCAACGTGATATATATATATCACTTGCTGAGCAATGAGAGCCGTTGGATTGTTTGAGATTTGATCTCAGCTGTTGGTTGGAAAAGGCAGCAACGGGCTTTAGAAAGAAATGATTGGTGAGAAAGGGGGGAAAAGGTAGTGGTTGCTAACATCAGTCGGTCATCTATTGTAGCCCACTCTAGAGTACTGTTGGAAGTGATACACATTGAATGCCTCATGTCTCCCAGCAGTCTTTGGTTTGAAAACGACTACTGTAGTTTAACCCGTTCACACTCTGTGTGCTTCTACCCACATGAATAAAAATCATCACACTTCCTTTGAAAACAATAATCATATAAATATTTGAGTTCAAAATACTTTTAAAATCTTTTGGACATCACATTGCCATTGAACCTTCATTATTCATACCGAAATAAAATAAATTAAACTTTCATGCATAAAATAAATCACAAAATGAATTAATCATATAACAATATTCATTTAAAAATCTCGGGTTCTCACACTTGCGGCACTCATTTGCGAAGTGGCCCATCTCATTGCACTTGTAGCACTTTATTCTCGATTTGTCAATAAAGTTTTTAGTGTTACTAGGCTTCCTTGCTGAAAATCTTTTGGATCCCACAAGCTTTTGAAATTTCAGCTTGGAAAACCTTTTTCCAAGAAAAGCCATGGTTTCATCCAGCTCCTCTAACTCTTTAGGAGTATATTCATCTTCCTTGGAGTCAGCTTCGTTGTACCCTTCAAGTTCAGCATCCCCTGACTATTGCTTCATCAAGACACTGGGTCTTGCTTCTTCTTTGTCCTTCTTGGCAGCCATCAGGGCTACAGATTTAAGCTTCCTAGCATCCCCTGACATTTCAGATCTTTGTTGAACCTCAAGTTCATATGTCTTTAGGGTGCCATAAAGCCTATCCAAGTCTAGGAGATTCATGTCCTTGGATTCCCTGATGGCTGTTGTCTTAGGATCCCATGATATGGGAAGGGCTCTCATGAACTTTCTGTTAACATCATTATTTGCATAGGCCTTCCCATATAATCTCAGGTTATTTACCAACCTGTTAAATCTGTCGAACATTTCAGTGAGTGTTTCACCATTTTTCATTGTGAACTACTCATACTGTTGTGTCAACAGCTGCAGTTTATTTTCCCTCACTTTCTCCGTTCCATCACAAAGGATTTGTATGGTATCCCATATAGATTTAGACGTTGTAAGATTCATTATACTATTCAGCATATCATCGTCTAAACCATTATATAGGATGCCTGCGATCTTGAGATCCTTTTTCACTTTCTCTCTTTCCTCTAGAGTCATCTCTTTAGTTGTTTTTGGAACTAACTTTTTCTAAACACTGACTCCATTGACCACCTCCTGAGGAATGAGCTTCTTTGGAATGTGAGGGCCTTCTTCTAAGATTTGAAGGTATTCATCATCGATTGTTCTAAGATGAACTGTCATGCGTTGTCTCCAAAAGAAATATTTTCCCCTTTCCAACACGGGGACTTTACTGTTTCCAGCTTTGTTGGCCATAGATGTTAATCGTTGTTAGCAAGTGTAATCTGCTAATAGGCTCTGATACCAATTGTTAGAACAATATAAGCTGAAGTGTTTGGAGGGGGGGGGGGGGGGGATGAATGCAAACACTACAAACTATTTGCTCGTTTTAGTTGGCCCTGATTGGAAACAGCTACAAAGAATAGAAAAACTAAAATATATGAACACACATATTGAAGTTAAAATAGTTGAATTAAAACTTGATGTTTTTCAGGAAATCTGTATAATCACGAATGTGATTAAACAACTACAAAATCTATAATAAAATTACAGCTTCTAATTCACACCCACTAGCTTCTAATCTTTCTTTGAAATATTTCTCTCAAGATATATTACAAAGCTGCTCTAGTGATTTGTGTGCTTCTTTTTTTTGTTGATCTGTTGGATTGATCTCAATTTGTGTAATGAGAACTCCTTTGCATATATAAAAATTAGAGGTTGAACCCACGTGCTGTAGACGTGCTACTTTTCTCAACTCAGCCGCATATATGTCACATCGTTGTCCTTTGTGACAGACTGCTGCTGCTTTTTGTTGCTTCTTTTCCTTCCCCTGATCTGCATGCATTTAATGTTTAAGAGTTGTCATTGGACCAAACAAACTTCAAGAAATATCTTTCCAGTTATATCTCTTGCTTCTTTTACAAGCTTCATCAATTTGCGCGATAGACCTGATGACGGGTGTATGCAGTCATAATCATCCACTGATGTCAAGCCTTGATATGAACTTGATCAGTGCTTCTGGATCCCCTGATGACAAGTCTTTGTAAAAGACTGGATCAGGGCTTCAACCTTCACTTGAGTTTTACTCAGTGCTTCTTTGATCCACTGATGTTATGACTTAAGACATACACTGACGGCTTTCACTGATGCAGTGTTGAGCTTTCCCCCTGACGGATTTCCCTGACGAGTTGGCCTGACACTGTCATTCCCTCATGCCTTACCCTAATAGGTGACATGTCTTGTTCATGCCCTGACGCGTTCCCCCTGGTGAGTTTGGCCAGCCACTACCATACCCTGACGGGTTGGTCTGCCTTAGTCATCCCCTGATAGGTTCCCCTGACGGGTTTCCCTGATGATTCTTAATGATTGAAGCTTTGTTTGGAATATCTGATGTGCAAATTACTTCAATCTTTTTAGAGTAACAACAGACATTCCTCTTCACTTTGTCAAGTCCTTAAAATGTTGCATTTTACGACTTGTCTTGTGAAGTGTTTGATCATCCCCTGATGAATAAGTTTGTCATTAGTGGATGTAAAGCTTGTGCTGATATTAAGGTTTATAAAGTACCTTAAGTATTTACAGATGCACAATTTATTCTCTAAACTTCATCATCATCATTTAACTCTAACAAATTCTCAAGAAATAAAACCTACTTTCATAACAAATTATTTCAGGCTTAATTCTAGATTTTCCAACATTAAGTTTCATATTTTGATTTTTCATGAAATATCTAAGATCATGTAAATAAGTCATGCAACAAATTTACAAGCATTAAAAACTCTAGAATTAAATTAAAAATGGACAATGACATACAATATATGCATTCACAATATAATTGTTAATTACACCATCGGACTTCACCCAATCTTAAAATGAAAAATTTAGCCTATCATATAATTGAAAAATAAGCAAACAACATATTAAGCACATCCATAATCATGAGAAACAAGAGATAGAGATGAAAAGAATGTACCCTTGATCTTCAATAATAATGGTAAACATCAAATTTTGAACTGCAATAATGATAGATAAATCCAAACATTCAATCTTGATTACATGAAAAAAGAGAGAATATGGTTAATGATTGTTTGTAACCCCTACAATTATCATCTAATTACCTTATATAGGTACACATCAAATCCAACAAAAAATTAGTTAAAAAAGTATCCTACGTTCAGTCATAGGAAAACAATGAAAATTTTGCACTTTGAATCTGGTCAACCCACACCCTTGCATTTTCGCATACCCCGACCGTGTACAACACCAAAATGTTCAAATGTTTTACACAATTGTGCACACCCGTGCATTTATGCACACTCAAACCGTGCACTGTTTTGAAACCCTATTTTTGCATCTTTTTCATTTCCTAGTTTCATCCAAACTTGTCCTTGACTTGCATACATCTGATAAATCCCAAATTAAATCCCTACAAACACAAAAATAAGCAAAAAACTAAGGGTAACATCTGCTAATAAAAAGAAAACAATATAAACACATTTAGAACATAAATTATCACATTTAAGCTCAAAGTAATAAAAAAAACTAAGAATATAATTGTTAGGAATTATAACATTTGATGATGATGTATAATACTTAGAATTGTTAGAACTTAAAATTGTACTAGAGCTTGCAGTTGTGTACTATTAGAGATTACCATCAGAGACTACCAGGAATGCATTGAGAGAGTTCAACAAAGTTAAAGTTAGTCAAGCATTCAAGCCTATCGGAGACTAGGAATTAGTCTATCGGAGACTAAGAATTAGGCTATCAAAGACTAAGAATTTAGCTTATCAGAGACTGAGAATTAGCATATCGAAGACAAAAATTTAGTCTATCGGAGACTAAACACTAGCCTATCGGAGACTAAGGATTGCACTAATAGAGTCTATTGTTGAAGTTATCAGTGACTAAGATAACGACTCTCTATTGCGTTGAAGGGTACACAAATCTCATCATGGGACGAAGCTGGTCAGAGGATAAGTCATAAGTGAACAAGTTATCAGAGGATAAATTATTTTCCTTGGATGAGTATTGTAGAAAGGGGGTTGAATACAATACTCTTAACTTTTCAAACTTTTTGCAAACAATAAACAAAATGAATGAACAAGTATTGTATTATGTTGTAGCTTTTATGTGTTAAAAAGAATGTAACAATAAAATCAAAACAACACAAAAATTTCAAGACTAATAAAGTTTATTAATCTCAAGGTTTTTGCTACAACCTGATTTTTCAATCAGCTTCCTTCTCTGAAACAAAAGTTTCAGTTTCTATTTTCTAGATAGAGAGATTAAGCTCTCTTTTTTCTGTTCTATTTTCTATACATTATTATTTTATGAGAGAGAGTCTGTCTATACATGTTTCTTGTTCAACACTATTTCTTTACATGAAAGCGTATAAAAGTGTGCAAACAGGAGCTAGTATAGTAAATATATGGAAAAATTGTTTCTTGTCCATTTCTACTTTTTTGTAGACTGAGCTTACTTCCTTTTTCTTCTTCTTTATGGTCTCACTCCAAATTAGGAAAGAACTTTTTCATTTCTCTCTCTTGCTTTTTATTGTAGACTTGCCATGTGAGAACCCAAAAAATAATATGAATTTCCTTGTATGATTTATTTCACTTTATGATTAATTTCATGTATGAAGGTTTAAATTATTTTCTTTTCCTATTTTATCTTTGTTATTATTTTGGGTGTGAATAATAAATTCATATTTTAAAGAAAATTTTATAGCAATGTGATTTCCTAAAGTTTTTAAATAAATAAATAAATAAATAAATAAATATATATATATATATATATATATATATATATATATATATATATATATATATATATATATATATATTGAACTCAATGATTATTTTATTATTATCATATTTCTCCTTATTTCTATTCAAGCACTTATCAAGAGTAAGTATATATTTTCTCACGTGAGGAAGGCAACACACGGCTACTCTGTCGACCCCAAAATCCCTCACTGGATCAGGGCTTCGTCAACCAAACCAAACATCCAGGATCACATCCATACATAATATACTTACTGAAAGAAACCATATAAGGAGTTATTACAACCTAAAATATTACATTGTCAGCGGAAGCTATACTGTTTCTATACTATAATACAAAACATCACTTCTCAGATCATCTTCCTTTCTTCCCTCCTTATTGGCATTACAAAGGCTAACCAACCTCAGTAACCGATCATTTTTGCCTTTCCCTTGTCTGAGGGCTCAACCTTTATATTCTGGCATGCAAAACATTAAAATTCTACAAGAATGAGCGAGTTACGCCCAGCAAGTACATAAACAATTTGGGAAAAAACAATTCTGGAATATTTCAAAACAATTTCAATTCTGCTAAAAGGCTTAGTGAATCAATACTAATGCCTCAGAAATATTTAAGGAATCTTTAGGACTACTGATGATAAACAACTGTGTAATCCTTCTTAAAACAAAGCATAACTTCCTTGAAGTAAAAATATCCATCGGGGGCTAGAACCGCTGGATCTGCTAACCATACGGTATACAGCTGGCCTAACTGTGCCCGCATGATCCCTCCTTGTGTGAACGTACGTAGTCACATAAAATTCCTCTAGGTCAGGTGAAGAACAAATCAGCACCTTTCCTTTCCTCTAACCATCCATGTGGCATCATCATTCAAGGAACATAGCATTCTCATTTATTGCACAGATATAACATTGAAAAATAGCTGAAAGAGCAAAGTTTCTTTATATCCATGCACTTTTATTCATATCATGCTAGCGAAAATTTAAAGCATAGCATTCTGTTTCACAAGGAAATTTAAATATAAATATCATAATTTTGTACGCATGTCGAATCAATTGATCATGCGCTTAACTGAAACAAGCATAAGAGTAAGAATATGCTTGCACCAACTTGCAATAATCATAAGTTTGTGAATATACTTGCATCAACAAGAATCAAGCATAAGAATGAAAATATACTTACTTCAACTTGAAATAAATATAAGAGTGTAAATATACTTACCTCAGTCCTTAGCACAAAATCAAATTCAAATTACTCGTGAGAGAGAGATTCTGTAAATTATGCAAATAATATTTTAATACCTTAATAAGAATTTATGAAAGAAAATATGTATGTGATGTCCTTAAAGTTTACTGTTTTAAAGAATAACATCATAAAATAATTTTAAGAAAATAATGTTTTATAGTCTTGATAACAGACTATGCAACGGGGAATAATTTCCTCATTAACAAACTCGTCAGGGACTTATATGCTTAGCCATCGGAGACGATTGCGCATTGGAGTAAAACGATTGGTTAATTTGGACGGTAAAACGGCTGTTCATCATGACTTCTTGACAGCAAACAGCTGTTGTCCTACATGCATGAAAACTTAGCCACCTAAACAGTTTCTAATCAAACACGTAATCACAAATGTTACATAACCCTCTCCTCTTCCTCCATGTTGTTCAATATAATCTTATATGGGATTTGCTAATCCCCTTTTTGATACCTTTTTAAGGAACTTAACCTCATCGTCATGGATATCACATCATCATAAAAATTTTCATTGCAGATATGAATTTACATTCATATCTAGAAAGGCTAATTTCATAAAAAAAAAAATATAATAACACAAAATAAAATTATTTCTTACCATAAAATACATTTAAAATTTTTGGGTTCTCACATCCTTCCCCCCTTAAAAGAAGTTTTGTCCTCGAAACTTAATTATGAAATAAATGGGGGTACTTGTTAATCATAGTACTTTCAAGCTCCCAAGTAGCTTCCTCTATACTATGGTTCCTCCATAACACTTTTACAGAAGGGATTTCTTTATTCCTAAGAGTTTTAACTTGTCGATCCAAAATCTGAATTGGAACCTCTTCATAATTCAAATCCGATTGCAGCTCTATCGGTTGATAATCAATCACTCCTCCATGGTCTGCCTTGTAAGGACGTAACACAGATATATGGAATACATCATGAATGTGGCCCAAAGTCGGTGGCAGTGCTAGTTGATAGGCCACTTCTCCAATCCTCCTTACTACTTCGAAAGGTCCTACATAACGGGGACTCAACTTTCCTTTCTTACCAAAACGTATTACGCCCTTCCAGGGTGATACTTTCAATAGTGCATAACTTCCAACTTCCAAAATTTGATCTTTCCTATGTTGATCAGCATATTGTTTCTGTCGGTCTTGAGCTACTTTCATTCTCATTCTGATCATCCTAATTGCCTCCTCAGTTTGTTGAACTATTTCCGGTCCAATTAGCTTCCTTTCTCCTACTTCGTTCCAGTAAAGTGGAGTTCTGCACTTTCTACCATACAATGCTTCAAAAAGGGCCATGCCAATGCTAGCATGATAACTATTATTGTATGCGAACTCGATTAGTGGCAGATGGTTGTCCCAATGGCCCTTGAAGTCAAGAACACAAGCTCGATGCATATCTTCTAGTGTCTGAATCGTGCGTTCAGATTAACCATCTGTCTGGGGGTGATAGGCTGTGCTTATATCTAGTCTTGTTCCCAGATAATCTTGGAAACTTTTCCAAAATCTTGAGGTAAACCTTGGATCTCGATCAGAGACGATGGAGACAGGCACTCCATGTCGACTCACAATTTCTTTAACATATAACCTTACCATTTGATCCATCTTGTATGTGTACTTGATGGCCAGAAAATGTGCCGATTTGGTCAGTCTATCGACTATGACCCAAATGGCATTCATCCCTCCAAGCGTGGTTGGTAATCCAACTATGAAATCCATTGCGACAAATTCCCATTTCCATTCGGGAATTTCCAATAGTTGAAGTAGTCCACTTGGTTTTTGATGTTCTGCTTTAACCCTTTGACATGTTAAGCATTTACTTACCCATTCAGCTATTTCTTCTTCATGTTGGGCCACCAAAAGCTTTGTTTCAAGTCTTGATACATTTTCGTGCTTCTTGGATGAATAGAGAACTTTGAGTTATGAACTTCGTGCAACAGCTCGTGTTTTAATTCAGCCTTTGCAGGAATCCATACCCGACCTTCATATCGCAGCAATCCATCGCTATGCATGCGATATCTGCCTTTGTCTCCCTTAATTAATCTATCCATTTCTTTGCAATGCTCTCCTTGTGCGATTTTAATAAGGTCGTGCAATTGAGGCCGAACTCGAATTTCTTCTTCCATATATATCTTTTGAGCAGTGGTAAGGGGATGAAGTTGCAAGCGTTCGAATTCTTTTCTGATCTCCTCTTGAATGGTCATTACATTCAGTCTTTCACAACGACTGAGCGCATCAGCAACTACATTTGCTTTTCCGGGATGGTAGTTGATAGAACAGTCATAGTCCTAAATCAACTCTAACCAACGCCTTTGTCGCATGTTGAGTTCTTTTTGCGTGAATATATACTTCAAACTTTTGTGATCTGTATATATCTCGCACTTCTCACCATAAAGGTAATGCCTCCAAATTTTCAACGCATGGATGATAGCTGCCAATTCTATGTCATGCGTAGGATATCGTTTCTCGCAATCTTTTAGTTGTCTTGATGTATAAGCAATCACCTTACCATGTTGCATCAAAACTGCTCCAAGTCCTTGTTTTGACGCATCACTGTAAATAATGAATTCTCCTTTGTCATCTGGTAATGTCAGAATGGGGGCTATAGTCAACCTTGTCTTTAATTCCTGAAAGCTCTTCTCACAATCCGGGGTCCAAACAAATTTTGTAGCCTTTCTTGTCAAGTTCATCAAAGGTACAGCTAGTTTTGAAGTCTTTAACGAACCTTCTGTAATAGCTTGCCAAACCTAAAAAACTCTTTACTTCAGTTGGGTTTGTTGGCCGAGGCCATTTCGTGATTGCTTCTATCTTATTGGGGTCCACTGCAATACCAGTTTCATTGATCACATGACCAAGAAACTTTAGTTCCTTTAGCCAAAATTCACATTTGGAGAATTTGGCATATAACTGTTCCTTTCTTAGAACCTCCAGCGTTATCCTTAGATGTTCCTCATGCTCTTTTGCCGTCTTTGAATAGATAAGAATATCATCAATGAAAACGATAATGAACTTATCCAAGAATGGCTTGAATATACGATTCATTAAGTCCATGAAGGTTGCGGGTGCATTTGTTAGTCCAAATGGCATTACCAAGAACTCGTAGTGACCATAGCGAGTTCGAAACGCTGTCTTTGATGTGTCCCCTTCTTTGATCTTCAATTGGTGGTATCCTAAGCGAAGATCAATTTTCGAGAAGTACCTTCCTCCTTAAAGTTGATCAAAAAGATCATCTATCCTCGGCAGGGGGTACTTATTCTTGATCGTGACCTTATTCAGGTCCCGATAATTGATGCAAAGTCTCATCGATCCATCTTTCTTTCGAACAAATAACACTGGTGCTCCCCATGGTGAAACACTTGGTCTGATCAACCCTCGTTCTAGGAGTTCTTGCAACTGTATCATCAGCTCCTTTAATTCGGATGGTGCCATTCGATACGGGGCCTTGGATATGGGCGCGGTACCGGGGATCAAGTTAATTTCAAAATCCACTTCTCTATCTGGGGGTAGTCCAGGCAATTCTTCTGGAAATATGTCTACAAACTCCCTTACCACAAGAACATCCTTGATTTTACTTTCGTTCTTGTTGACATTGTGCACATAAGCTAAGAAAGCTTCGCAACCTTTGCGAATCATTTTCTTTGTCTGGATCATGGTCAAGAATGGCGAGAATTTCTCCATTTTAGTGCCATGGAACCAAACCTTCACCTTCTGGGGAGATCGTAAGACAACTTTCTTCTTCTTACAGTCAATATTGGCTTGATATTTAAATAACCAATCCATTCCCAATATTACATCAAATTCTCCCAAAGGGAAAGGAATAAGATCAGCAAGAAACTCATGTTGATCTATCTTCAAAGTGCAGTTACGGTAGACATGAGAAATGTTCACTACTTCGCGATTAGCAACGACTACCTCCAAGGGATTAGGTAGAAGCTCAGGCAATACTATCATGCTACTAGCTAATCGTTCAGAAATAAAACTACGAGTAGCACCCGAATCAAACAACACATGAGCACGTAAAAAGTTCACTAAAAGTGTACCTGTAACAACATCATCGGAAGCCACAGCATCTTGCACCGTCATATTGTAAGTCCTTGCTTGTGGTCGTACTGGTATAGTGTTGGCTCCCGTCAGCATCGGTTTGCCACCTCTCCTTTGAGGGCAATTGGGGGAGATGTGTCCTTCCATTCCGCACGTGAAACATGTCCTTACTGCGGCCAGCGGTCTGTTATTTTGCTGAGGTTGTTGTGGTCTTCCTTGGAGCGGGGCAGCAGTGGGGTTCAAAGTTGGACAATTTGAGGAAAAGTGCCCCGGTTGGCGACACTTGAAGCAAACATCCTTCCCTTTCAAGCATGGGGTTGTGCCATGGTTCTTTCCACAATTTGCACACACAGTAGCCTTCTTTGTAATAATATCAGATGATTGCTCCCTCCACTTCCTTTTTCCACTATTACTCAGATTAATATTATTATTGCTTCTCTCTTCTTTCTTTACACTTACACCACCCAGGTTCTGATGGCTTCCCTTATCATCTCCCTTCCTCCTATCTCCCTTCTTATTTTCCCGATTGAAATCATATACTGTCTTGTTACTCCATTCTGCAATTCTTGCTTTCTCCACAACTGCATCAAAGTTTCCTAGTTGAAAAATTGCTACCTGCCTCAAAATCCAAGGATTCAATCCTTGCTCGAATCTTCGGGCCTTTCTTTTTTCATCATTTACCTGGTGAGGAGCATACCTCATCAATTCATTAAACTTTGCCTCGTACTCGTCCACTGTCATGGACCCTTGCTTCAAGTTTAGGAACCTTAGTTCCATCGCATTGGAGACACTAGGGGGGTAAAATTTCTCCCTAAACCTTTGGGTGAACAGTTCCCAGGTTATTATGATGTTTGTGTCCCTTGTAGCTTCCCTTTTTGTTAACTCCATTCTCTTAGCACCTTTCCACCAGTGATTGGCTTCCTTTTTCAGCATGAAAGCCGCATACTTAGTTTTGCAATCTTCCGGCACGTCTACTAAGTCAAAAGCTTTTTCGATCTCTTCCAACCAATATTGTGCTACAGTAGGTCCTCCCTTACCATTAAAAGTTGGCGGGTTGATGTTTGTGAACTCTCGGATGCATAGCCTACGGGTAACAGGCCCTGGGGCTGGAGGTGGTGGTGGCGCTGGCTGGTTCATAGCTACAGCTTCACGAATAATCTGAAGAAATTGAGCTAGCGGGTTGTCGTTTGCATTCCCTGTAGCATTGTTGTTAGCAGAATCATTGTCATTAACGGGGGTCGGTGGTGGAACATGTGGGGTATTGCGATTCATTCCAACAACCTCCTCTGAGCTGTCATCCTTTACAACCACTTTGTCAGCATTACCAGCTTGGTTTTCTCTTTCTAAATTTTCCAAATTTTTAGACCTTGATAGGTTGTTATGGAGATTACTTTTTCTGGGTCTTCCTGGTCTCCTTCCTCTGACCATAATCTAGTATAATATACGTAAAGAGTTAAACATCCTTCACGAAACATTTCCATTTTTATATGGCTCAAGAATTTATAACTCAATAAGGTGAAGAGCATTAAGCAACACATAAGCATTTAGATGTGTCAAAATATTTATCATTCATGTACATAGAAGACTGTCATAAACATCGTTCTCTAATATTCTTAAAACAAGCCATACATAAATCAAAATACATTTGAATACATCTAAGATAGTCGCAACTATCCCAAGTATAGTTCGAAATACACACAAAATAACCTCCGTCTAAATTTTACATCCACTTCTATAACTAATCCTCCACATCTTCCGTGTCCAAAGGTCCTTCATGTTCCGCCTCCCTTTCCCAATGTCGAGACTGTATATGTGTCTCCTCGATGCGGCGCGCACAGTGGTTGCTCGTTTGTTCCAAACGCGTCACCGTGGGATTAGCTGTTGCTGCTGCTACCATCTGTGCATGCATCTCTAATGCCAGCCGATGGTACAAGCTCTGAGTCAACCAAAAAGAAGATTGCTATGCTGATGCTGCTGTGCGAAACCTAGTAATAGTGGCAGCCTGTCGTCGAACTGTCATGGTGCGAGCTGCCAAACAATAATGAACTTCTGCGTCGTAATTACGTACCATCACGTTATGGGATGGCACTACTGCCTGTGGTGAGGATGAAGCAAGCCTCGAAGTATCACATTTCATCCTAGGGGTATCTTGTGTCACAACATGATCACGATCAGAACGTTGGCGTATTGTGCTTTTCCGTGCTGTGTGGCGAATGCGCGGCCCGCGGCGAACAGTGGAAGGTCCGACCTCCTGCATTGGCTTCATGGCGAGGCTGGGACCTTCATATACTGGTGATGGTGGATGTTCGTTCAATGGTGTAGGGGTGAACAATGGAGACTCCACACTAGGCTCCTCTCCCTCTTCAGATGAAGAGATATAAACTAGGAGATTTATTATAGGAGAACATGCAGGGGATCGAGAACAATCTCTGGCCATCTACATGAAACAATCCAAGTCAATAAGTCTGAACTTCTTAATAAACAATGCATGCAGCAATATATCTATGAGGTGGTGCCTGCATTTCAGTCTTATTTTCCCTTAGCAGTTTCTAACCTTAAGGTGTTCAACAACCTTAATGTCCAACATAAGTCTTAGTCCTTGGCCCATTAACCTATCTTAGTACTTCAGTTCTAGCATCAAATTCTTAAATTTCTCTATTGGAGTAATTCTGGGACATACCGCAGTACTCTACTCCTGGATGTGGCTTACGGGCAGTGTTTCCTTACGAATCACTTCTGGCCGTAACTGAGCTCTGATACCAACTGTGACGACCCCAAAATCCCTCACTGGATCAGGGCTTCGTCAACCAAACCAAACGTCCAGGATCACATCCATACATAATATACTTACTAAAAGAAACAATATAAGAAGTTATTACAACCTAAAATATTACATTGTCAGCGGAAGCTATACTATTTCTATACTATAATACAAAACATCACTTCTCAGATCATCTTCCTTTCTTCCCTCCTTATTGGCATTACAAAGGCTAGCCAACCTCAGTAACCGATCATTTTTGCCTTTCCCTTGTCTGAGGGCTCAACCTTTATATTCTGTCATGCAAAACATTAAAATTCCACAAGAATGAGCGAGTTACGCCCAACAAGTATATAAACAATTTGGGAAAAAACAATTCTGGAATATTTCAAAACAATTTTAATTCTGCTAAAAGGCTTAGTGAATCAATACTAATGCCTCAGAAATCATTAAGGAATCTTTAGGACTACTGATGATAAACAACTGTGTAATCCTTTTTAAAACAAAGCATAACTTCCTTGAAGTAAAAATATCCATCGGGGGCTAGAACCGCTGGATCTGCTAACCATACGGTATACAGCTGGCCTAACTGTGCCCGCATGATCCCTCCTTGTGTGAATGTATGTAGTCACATAAAATTCCTCTAGGTCAAGTGAAGAACAAATCAACACCTTTCCTTTCCTCTAACCATCCATGTGGCATCATCATTCAAGGAACATAGCATTCTCATTTATTGCACAGATATAACATTGAAAAATAGCTGAAAGAGCAAAGTTTCTTTATATCCATGCACTTTTATTCATATCATGCTAGCGAAATTTAAAGCATAGCATTCTGTTTCACAAGGAAATATAAATATAAATATCATAATTTTGTACGCATGTCGAATCAATTGATCATGCGCTTAACTGAAACAAGCATAAGAGTAAGAATATGTTTGCACCAACTTGCAATAATCATAAGTTTGTGAATATACTTGCATCAACAAGAATCAAGCATAAGAATGAAAATATACTTACTTTAACTTGAAATAAATATAAGAGTGTAAATATACTTGCCTCAGTCCTTAGCACAAAATCAAACTCAAATTACTCGTGAGAGAGAGATTCTGTAAATTATGCAAATAATATTTTAATACCTTAATAAGAATTTATGAAAGAAAATATGTATGTGATGTCCTTAAAGTTTACTGTTTTAAAGAATAACATCATAAAATAATTTTAAGAAAATAATGTTTTATAGTCTTGATAACAGACTATGCAATGGGGAATAATTTCCTTATTAACAAACTCGTTAGGGACTGATATCCTTAGCCATCGGAGACTAGGAATTTCCTCTATCGGAAACTAAGAAATCTCCTTCATCAGAGACTGTAGAATTTCCTTCTTCAGAGACTACGAAATTTCCTTCATTAGATACTATGAATGACGTCATCAAGGACTGAACATAGCCCATCGGAGACTAAGGAATGACATCATCAGGGACTAACAACTCATCAGGGACTGATGACGTCATCTTAATTCTATCGGAGACTAAGAGTGACGTCATCGGAGACTAACTTCTCATCAGAGACTGATGACGTCATCTTAGTTCTATCGGAGACTAAGTGTGACGTCGTCAGAGACTAACTTCTTATCAGAGACTGATGACGTCATCTTAATTCTATCGGAGACTAAGAGTGACGTCATCGGAGACTAACTTCTCATCAGAGACTGATGACGTCATCTTAACTCTATCGGAGACTAAGAGTGACGTCATCGGAGACTAGCTTCTCATCAGAGACTGATGACGTCATCTTAATTCTATCGGAGACTAGGCTGACGTCATCAGAGACTAAATAATTCATCAGAGACTGATGACGTCATCTTAACTCATCGGGGACTAAGGGTGACGTCATCATCAGAGACTAACAACATCTCATTAGGGACTAAAATTATCTCGTCAGAGACTAAGAATATCTTATCAGAGACTAAAAATATCTCATAAAAGACTAGGAATTTTCTCGTCAGAGACTAAAATTATCCTATCAGAGATTATGAAGATCTCGTCAGAGATTAACAGCATCTCATTAGAGATTAACAATGGAACTTGCTCCTGCTACAATGGAAGACCTATCATGCTCGAACTCAACCTATGATGTCCTATGAAGATGCAAAAGATTAAGAACTTAGCATAAATCTTGATGCTATGTACGAAAGAAACTGAGTAGGGTTCCAGGTTCTTACCTCTCTGTTCTTAAGGGTGAAATCAAAGCTGGTCTCAAAATAATTTTTCGAAAGAAGAACTTGGAAATTTATGGAGATAATAAGTTTAAACGAAACTCTGAAAAGAGAAATTTTGGTAAAGGAATTAAAATTTCATCTCGAATGAGGTATTTATAGAGTTCAAGAGCAGTAAACTAAGGTTGCGCATTGGAGTAAAACGATTGGTTAATTTGGACGGTAAAACAGCTGTTCATCATGAATTCTTGACAACAAACAACTGCTGTCCTACATGCATGAAAACTTAGCCACCTAAACAGTTTCTAATCAAAAACGTAATCACAAATGTTACATAACCCTCTCCTCTTCCTCCATGCTGTTCAATATAATCTTATATGGGATTTGCTAATCCCCTTTTTGATACCTTTTTAAGGAACTTAACCTCATCATCATGGATATCACATCATCATAAAAATTTTCATTGCAGATATGAATTTATCATTCATATCTAGAAAGGCTAATTTCATAAAAAAAATATAATAACAAAAAATAAAATTATTTCTTACCATAAAATACATTTAAAATTTTCGGGTTCTCACAGCTACAGTACCCATTTTTGAACCAAAGACGGTAGTTAGATAAGAGTATTAATTGCACTATGTCAGGATTGAGAACATGTGACCGTCAAACCAGCTAATCTACTCTAACAGTACACTAGATTGTTGGCTATGATTGATGATTGACTGACTTTAGCAACCGTTGCATCCACCCTTTTTCACCAATCACTTCTTTCTAAGGCTTGTTATTTCCTTTCACAGCCAACGACTGAAATCTATTTCCAAACAATCCAATTGCTCTCATTGTTCAACGAGTGAGATATATATATATATATATATATATATATATATATGTATATATATCTTTTGGTTATAACCTTAGCCCCACTTTCATAAATTCCATATAGCAAACCACCCACGAAATCCAGGTTCACTCTCAAAGAACAACTGTCCTTCTCAACAAACAAACCAAGTTTTTAACTTCTTCTTTGCAGCCAAAAAGATATGAACACTATACTAAAGCTCTGTTCTATTCCTGCACTTTTGTTCTGTTATGCATGCCATGTTTGTGAGCATACTAGGTTCATTCACTTTCATAAGTATGACTTAATGCATGCTTTTAACATATGGTATTAATGCTTTCATTTCAAAAATTATCCTCTTTAACCACCTGGTGAACAACCTTTAACTACCACACATTTCTTTTTATCAGTAATGAAAACACCATGCTTGAGTTTTCTTCAACCTGAGTCCTTGAGTTTTAGCAACGTCTATGAGTTGTGGTAGACGATAAGAATGTTACACACAGCAGAAGAGATGTTGAGAGTTTCCCTAGTTGTCGTCACTTGGTGTTAACACCACCCTCTGTTAAGTGATGAAGTCTTCCCTGTGTCTGAGTCAAGTTCCAACTTAGTCACCGACGATTTGGAGTTGTCTCTGACCGTGGAAATAGTCCCTGAGAGATTCCAAGTTAGTCTTCGATAGTGTATATGTTAGTCTCTGATGAGATATGTTAGTCATTGATGAGTATTGTTAGTCTCTGACAAGATAACATTAGTCTCTGATGAGTTAATGTTAGTCTCCCATAGGCTAAGTTTAGTCTCTGATGACGTCAGCCTTAGTCTCCAACAGGCTAAGTTAGTCTCTGATGACATCAGCCTTAGTCTCCAACAGGCTAAGCTTAGTCCCTGAGGCGAATATTCCTTAGTCTCCGATGAAGGAAATGCTATTAGTCTCTGATGATTAAGGATGTTAGTTCTCAAAGAGTTTGGCGCTGAACAAGTTGTCACTCGACAAGTTTGGCGATGAACAAGGCATCCCCTGATGGGTGAGTCATCCCCTGATTGTCGAAGGCTATCCCCTGATGGCCGAGAGACATCCCCTGACAGGTAATTATTCCCCTGACGGCCATCTCACTTCCCCTAAGGGACGAGATTGCAACTCATGCTTCAATGTTTATCCACTGATGTGCAGTTTGCCTTGAAAGTATAAAATATTATTTTCTTAAATTATTTTATGATGTTATTAATTATTTATTGAACCTGAAAGGTTCAGAATGTCAATTTAGACATTTAAAAGTTCACGGACATCACATGTGCATCTTTCTCATATTTTTATCAAAAAAATAAATTTTTCATGTTATATGCATGTTTTACAGAGTGTCCCACACACAAGTGAATTGAGTTTGATATTTTTTAGCTAAGGACAAAGGCAAGTATATACTCATTCTACTTTCTTTCAATTAATACGCACGATCATTTTTTTCGATATGTGTAATGTATCCAAGATATTTTTATGTCAATACTCATGATTAAATTTCATCAAAGTTAAGTAATGTATGATCTTTTGATCCGATGTACGTGAAAATGTTGCACTAGAATTAAGCATTCTTTGGCGGATGTTAGTTTTTCAATTCGCTAACGCGCCAAGGTAAATCCTATACAGATATAATAGAACATAATTCTTCTTACCCCCTACTTGTAAAGTATATCCGTGTGGGTAACTAAAGGCTAATGGGTTGCATCTGCCTGACACCCAATGTGACGACCCCAGAATCCCTCACTGGATCAGGGTTTCGTTAAAAGAAGGAAAAGATAACCACACATCCATTCATAAAATAATTACTGTAAGAAAACATTATTAAAGAGTTATTACAACCCAAAATATTACACTTTCAACAGAAGCTATTCTATCTCTATACTATAATAAAAACATCACTTTTTCAGACATCTTCCCTTCTTCCTTCCTTATCGGCACTACAAAGGGTTAGCCAAACTCAGTAACCGATCATCTTTGCCTTCCCCTTGTCAGAGGGCTCAGCCTTTATATTCTGCCCTGCAAGACATTAAAATTCAACAAGAATGAGTGATTCACGCCCAGCAAGTATATAAATAATTTGGGAAAGCAAATCTGGAATGTTTTAAAAGATTCAATTCTGTTGAGAGGCTTGGTGGAACAACACTAACGCCTCAGAGATCTTTAAGAATCTTTAGGATTACTGATGATAAACAATTGTGTAATCCTTCTTAAAACAAAGCATAACTTCCTTGAAGTAAAAAAAATATCCATCGGGGGCTAAACCCGTTGGATCTGCTAACCATACGGTCTACAGCTGGCCTAACTGTGCCTGCGTGATCCTTCCTTGTGTGAACGTACGTAGTCACATAAAATTCCTCTAGGTCAGGTGAAGAACAAATCAACACCTTTCCTCTCCTCTAGCCATCCATGTGTCATAACCATTTAAGGAACATAACATTCTCAATTGTTGCACAGATATAATATTGAAAAATAGCTAATAGAGCAAAGCTTCTTTATATCCATGCACATTCATTCATATCATGCTTGTGAAAATTAAAGCATAGCATTCTGTTTCACAAGGAAATTAAAATATAAATGTCATAATTTTGTATGCATGTCGAATCGATTGATCATGCACTTAACTGTAATAAGCATAAGAGTAAGAATATACTTGCCTCGGTCCTTTGCAACAAAGATTCAAATTCAACTTACTGGTGAGTGAAAGATTCTGTAAATTATGCAAGTAATATTTTAATACCTTAATAAGAATTTATGAAAGAAAATGTGTATGTAATGTCCTTAGACTTTACTGTCTTAAATTTGGCATAATAACATCATGAAATAATTTTAAGAAAATAATGTTTTATAGTCTTGATGACAGACTGTGTATAGGGGAATAATTTTCTCATTCTAAAACTTGTTAGGGACTGATATTCTTAGCCATCAGAGACTAATATATTTTTCCCATCGGAGACTAGGAAATTCCTCCATCGGAGGCTAAGAAATTTTGCCTGTCAAAGACTACGGATGACGTCATCGGGGACTAAACTTTAACCTATCGGAGACTAAGGATGACGTCATCAGGGACTAAACTTAACCTATCGGGGACTAAGGATGACGTCATCAGGGACTAAACTTAGCTTGTCGGAGACTAAGGCTGACGTCATTAGGGACTAAACTTAGCCTGTCGGAGACTAAGGCTGACGTCATCAGAGACTAAACTTAGCTTGTCGGAGACTAAGGCTGACGTCATCAGAGACTAAACTTAGTCTGTCGGAGACTAAGGCTGACGTCATCAGAGACTGACAATATCTCATCAGAGATTAACAATATCTCATCAGAGATTAACAATATCTCATTAGAGGTTAACAATATCTCATCAGAGGTTAACAATATCTCATCAGAGGTTACCAATATCTCATCAAAGGTTAACATTAGAGCTTGCTTTTGCTATCATGGAAGGCTTTATCATGAACAAACTCAGCCTAGGATGTCTCATGAAAATGCAAAAGAATATAAACTTAGCATAAATCTTTGATGTTATGCACGAAAGAAACTAAGTAGGGTACCAGATTCTTACCTCTTTGTTCTTAAGGGTGAAATCAAAGCTGGTCTAATAATAATTTTCTGAAAGAAGAACTTGGAAATTTATGGAGGTGACGAGTTTAAACAAAACTCTTAAAAGAGAAATTTTGGTAAAGGAATTAAAATTTTATCTCGAATGGGGTATTTATAGGGTTCAAGAGCAGTAAGCTAAGGTTAAGCTTTAGAATAAAATGATTGGTTAATTTGGACGATAAAACGGTTGTTCATCATGACTTCTTAACAACAAACAATTGATGTCCTACATGCATGAAGACTTAGCCACCTAAACAGATCCTAATCAAACACGTAATCACCAATCTTACATAACCCTCTCCTCTTCCTCCATGCTGTTTAATATAATCTTATATGGGATTTGTTAATCCCCTTTTAATACCTTTTTAAGGAACTTAACCTCATAATCATGGATATCACATCATCATAAAACTTTTCATTGTAGATATGAATTTATCATTCATATTTAAAAAGGCTAAATTCCATGCAAAAATATAATAACACAAAATAAAATTATTTCTTCATAAAATACATTTAAAATTTTCGGGTTCTCACACCCTAGGCCTAATGATGATAGGGAACGAAAACTGAGACATCGGTAACTGAACCCTCGTAGACTAAAGATTCTGCTTCGACTACGTATGTCATTATGATGAAAGTCAAACGATCAGGCTGGTCGGCTGATATGTCGTTTGATGAAGAGATGAAGTCAGATAGTGGTCAAGCCGGCCAGGTGACGCACTATTTGATGAAGAGAGGGCAGATGAGCGATTCAAGTTTTATTTCAAGTAAAGGGTCAAATCCCTCGTTATCATTCGGGGACCCTGGAAACTATATATGTATTTTCTTTGAAGTTATTCAGAGGTGTGGACATTGTTTCCGTCCAATCCTCGTAAACACTTAAGCCAAGAAAATTTCTCTCATTTCAAAGCCACCAATACTTGATTATATACTTGCAGGCGTAAATCACTCATGTTGCTATTATATAATGTTTCACAGGTTATGACGAGAAGACTGAGCCGTTTGCTAAAGGCAAGGAAAGGATGGCATAGTGAACGCTTTCTTATTGCCCTCTTGTGGATTGTTTATTTTTTTTTCAAGGAAGAGCGAAGCGTGAGACGAGTTTTTTTGAATTGTTTAGATTGTAAGGCCTGTGTGGGCCCTCATGGACTTCCGCTATTAGAATTATTTTTGAATGAATGTAATAGAGAATACAAATTTACTTCTCTTATTTAATGATATGTATGCTTGGATGATGTTTCTGTTCTTTTGTCAATTATTGACGGTGCCCGGTAAGGGATTTTTGGGGCCGTCACATGCCAAATTAGAAAAGTAGTCGTAAAAGTCCATTCACTTTTCTTTCATGTTACTGTTTCTTTGTCTTGTTAGTGTGGTCATCTTTCCTTAAAGTATGATGCATGAAATCCGTGAACTTTGGCGATGGTTAGGAGCAGACTTTGGCACAGAGTTCATTATTTCCTAATGGTACTCACTTTGGTGCTAAGTATTTTAACCACTGATAGCACATACTTTGGCGCTAAACTTTTTATCCCACTTATGACACAAACTTTGGTGCTAAGCTTTTTATCCACTGATGACGCACACTTTGGTGCTTAGCTCTTTTAACCCTTGATAGCGAACACTTTGGCACTTCACAACTCTGTCTTGGACATTGACGCACATGGAGATTACCCGACGACTTTGGCTTGGAGTAAATTTGGCTCCATTTGACTTCAACGTTTGTGAGACTTTGGTGCTATTATTTAGAGTTAAGCATTGAAGTACATCTCCCTTGACTTTTTACTTTGGTGATGTTGTCACAAGTTTAGTGTTGATTAGGATTTTGGTGCAGTTCAACTTGAAGAATTCTAACCCTTTTTGAGTCTGGTCTTCAACTTCATTGTGAGAACAACTTTACAACAATTACATAGTTGTGCTTCTAAATTTGACAAGATTAAAATAGTTAAGTTATCTATTTCTAAATAGAAATAAGCAATCACCAAACCCAACAATCTCCCCATATATGTTTTTATGGACATAAACACAAATTCTATAAATGATGACTTAACTAACTAATGAAGACAAAACATTAAAAAACTTTAGACTTATACAAATTTACAATACTGTACAAATTTACAATACTGAACAAAATTATAATACTGAACAAAATCATACATTTTTCAATAGTTCTTCTTTTGACAATCACAAGTAATTTGCTCCTCTAGACTGAGCTGATAAACATGATTTTACTTTGATGTCTGGCTTTGCTTAGCTGATTCTTTCTTGAAGAGCTTTTCTTTTAAGATTCCTAGCATATTCCTTTTCATGAAAATCTTGAGGAAGTCTATGAAGTTTCTGAGGGTACTCAACTTTGCAGTACTAAGTTGGGAAAGTTCAAAGATAAGATGTTTATTCCTCCGGTCATAAAAGTTCAGCCTGATTGGATTGAATAGTATTCTTTTCCCATTCTTCTCCAGCTTTCTTCTAATTTCATATATCTCCTAAAGAGCCTCCATAGCTTGTTGATCTTCTCCATGTGGAGATGGTCTCAGTTGAACTATTATGTTTTGAAGAAACTAGAAAGGCCTATCTATCATACTATCCATCATGTACTCAGTCTTACTTCCATCATCTTCAGTGTAGACCACCATGTATGGATTGAATATTTTTTCAGAATGTTTTGCAGGCTTTGTCCTTCTCATTGCTTCTTCTCTCTTTCTTCCTCCTATTTAGCAGCCTTTTTCTAGTTTTTAGCAAACTCAACATTCTTTTTTATTATCTCAGGCAGTTCATCAATGATCCACTTTATTCTTTGAATACTTGTTGCCCTTATTAGTTTGGATTGAAAATTTGTACTTATGACATGAACAATCAGCCTTCTTAGAATATGGACATTTGAATTGTTTTCATTGATAAGCTCCTTCATCGACACAGTTTTTGCTGCTCGATCATTGTAGATGAGTTAAGCTGCCTCAATCCTCCTTGTTCCTTCCCATACAAACTTTATATCAGTGACCCTCTCAGCATCCTCTTTGTTGAATGTCTTCATCAGGTCTTTCAAATGTGATGAGGTCAATAAAGAGTGTAGGTTGAGCAAGTTGTTTCTTGTTGTTGCAATATAACCTTTGTCTGACAGCTTGCTTGAAGTTCCATTTCTGTACACCTGACCTCTTTCTGATTCTTTTGGGTTGATGTGCATGTTGAGCTTCTTCTATCTCTTTTGCCACCTTATCTCTCCTTGCTTCATCTATAGATGTTCCCTCATACATGGCATTATGGGAGGAAACATCATCAGTGAACTCAAGAGAGATACCTTCCCCCTCTGAAGGTGTCCCCGATGGTTCTTTATTATCTGTATGAATAAATTCTTTGTTTGCGTATAACTCTGTATAGCTATGTTATTCTCAAAAGAAATATTAGGTATTTAATCTTTGATGAGCATGTATAAAAATCTGACATAATACACTTCTAATTTTCTAGAAGTATATACCCATTTTATTAACCAGTTCAACAAAAATTAATTGTCTTATATTTATTTTCACATTTTTGATAATGACATATGCAATTTGCAGAGTCAAAGATGTTATTACCTCAAAGTTAGAGGACTTACCTGAGAACACCTTTGTGATTGTATCAAAGAGATAAGAGATCTCTCATTTTACATTCACCCTCTTGAGGTCCTTGAACTTTAACACTGCATTGTTTGAAGAGTTATAGCCCAGTTCCCTCAAGAAGTTGAGCAGTTCAGCGTCATTAGGCACTTCCACAAAATCTTTTTTGGGCAACCCTAGAGCACAATTAATTCTAAAGGGTGTTATTTTACCCTTTTCAGAAGCAATTCTAAATGAGATCCCCTTGACAACGTCAAGCCTTGTTGAAGAGTACATAAACTTGACGCTCGACCAGAGTTGTGATATTGCTTCACCAAACATCTCGTCATCGGTAAAGATGACTTTGTTATACTCTGAGTTGAGTAGATAGCGCATCATAGGTTTAAAACAAGCATCTACCTCGTTTATGTCAGAAAAGCCCATAAAATTTTGTTTACGGAACCACTAGATTCCTTGGAAGACGTTCAGCAATGCTTGGTGCCATTGAAACTATTGAGATTTAAAAACCTAGGGTGTTAGGTTTTATAACATTTGATGATGATTATACTTAGAATACTTAGACATAGAAATGTACATTTAGTGTTAGTTGTTAGCATTTGAATTTTTGTAGCTGGTAGTTTACTCTCTGATTCATGTAATTCATTTTTGTTTTATATATGAGAGTAAGTTTATTTGTATTATAAGAGACTGTTAGAACTGCATTAGAGATTTCAACAAGTCAAAGATTATGTTTATTCTTATCGGAGACAAGGGAAAGTTCATCAGAGACTAAGGCAAGAGCTTATCAGAGACTAAGCTTATGTTATCAAAGACTAAGCTTAAAGCATCAAAGACTAAGCTTAAGTCATCGGAGACTAATCTTAAAGCATCGAAGACTAAGCTTAAGTCATTGAAGACTAAACTTAAGTTGTCAGAGACTAAACATAATTGATCAGAGACTAAAGTGAAGATTACTCTCTGATGCAGTACAGAGTTCTATTTGAATTAGAAGTTGATTTCAACATGGACATTAAAGATATGTTGAAGCGAAGCTGGTTAGAAAACTAACTAGAGTGGTAATTTTCCATCATGAGATTGGATGAAAGTACCTATTCCAATTGTACATAGAATAATATAATTGAATAGGATTAGAAGTTGAATTACAATTCAGATTTGGAAGTTGTAATTAAGTTTATAGAGTTGTATTAGAAACTATATGTTTTCATAGATTTATATATATACTATATGTTTTCATAGATTTGTATATATATATATATATAAAGTACAAAAATTGAAGCTAACAATTGATTTGTGATTGTTAGAATTTATAATCAATTGTTAATCAATAAAAACAATTGTTTATAAATTTATCTTGTTCTTGTTCTTTATTTTCTGCAAGTTATATTACTTTAAAGAACAAGAATTTGAAAAGGATTTCAAGAACTTGTATTCAACCCCCCTTCTACAAGTTCTAGGCTGTCTCACCGGGATAACAAGTGGTATCAAAACCTTTGATTAATATAATTCGATTAACAAGATCTAGAGATGGCCAATGATGAAGGAAACAGCTCCAGCATAATGATATATTTAGGAAGTCATGATGGTGGAACCAAGATTCTAGTTTTAAAAAGAGAAGAATATCCTATCTGGAAACAAAAGATGTATATGCACTTGAAAGGAACAGATCCTAATTACATTGATAGAATTGAGAAGGGTCCTTAACAACCAAGAAAATTTGTTCCTTCAAAAACTGTGGAAGGAAAAATAATTGTTGAACACTTTGAACTTGCTCCTGAGAATGATTATACTAATGAAGACAAGTTACAAGTGTTGAAAGATGCTAAAGTGATGAACATACTCTATAATAGATTGGATAAGAATATGTTCATGAGCATCATCAATTGCATAACATCAAAACAAATCTGGAACACCATCAAAGTCCTATGTGAGGGGACAGACTAAGTAAGAAACAATGAAAGGTCATTGTTAACAAAACAATATGAATTCTTTCAAGCAAAGCTTGGTGAATCAATAACATCAGTGTATGT
The DNA here is from genome assembly GCA_014636745.2 of Centella asiatica. Classification (NCBI taxonomy): domain Eukaryota; kingdom Viridiplantae; phylum Streptophyta; class Magnoliopsida; order Apiales; family Apiaceae; genus Centella; species Centella asiatica. The sequence goes on along the minus strand of CM025783.1, from coordinate 44,227,878 downwards.
TAGATGTGACAGCCCCAAAATCCCACACGGGACTCGGGCACCATCAAAAGAAGGAAACAGTCAACAACACATCCATACAACATCAATATACTAAATATTATTAGTACATTCTTACAAAATTCAAAGTACAATTTCTGCAGCGGAATTTACTAAGCTATTACAACTGTTGCAACTATCCTCCTTGGATGTTCTTTTACGTTACTCCCTTTATTCTCTTCTTTTGTCGTTGTGGTAATATGCCTTACTCAAGGCCTAAAATTATGAACTTAACAAGAATGATCGATTTATGCTCAGCAAGTATATAAACATAGAGGAAAAGAACATAAAATTTTTGAAGAACTTAATCAATGATATAACTCTATTTGTGAGGTTGGGTGAAGCAATACCGCTACCTCAGAGTTCTTCTAAACTTTCTAAGGATCTCAGATGATAACACAATCATATGATCCTTTTTGAATAAAACAACCTCTTATCCATCGGGGGCTAAACCCGTTGGATATGTTAACCATACCGTAATCAATGGGCCAGGCTATACAACATGGTTCTATTAGTTAAGTTACCTTTACGTCAGGTGACAGAACATATCAGCACCTTCCCTTTCATTTTGCCAACTACGTGGCATGTTCCCAGTTTAAGGAACATAAAAGTCTCATGCCCTTTTTAAGGGACATAACATTCTGATTCATTTGCACAGATATAATATTGAAAAAAATAACTGATAAATCAAAGCTCAGTTATATCCATGTGTTTTCTTTCATATCATGCTAGCAAAAATTAAAGCATAACATTCTAATTCACAAGGAACTTTAAACATAAAAGTATTAACCTTGTATGCATGTCGAATCAATTGATCATGCGCTTAATTGAAATAAACATAAGAGTGAGAATATACTTGCCTTTATCCTTAGCTGAGCTAACTTAATTCACTTGTTGGGTGAAATACTTCTATAAAACATAAATATGTTTACTTAGCATGAGAATTTATGTTTGAATATAAATGTGAGTATGTATATATGTGATGTTTGTGATGTCCGTGCATGATCAAGGGACGACCATCAGGGGATGGTCATCAGGGGGTGTTTCACCCGTCAGGGGATGTCTTGTTTATCAGTAGATATATGTTGCAGGGGATGACTAGTCATTAGTGGATAACTTCCCGTCAGGGGATTAACTACCTATCAGGGGATAGCCATTAGGGGATGACTTACCCATTAGGGGATAATTCTTTTGACTACCGCCAAACTCTCTTGGATGTCGCCAAACTCATTGCCAACTGTTTAGCTAGCGACAAACTTAGTGTCAAACTCGTCGGTGAATAATTGTTCAGCGCCAAACTCTTCGGAGACTAGAATTTTTGTCTCTCCAAGACTAACATGATTTACTCATCTAAGACTAACATTGTTACACATCGGAGACTAACATATGATCTCAGGGATTATTTTATACTATCAGAGACTAATTTTATGTTGTCAGAGACTAAGTTAGAACTTGTCTCTGCTACTACGAAGAACATTTCATATGATCATGGATGATGCCTAATAATGGACAAACTCGACTTAGGGTGCATCACTATCCTATCTGCTGTGTGTATCATTACGTAATACACATAATCGCAGATTCAAAAGAATACTACTGTAGCTTTTGAAGCTTTATTCTTTTCTTGGATAACTTAGCATGCATAACTAATACTTTCAAATGTTATGAATGAGAGAATAAAACAAAACAGAGCAGAGTATACCATTGGTATAAAACTCTTACCTCTTCGTCTCTAAGGAAGAAATTAAAAGCTTGGGTTGCTTTTGAAAAGGATAGTTGCTCTAGAAAGTGAACCTGAATTTTATGTGGGTGGTCAGCTAAAAAGACATTTTGGAAGAGAGATTAGGATTATACCTCAGATGATGTATTTATAGTGCTCGTAGATCAATTAAAGTAGTTAGATCATTTTAAAGAATAATTCTCAGCCGTTGGCTAGAACGCTGGCTATCAAAATATTATTTAATCACTTATAATAGCCAACATATTATTAAGCAGCTACTGGCACACATGTAGTTCAATCTTAATTAGCTGTTGACACACATGCAACATACTAATCAAACACTAATACACGTGATACCCCAACAGTCTCCTTAAATACACGTAATCCTTTCATCAACTTATCTCCACACATGTTTGATTAATTGATCTCATATGAGATTTGAGATTCTCATATTCATATCCCTTTGATGGTTTTACAAAGGAATTGACATCATTAAATTTTAGACATCACGTTGACATAAAACTCATGCATTTAAAATTCATACCTCATAGGAATTAATCCTATTTACATTTTTTTTTCTATTGTAAACAAAATTTTGGGTCCTCATAATAGATTCAATGCTTTGCTGAATGACCTAAAAATACTTGGAAAGTCCTATAACAAAGACGATGTTAATACCAAATTCATAAGGGCACTCCCACGAAGCTGGGATCCAAAAACTACTGCAGTAAGGGAAGTTCATGATTTGGATACTCTCATATTGGACAGGCTCTATGGAAATTTAAAGACTTATGAACTTGAAGTAGAGTAGAGACAAAAGATGCATGGCAGGGACAAAGAAGCTGTATTAATGGTTGAGACAAAGATGTCTCATGAGGAGCTTGATGATGGAACCTACACTGCAAGCTCGACTGATGAAGAATCTGAATCCAAGACTGATGATGACATGGAAGAATTCATAACCTTCATGGTGAAGCAGTTCAAGAAATTTAGAGCTAGCAGGAAAGGGAGAAGATCATCAAGGAAACCTAACTCAAAACGAGAAGGTCAAACTGTGACCTTTGACAAAAAGAAAATAAGATGCTAAACTGTGATGGGTTAGGGCACTTTGCCAATGAGTGCAAGAAGTTTAGATCTACAGAGAGGTCTAAGGATGAAGAGAACAGGAAATTAGGGAATGATCTTGCTAACAGAAAGTACAAGTCAAAGAGCAAGACCTTGATTACTGAAGGCAAAGATTGGATTGACAGTGATTCTAAGGAAGAAATTGTCAACTTTGCTTTGATGGCTCAAACTAATGAGTCAAGTGATTCTACAAAGGTATGTGATGCAACTCAGAACATTAATGTGCTTAATCTAATTGACACATCTAGTATAGAAAGCATACAAAAAGATATGTCTGATTTGCATATTAGTTTTAGATCACTGACCATTGAACATACCAAAGTTAAAGAATCACATGACCAACTCTTAAATAGAAATAAATTTCTTGAAGAGTGACAAATACAATTTGATGCTATCAAGTCAAAGCTGGATAAAGCTCATCACATGATTGATGCTTTGAAAAAGAGGGAATATTACTTAGTCGAACATCTTGAACATGAACAGGCTAAGATAAAACAGTGGAATCAATCCTCTAAAAAGCTGTCAGACTTGGTAGGTCAAAAACCTGGTCTAGGTTATGATGAGTACCTAGGAAAGAAACTAGATATAGAAGAGGTTAATGAAGCTGCTAACTCCATAACTCAAAAGTCAATTCCTATTAAGAGGATTAATTTTGTCTCACCAGTCAATGAACTTAAATTTATCAACACTCAAAGTCAACATGTCACTGTTGTGATAAAGAATGATAAAATAATCAGTGAATAATGATGAAAAGAGTGGAAGCAAAATATTGAACATTGGTTTCATGACCAAGACATAATTAAACAAGAAACTAGAAAATCTGACTAAGTCTAAGGATGAAAAACCAGTGGAGTCTAGCAGTGGAAGAAAGAATATGAATGGAAAGATATACATTAATAAATATACCAATTATGCTAGAATGCCTGATGCTCCTAGAAAAAGATGTGACATATGCAGTAACCCCAACCACATTGCTATACATTGATAGAGTAAAAATAAAGTTCCTATAGTAGAGACTGAACCAACAAAGATAATTAAAGAAAAATCACCTTTAAGTAGGTCTAACCATCTTTGCAACAATTGTGGAAATTCTAAACTTGGCAATCTCTCTCCTTCAAGAAGCAAGACTACTGATTGTCCTATAAAAGTTAAAAATTCAAAAAGACAACTCCATTTGAGTCAAGTTTTGATTCTAAAACTAGTGAGAAAGGACCTAAGAAAATCTGGGTCCCGAAAAATTCTAACTAGTTATTCTTACTATGCAGGGCAAAAAGAAGAAATCATGGTTATTAGATAGTGGATGTTCAAGGCATATGATAGGAGACAAGTCCCTGCTTATACAGTATGAAGAAAAAAGTGGCCCTAAGGTAACTTTTGGAGATGATAGCAAAGGCCATACAAAGGGCTATGGCAATGTTGAGCATAGAGATGTCATCTTTACAAAAGTATCACTAGTTGATGGCTTAAAACACAATCTGTTAAGTGTTAGTCAACTATGTGATAGAGGATTCTATGTCATCTTCAAAGAAGATCAATACAGGTGTGTGACAAGGAATCTGGAGATGTGATATTAATAGGGAAAAGAAAAGGAAATTTGTACACTACAAACCTAATCTCTTCCACTGATCAAGTCACATGCCTATATAGTAAAGCCTCACCTAATAAGAGTTGACTTTGGCATAAGAAGCTCTCCTACTTAAACTTCAAAAACATCAACAATTTGGTGAGAAAAGGCTTGGTAGCTGGCATTCCTCAATTGGAGTTTACACAAGAAGGTTTATGTGATTCATGCTAGAAAGGAAAATAAAGAAGTGTGTCATTCAAAAGCAAACCAACAACATCAATCACTGACCCTTTACAGTTACTACATATGGACTTATTTGGTCAAGTAAATGTGATATCAATATCAAGGAACATATACGCCTTGGTCATAGTGGATGATCACACAAGGTACTCTTGGGTAAAATACCCTCATTCAAAGGATGAGGCTACTTAGTTGATTATTGATCATATCAAGAAAGTAGAAACTGAGTCAGGTAAGACAGTAAGAGTTATAAGGAGTGATAGAGGAACATAATTTAAAAATTCCCAAGTAAATGAATTTTGTACTAAAAAAGGAATAACCATCAATTCTCAACTCTAAGAACCCTTCAACAAAATGGAGTTGTTGAGAGGAAAAATAGAACCCTTATTGAAGTAGCAAGGACAATGCTAGAAGAGCCAAAACTTTTAACCTATTTTTGGGAGGAAGCAATTAGTATTGCTTGCTTCACACAAAACAGGTCCTTGATCAACAAGACTTACAACAAAACACCTTCTGAGTTAATAACTGGGAGAAAACCAATTATCAAGTTTTTACATGTGTTTGGTTATAAGTGCTTTTTTCTAAGAGACTCATTAGAGACAAGAGGGAAATTTGATAATAAGTCTGATGAGGCAATTTTCTTAGGTTACTCTCTATTAAGTAAAGCATATAGAGTGTATAACCTGAGAACAAAAGTCATTGTGGAATCCATACAAGTGGTATTTGATGATAGTAAGATTCTAGGAATGATTGGTCAAGGACTACATGAAACTCTCAGATTTGAGAATGAATTAGATGCATGGAAAGATCCATCAGACACTGAAGAAACACCCATTTATGATTATGTTCTCTCAATAAGTGAGGGGGAGTTAATGGTTGTGCATGAAGTACCAAGGACTAGTACTCTATCAGAGACCAGAGTATTAACATCTAATGAAACACAAGAGACTGGCAATGCAAGTGCACAATCAGATACTAATAAGACACCAGAGACTACTGAAGTCAATAGTCAAGATGAGACTAATAGCTCAGGGGGAGCTAACAATGAAGAAGTCACTAGTTTAGGGGGAACAGTCTCTAATCCAACAACTAGATTGGAAAATGTTAATCTAGAAGATGAAGCCTCATCTTCAAGATTAAATTTGCCACCTGCAAGACCATGGTTGAGAGATCACACACCAGATTTAATTATTGGTGATTTAGAGGAAGGAGTCAAGACAAGAAGTGCAACACAAAATGAGTATCTTTATCTCAGTTTTCTGTCAAAAATTGAGCCAAAGAAAATTGAAGAAGCACTTCAAGATCCTGATTGGGTAATAGCCATACAAGAAGAATTAAACCAATTCACAAGGAATAAAGTCTGGAGATTGGTGCCCAAACCAAGGAATAGATCAATAGTTGGTGCCAAGTGGGTCTTCAGAAACAAATTAGATGAAGTTGCTAAAATCACAAGGAATAAAGCAAGACTGGTAGCAAAAGACAATTCTCAAGAAGAAGGAATTGATTATAAAGAAACCTTTGCACCAGTTGCAAGACTTGAAGCAATAAGGATTTTCTTAGCATATGCAGCCTATAAGAACTTCAAGGTGTACCAGATGGATGTCAAGAGTGCTTTCTTGAATGGAAAGTTGGAAGAAGAGGTCTATGTTTGAACAACCACAAGGTTTTGTAGATCCCAAGTTTCCAAATCATGTCTACAGGTAAGATAAACCACTTTATGGCTTAAAACAAGCACCAAGAGCCTAGTATGATACTCTGTTAGAACAATATAAGCTCAAGTGTTTGTAGAAGGGGGGGAAGAATACAAACACTACAAACTTTTTGCTCTATTTAAGCTTTAGACGAGTTTCATAGGAATACAGTTGTGTGAGAGAAGTTCATTAAGATGTTCATGCCTCAGCAAACAAATAAATTGTGAGAATATCTCTAAGGCATTTTACACTGAAGAATGGAATCAAAATTGTTTAACACCTAACTCAAGAAGACAACGCCAAAGTCATTTGACTATCTCCAAAGTCAGTGCTGGAAACAGCTACAAAGAACAGAAAAACTATAAAATATGAACATACAGATTCAAGTTAAAATAGTTGTATTAAAACTTGATGTTTTTCAGGAAATCTGTATAATCACAAATGTGATTAAACAGCTACAAAATCTGTAATAAAATTACAGCTTCTAATTCACATTCACTAGCTTCTAACTTTCTTTGAAATATTTCTCTCAAGATATATTACAAAGCTTCCCTAATGATTTGTGTGCTTCTTTGTTTGTTGATCTGAAGTACTCGATTGATCTCTCTCTTGAGCTGTTCTATGTGTTGTACTTTGTAATGAAAACTCCTTTGCATATATATAGATCAGTGTTTGAACCCACGTGCTCATAGAGGTGGTACTTTTCTTAACTCAGCTGCATATATGTCACATCGTTGTCCTTTGTGACAAACTGCTGCTGTTTTTTGTTGCTTCTTTTTCTTCCCCTGATTTGCGTGCATTAAATGATCGAGAGTTCTCATTGGACCATAAAAAATTCCAAGAAATATCTTTCCAGTTAAATCTCTTACTTCTACAACAAGCTTCGTTGATTTGAGTGTAAGTTCTGATGATGGGTGTATGCAGTCATAACCATCCACTGACGACAAGCTCTGATGAACTTGATCAGTGCTTCTAGATCCCCTGATAACAAGTCTTGATAAATACTAGATCAGGGCTTCAACCTTCACTTGAGTTTTACTCAGTGTTTCTTTGATCCACTGATGTTATGACTTAAAACATACACTAACGGCTTCCACTAATGTACTGTTGAGCTTTCCCCCTGACGGGTTACCCTGACACTGTCATACCCTAAAGTTTTATCCTGACAGGTGACATGTCGTGTCCATGCCCTGACGCGTTCCCCCTGATGAGTTTGGCCAGCCACTGCCATACCCTGACGCGTTCCCCTGACGGGTTTGTCTGCCTCAGTCATCCACTCATGGGTTCCCTTGATGATTCTTAATCATTGAATCTTTGTTTGGAATATCTGATGTGTGGAATACTTCAATCTTTTTTAGAGTAACAACAGACATTCCTCTTCACTTTGTCAAGTCCTTTAGATGATCCATTTTACGACTTGTCTTGTGAAGTGTTTGATCATCCCCTAATGAATAATGTTATCATTAGTGGATGCAAAACTTGTGCTGATATTAAGGTTTATAAAGTACCTTAAGTATTTACAGATGCACAATTTCTTCTCTAAACATCATCATCATCAATTAACTTTAACAATCTCCCCCTATTTATGTTTATCATTTTGATAACCATAAATTCCTAGATGCACTGATGATGATGTCAAAACTAATACTAAATACAAGAAAGAATTGTGTATGAACTAATCAAAAAGAATTTCTATACAAGTATTTCCTATATCTATTACAACAAATATGTACATTTTTAGACATCAAGACCCCTTTTCCTTTTGGTTGAGACAAAGGGCAATGGATGACTTGATTCAATCGGTTGAGTGTCACTTCCAAGGCCTTGTCTCCTTTGTTCTGGGTTTTGGTTAAGAATCCTGAGTCGGTTGTCTTCCCCTCCAGCCTCAAGTTGCTCTAGCTCCCTTTGAAGAAGTCTTCTGAAGTTGACTATGTTGACATTCTTGCTGGATTCCAAAGCTTCAAGGACAGATTTAATCTCTTGTATGTTGGTTGTAGAAAGTTGTGACCAATGGAAGGTAATGATTTCCCCCTTCTTGTTTTTGAACTCAACACCCATGGGGCTTGTGATCATTTTTGGATATTCTTTGAATCCCTTTACTAGTGGCACGTCCCTTACTGCAGCATTCCTATCATCAGCTTTGGTTTCTTCAATCTCCTTTAGCACTCTCTGAATTAGCAGGATTCTAAACCGGATGACATGTTCATTTTTATGATAAACAATTTGGTTTAGAACATGAATCGCTTCCTCCAGGTCGAGGCCATCAACGTCTTTGATTTTAATACTCTTTTCCTGCCCATCAGTGGATCTGTAGAACAACTTTAATGGTCTTTCCAAGGCTGTGGGCAGGCTCCTTTCATCGTTGATGACTCTCCTCATCTTGTCGATCATCCCCCTCAACTTTCTGTTAGCCGCTAAAGATTTGGAGATCAGGTTCAGCATTAATCCTAGTTGCTCAACATCCATTCTCCTAAACGAGTCCATTGTAACTGTGAATTGTGACCCACTCTTTAGTTGCACTGTTATCAGCTGATCCTTTTTATTGTTGAACCTAACATTTATGATTTTTATTGAGAACATAAATGTCAGGTTTTTGCGCTTTTCTTCTTTGAGGGATTCAGCTAGAGTGGGTGGACCATATGTTGTGGTTATAGGAGAAGATGTTTGATCCTTGGCTTCAGATGACTTGGGTTTGGTGGCATTAGGGTCATCAGTTTTATCTTGGTTCTTATCCCCTGATGCACCTTTAGGATTCTGAGATCTTCTTGGCTGAGGTTTCCTGGAAGTCTTGGGCCTGACACTCTTTTTCTCCTTTTTTTTCTCCTGTTCCTGTGACGACCCCGAAATCCCTCACTGGATCCGGTCGCTGTCAACCAAAAAAAAAATCCAGGATCACATCCATACATCCATAATGTACTAAAGTGATTAATAGTACAACCTTACAATTAATCAGAGTACAAAACTTGCAACGGAAACTAAGCTATTACAATAGCTTTGATCATCATTCTTACAAGAAGTTGAGACCCATAGGTCTAACAAACTTAACACTACAATTGTGCTTTTACATCTTCAATCCTCTACTTCTCCTCATCACTACCCACAGTTAACTCGTCGAAACCTTAAGCCCATATATCTTTGCTTTATCACCTGTAAAATAGTTAACAATAGCAAGGATGAGCGATTTACGCTCAGCAAGTATATAATCATGTAAGGTGGGTAACAAGGGTTCAAACTATTTATGAGGTATGACGGATTCAATTGTCAAAACCTCCAGCACTTTTGAAACATCTTTGATTTTGAGACTTTTGAATTCTTCCTTACTTCCTTCCTTAAATATCTTGCATGTCTTATTTAGCTTAAAGGAGGTTCTCGTAAACTATGTACAACATCTCTCCTCTTAAGACTAACATAAGCACTTGCTCAATGCCTAAGTGGAAACATTCTCATATACTAGCATAGATATAAGATTGAAAAATAATTGATAGATCAAAGCTCGGTTATATCCATGCACTTTCATTCATAACATGCTAGCGGAAATTAAAGCATAACATCCTTATTCACAAGAGCAATTGAAACATATAAACAAAGCCTTGCACGCATGTCGAATCAATTAACTATGCGCTGAAATAAGCATAGGAATGAGAATATACTTGCCTTCATCCTTAGATGAGCTAAATCTAATTCACTTGCTCGGTGAAATACCTAGATTGACGAAAGAGATCAGAACCTGATTGAAAGTAATCGTCCGAAAGAAAGAACTTGAAATTATACGAAGATGGTAGGTTTAAAGAAGAACTTTGGAAGAGGAAACCTTTTGAAAAGAGCTTAAAATGTTCCTCCAAATGAGGTATTTATAACAAGTTTAGATTAGGCCTTGAAATAAAATGATTGGCTAATCTGGACGGTAAAACGGCTGCTCATCATGACCTCTTGACAGCTAAGTATATGTAACAAGCAGCTGCTGTCGCTCATGCACATAAGCTTCAAAGGACACATAAGCAGCTTACTAATCAAACATCATACATACTTATGAAATCATTTTCTTACATAAGCCATTCAAATTGTTTTGAATGAAACTTGCTAACCTCCACACTCATATTCCATCACATCAATCTTTATTCATGTTTGATTAAATTAATCTCATACAACATTTTGAGATTAATGTATTCAAATTCCTTGGATGATTTTACAAAGAAAATTGAGATCATTAAATTTTGGACATCACATGGACATAATACTCAAGCATTTAAAATTCATACCTCATACCTCAAAGGAAAAACATCAAATAAACATCTTATTTCTATTATTAAGAAAATAAAATTTTGGGCCGTCACAGTTCCTTTGCCATTTCCCTTTCTTCTTCTTCTCGAAGTTGTTGTGCATAGAGTGCATCAGCTTCTACGAGATTTTTGTCCTGAGGGTAGACCAACTCCACTTTCCCATCAATCATAACTTCAATAGGAGTTGGAAAGTGGGTTATCTTCATGGCATCTCCAAATAGCTTAGGCCCTGATTGAGTGTTGGATTTCTTCTTTGGTTCCTCAATCAGGATGCCTTTGCCTTTGTCTTTGGGTTTAGGAGCCGGAACAGAAGCAGTCACATCCCCTGATGGTTGACTTGTTGATTTCTCAGCAACATCCCCTGACGATGGCCTGGTAGATTTCTCCCCTTTTTGACAACATCATCAGTGGGAGTTGAGAGTCGGGATGTGACTTATAGAACTTGTTTCAGAGTGTCAGCCATGGATTGTTGCAGAGTTTCCATGCTGGACAGTTGAGTGGTGAGATCAGCTAGTTTCTTGTCCACATTGTCAGCTTGTTTTTTCATCTAGAGTAGAGTCTAACTGGTCACTAAGGAGTCAACAACTTGCTGTACATTGTTGATTTTATTGGTAAAGTGTGTATAGAGCTTCTTGTTCTCAATATCTACAGACTGACCAATCATGATCTGTGATTTTAACACTTTGATCAAGATTGGATCAGTGGTCCTTGCGAGCTCTTGCTTTAGTAATTGTACAGTATCCACCATTTGATTTTGTTGAAAGTACAAATCAACTCCAATGAACTGAGAAAAATCATCTTGTGGAGCATCATCTTCATCACTTTCAGAGCTTGTAGTATTATTTACAATATTTGTATTTTCTCTCTGTTCTTTATTTACAAGGATCTCATCCTTATCTCTCTCAGGCTCTCCTTTTTATGTGCCTTCTAAGGCATCACTCGTATTCTCTCCTTTTTCTTTGCCTACTAAGGCAATACTCTCTTCTTTTCCTTTTTGCCAAAGTCCTCTCAGGGGGATTGACCTTGCCTCTCTTCACTAAGTATTTTCTCAGCCTCACCCAAAATTATCTTAGAAGGGCTCTTATGGGCTGTGAGATCAGTTTCTGTGGCCAGCTCAAGTAATTTATGTACAGTTTTTGGTTCCACAAAAGTGATAGGAAAAGGAGTGGAAGTAATATGTGTATGTACAATTGGAGAAGTGTATGTCTCTATAGAGGAGATACTTACAATAGGGGGAACATAAAGACTTATTGTTGTTGTATATACATTAGAGTTTATGTCCCCTATTTGAGCAACAGTGATTGTATCAAGGAAAAATGAGTCAACCATTTGAGTGTGGTGACTATCAATCACTGTGTCAGGAAGTGTTGGCTCCTCCACGAATTGTGAAAATGGAGAATCTAATCTTATGACACTCAATGTTTGTGTCATAACATCTGAAGAAATTTGAGGAACAGAGAAAGAAGGAAGTGGTGTAGAAGGGAGTGTTGGTTGAATCACTGATCGAGGAGGAGATTCATCAAAAGATGCTATAGAAGAATGCTTATGACTCATGTTGATCTTATTGAGAAGCTTCTGAACTACAACATCTTGAGTAGTGTGTGCACTCACTGTGTTAGATGTCTGCAAGTGGCTCTCAGAGACCCTGATGTTAGTTTCATCAGAGTCTATGGTCAATGTATGTGCCTCATTCAACTGTGTCCCTGGTTGAGGACTATTTTCAATAACTAATTCCTTTTGAGAGGAACTAGTTAGAAATATGTTTAATTCCTTATCAAAGGCAGTATCCTTTTGAGAGGATACTGCCTAGTCAGGCTTTTGGGTAACACTCGTGGCTCCCTTCTTCTTCTTCATATGCCTGTAGCCAATCACTCTCTCTCCTTGCTCCCCCTCAGTCGATGTGGTAACTTCACTGGGTTTTCTTTTAATCCCAATAGTCTTTTGGGAGACTATGGGTTGGGCTATAGAGAGTGGTTGTGTTGAAATTGGTTGTTCTACTTGGGTACGCAGAAAAGTGGTTGTGTTCTCTGCCATAGTAGATAAAGGTGAAGAATTTACAGATTGGGAAGTAGAGGGTGAAGAATTTACTACTTGTACCATATGCAGTGGAAGTGCAAATGGTTCAGCTGTAAATGATTTCTTTATTATTTCTACAAACAATTTCTTTGTTTGCTTGTATGTCTGTACAGTAATATCATTCTCAAAAGACAAATTAGTAAATTGATCTTTAATAACCATATGTAGAAATCTAGCATAATAAACTTCAGATTTTCTATTATTAAAACTACCTAATTTATTTATAAGTTCATCAAAAATTATTTTACCTAAATTTATATTTACATTTTTTAATCATTGCATACGCTATTTTTAAAGTTAAAGTGGTTATAACCTCAAAGTTAGAACACTTACCTGAGAACACCTTGGTGATGGTGTTGAAGAGATAAGAGATCTCTCGCTTCACGTTGACCCTCTTGAGCTCCTTGAACTTTAATGTTGTGGTTGGAGCAGCACTGTAGCCCAGTTCCCTCAGAAAATCAAGCAGCACAGCATCGGATGGTACTTCTACAAGATTTTGGGTAGGTAGTCCCATTTTTCCCTTTTCAAAAGAAATTTTAAACGAGATTCCCTTTACCACGCCATCCCTTGTCGTGGAGTACATGAACTTCGCACTTGTCCAAAGTTGTGATAGTGCTTCCCCTGACATTTCTTCATCGGTAAATATTGCTCAACTATACTCAGATTTGAGTAGATAGTTCATCATCAGCTTGAAAGAATCATTTACCTCATCAATGTCTGAGAAACCCACATAGTTTGTGGTTGGAACCACCAGATTTCTTTGAAGTTGTTGAGCGTTGCTGGGTGCCATTGATGCTGTTGAAGGTTTGAAGTTTTAGGGTTTCTGTGAAAATGAGAGAGAGAAAGAAAGAAAACTTGAGCAAATATCAGAGAAAGATTAAATGAGTTAAGGTGTTTAGAAAGTAGGAGAGATAGAGTACTAATACCCACCTGTTGACGTTTGAAAACTACTCTTGAAAACACACAATCAGGGAGTCATTTCAGTTCTGTGATGACACATCATCAGTGAGAGAAGAACATCCTGATGAGTTGTCATCACTTAATTGACCATAATCCCCTGATGCAGTTAAAAACCTTTTACCTTACCCTGATGCTCTTTGTATATACATACCCTGCTACTAATACATAAGTCGGATGCCCTGACGCTAATGCGCGAGCCTGATACCCTGACCCTGATGCACGAGCCTGATACCCTGACCTTGATGTGTCTTGACGGAGACCCTGACCCTGATGCATCAGTCAAAAACAAATACTACCAAACAAAAATACAGAATATACAAGTATACATATATACATACTTACAATATTAACATATGTAATCATATATCAATTGATTTCATCAGGAACTTATGAAATGAGTTAGGAGTACCACAACTTAGACATTTGACCCTGATGCTGACACATAGCTTACCATTCCCAGCTCTCCCACAAGTTTGAAAAATGTGGCTTCATCAAGAGCTTTGGTAAATATGTCTACCAGTCGTTGGTGCGATGGCACAAACTATAGTTCAATGGTTCCATTCATACCATGTTCCCTGATGAAATGATATCTGATTTCTATATGCTTGGTTCTGTAATGTTGCATAGGGTTTTTAGCAATGGCAATGGCACTAGTGTTGTCACACCTGATTGGAATATTGTTTAAGTTCAGGCCATAATCCAATAACTGAGTTTTCATCCATAGTATTTGTGCACAACAACTTCCAACTGCAATATATTCAGCTTCAACAGTTGATGTTGAAATTGAGTGTTGCTTTTTGTTGAACCAAGATACAAGCCTTCCTCCTAGAAACTGACAGCTTCTTGTTGTACTTTTTCTGTCAATTCGGCATCCTCCAAAGTCAGCATCAGAATATCCTATCAATTCAAATCCTGACTCCTTTGGATACCAAAGTCCCAACTCTGTAGTGCCCTCGATATATCTCAAGATCTTTTTCACTGCAATGAGATGAGATTCCCTTGGGTCAACTTGATATCTTGCACAAAGACATGTTGTAAACATTATATCAGGCCTGCTTGTTATTAGATACAACAAAGATCCAATCATTCCCCTGTAAGTCTTCAAATCAACTTTCTTTCCATCCTTATCAGGGTCAATCTTGGTTGCAGTGGCCATTGGTGTCTTTGCTACTTTTGAGTCCTCCATATCAAATTTCTTGAGAAGTTCTTTGGCATATTTTGTCTGATGAATATAAATTCCATCAGTGACTTGTTTAACTTGCAATCCCAAGAAATATGATAACTCACCCTTCAAGCTCATTTCATACTTGTTTTGCATGAGTTTGGAGAACTTTTCACACAATCTAGTGTTAGTGGATCCAAAGATAATATCATCAACATAGTTTGAACCAAAATCAGATGACCTTGGTGTTGCCTAAAGAACAATGTTTTGTCAATGATTCCTCTTGTGAATTTGTTTTCCACCAAAAACTTTGGCAGTGTGTCATACCAAGCACTAGGAGCTTGCTTTAGTTCATAAAGTGCCTTTTCTAGTTTGTAGACATGATTTGGGAATTTTGAACATTCAAACCCTAGAGGTTGTTGGACATACGCCTCCTGTTCTACTTTCCCATTGAGAAAAGCATTTTTCACATCCATTTGATAAACTTTAAAGTTTGAATGTGCTGCATAGGCTAAGAAAATTCTTATAGCCTCAAGTTTGGCTACTGGTGCAAAAGTTTCATCAAAGTCAATCCCTTCCTCTTGAAGATAACCCTTTGCAACTAGTCTTGCTTTGTTTCTAATAACAATGCCAGCTTCATCCATCTTGTTTCTGAATACCCATTTGGTACCTATTATGATTCTATCTTTGGGTTTAGGCACCAACTTCCATACTTGATTTCTTTCAAATTGATTCAGCTCTTCTTGCATAGTCATTATCCAATTTGCATCTTAAATGGCTTCTTCAAATTTCTTTGGCTCTACTTGTGAAAGAAAGCAAGCATATAGGCATTCATTAGATGTTGCTTTTCTAGTCTGCACTTTCTTGTTTGGGTCACCAATAATTAAATATGTTGTGTGACTTCTAGACCATTTGGGATTAGAGATGTATCTTGATGAGCTTGCTTGATTATCATCTCCTCCCCCTAAATTTGTGCTCCCAGCTTCTGAAAACCCTCCCCCTGAATTAGTGCTTAATTCAAGGTTCAAGTTATCCCCTGATAGTGTATGCCTTGATGGATGATCCCCTGATGGAGTATCCCCTGATCTGTTGTCCAGGAAATTGACTATATCTATTGAAGGGGCTTCTACAGTGTTTGGATTGACATCAAGAATGGATAAGTTCTCCATTTGTTTGCACTCATCAGCTTCATTCTCTTGATAATCAGTCTCATCTTCATTTTCAAATCTGAGCTCTTCATGAAAACCAGGGTCTTCAAGTCCAGAAATCTCTTGATCATCAAAAGCTACATTTATAGACTCCATCACCACCTGAAGTCTCTTGTTGTAAACTCTGTAGGCCTTAGATGTCAGGGAGCAACCTAGGAAAATTGTTTCATCAGCCTTTGGGTCAAACTTTCCTAAGTTCTCACCAAAGTTCCTTAATATAAAGCATTTGCATCCAAAAACATGTAGGAACTTGATGCTTGGCTTTCTCCCTGTCATTAGCTCATATGGTGTCTTATTGTGAGCCTTGTTGATTAAGGACCTATTTTGAGTGAAGCAAGCAATGAAAATTTCCTCAACCCAAAAATAGGTAGGAATCCTTGCCTCTGCTAGCATTGTTCTAGTAGCTTCTATCAGACTTCTGTTCTTCCTTTCCACTACACCATTCTATTAAGGAGTCCTTGGAGCAGAAAGTGTATGATTAATGCCTTTCTCCACACAGAAACCATCAACAGCTACATTCTTGAATTCAGTTTCATTGTCTGTCCTCAATGTTCACACCACTAACCCTGACTCAGTTTCCACTTTCTTAATATGGTCAATGATTTGTTGAGAAACTTCTGATTTAGAATTTTGAAACTTCACCCAAGTGTATCTGGTGTAGTCATCCACAATGACCATTGCAAATCTTTTCTTTAACATTGACATAATATTGATAGGGCCAAAGAGATCCATATGTAGCTATTGAATTGGATCTTTAATCATTGTGGCTTCCTTGCTGACAAAGGATGTTTTCCTTTGCTTCACTTGTTGACAAGCTGAACATAATCCTTCTTGAATGAATTCCATTTGGGGTAGTCCAGTTACCAACTCTCTCTTCACTAAATCATTGATAGCCTTGAAGTTTAGGTTAGAGAGCTTCTTGTACCACAGTCTGCTTTCATCAGGGGTTGCCTTGCTATAGAAACATGATTCTCCACTTACTGAATTGAAATCAGCAACATAGAGATCTCCTTTTCTTATCCCAGACAAAACCAACTTCCCATCATCCTCGTTTGAGATCAAGCACTGATCCCCCTTGAAAGAAATGATGTATCCTTTGTCACATAGTTGACTTATGCTTAACAAGTTGTGCTTAAGCCCATCAACTAGTGCTACGTTTTCAAATAAGACATTCCCATTTGCTACTTTGCCATAACCAAGAGTCAGTCCTTTGCTGTTATCACCAAATGAAATCATTGGACCATCCTTCTTTTGAAATTCTGTGAGCAGGGCTTTGTTTCCTGTCATGTGTCTTGAGCAACCACTGTCTAGAAACCAAACTTGACTGCCTTTGACTTTTCCCTACACACAAGAAACATTTAATTTTTTTTTTGGTACCCAAGTGGCTTTGGGTCCTTTAGTTTTAGTCATAGTTGATGGTGATACAACGTTTTCATTATGAATGACTTTAGGTTTTGGCAAATTTAAAACTTTTTCCTTTTTAGGAGCTTCAATATATGCTTTTGATTTCTTAACAGTTATCTTGCCTTTATCCTTGGAGGAGCAAGCTTTAGCAATTGGCAAATCATCAACATATAAAATTGTGTCAGTCAAAATTTGTGGTTTCTCTTTACATTGAAAAGATAGATGATTAATGTTACCACAATTCCAGCACACTTTCCTAGGGGCTTCATGAATGGAAGTGTAATTACTAGCGTTATTTAAACCTAGCTTACCATTCTTATTCTTTTTATTTTCCCCTACAAGCCTTTTTCCCTTGAAGGGCTATGATGGCCTGATGCACTCTTTCCCCTTGATGACTGTGTATCCACTAATGCACAGTCTGGTTCTTTTCTGACTAGAGGTTTGAATGCTTTGGCAAGAATAGGTTTCTTGTCACTTCCACCGCTTGTGGAAGCTTCACTCGTCAGGAAAACATTCCCTTTTTCCAACTTTGTTATAGCCTTTACAAACTTAATAGGTTGTAATGACCTTTTTCCAAAGCTAGCTGCATTTTCAACCTCAATGGGAGGTTGCTTCACTAGAGTCACTCCATAGCCTAAACAAGATTTGGGATCAGATTTTTGACTGTTTAATTGATCCTCCAGTTTCTTGCTAGACTCATTCCATTTCTTTATGACTTCCCTTTCTTGACTTAGAAGATTTGAGGTCCATTCCTCTCTTTTGATAGCACAATCAAGAAGATTTTTTGTCCTTGAGAGTTCTTTTTCAAGACTCTCAAGTCTGGAGAGTTTTGATTCTAAAAGAGTGTTTCTTGCAGTCAAATGCTCATTTATTTTCTTCATTCTCTCAGTCTCAGCTACTGCAGTCCTCAGGGTGTCATAGAGATCCTTTATCTCACAAGCCATTTCCTTAACAGTTTTAACACAATCATTTGTAGACATGTTAGAGGAAATTTCAAGACTTACTTGTGAGCTGCTACTGTCAGTGGATAAGGCCATTAGGGCTAGGTTGACATATTCTGTGGCGCCCCTGAAATCCCCCAAGCCGGGCCCCAGACACTGTCAGCGATTTGGGTGACAGTCCCCGAGATCCCCAGGCTGGAACCCCGGGCTGTACCAAAAAACTACAACACAACATCACAACAGCAAAACAAATAACACAGCCAAGCCTTAACAACATACCTGTGGGAAATATATTCCCAAAAAAACATTATTACAAAATCTTAAGGTCCATATCATCTTACAAAACCTCAAAGCTTGAAAATAAACAAGCTGCAGTGGAAACAAAACTCTAGATGGTTCATAAAGCTTTACAACTTAATCATACTTAAGCAATTTTTCCTTCCCTTTCTTAAGGGACTCAGCCTTCACGACATAACCTGAAAAACATTCATAGCATTCCACATGAGCGTTTACGCTCAGCAAATATATATTCATAAGCTAGAAGAAAAGATAACTCAAAAGCTTTAGTATTCATTGAGGTTGGGCGAAGCAATGCCAATACCTCCTGAAAAATCAATCAACATGTATTGTTTAGGGTTCCTGAGTGACATCAATGGGTTATCCCTCTTTAACAAGTAAACCTTGATTCGCCCTCTCTTCATTAGATAATGCATCACCTGACTAGACAGATCATTATCTGACTTCCATACATAATCAAATTTCATCCCAGCTGGTCAGCCTGGTCGTTTGATTCATCATTTGACATACGTAGTCCTTCGCAGAAAGCATATGGTCCGCGGAAAGAATCACATTACCGATGCCTTGCCTCGGTCTATCATTCTTTATCATCATTGGCCAGAATACCAGGCGAAAGTATTCAACAGCCCCTTAACTTTCCATATAGATATATCTTCTTGTAAACATTTTCTCAATTTTGAATAGCCTTGACGTGCTAATCAATTAAAAGCAGCGACTGCCAACAACACATATTGGCGTGCTCAACAATTAAAAGACAGTGATCATCACAGGCGAAACTATATATCCATACAGAAGTTACTTGGGTGTGCATACAAGTCCATGACTTGCAACACCCAAACATCATCTTTATCATCATTTGGTGTGCTAGGAAATTTATACAGCTAGCAACCACCCAAAAACACATAGTTCAATTATCAACATCTTTTCACGTACATCGGATTCAATGATCGTACGTTACTTAATCATAAAAGAATTCATCATCATGCATAGACATTAACATCATTCATTTACGTTAATCGAATCAATGATTATACGTAATCCGTAAGAAAGAAGTGGAATGAATATATACTTGCCTTGGTCCTTAGCTAAAATTCACTATATTGGTTGAGAAAGGTTTATGCATAACATCATTGTGGGTATATCATGAGAAATCCATACTTAATAGATGGCTATTCATATAGAAGATGGTTATCAGGGCATGAGGTTGCCCATCGGGGAAAAATTCACTCGTCAGAGACTATTAAATCCATAAGAGACTGATGACATCATCTTAACTCATCGGAGACTAAGGGTGACGTCATCAGAGACTAATTAACTCATAAGAGATTGATGACATCATCTTAACTCATCGAAGACTAAGGGTGACGTCATCAGAGACTAAGGATGGCATCATCAGAGACTAATTATCTCATTAGGGACTGATAACGTCATCTTAACCCCATCGGAGACTAAGAATGACATCATCAGAGACTAATTATCTCATCAGGGACTGATGACGTCATCTTAACCCCATCGGAGACTAAGG
>CM025783.1:44191461-44207639 GCA_014636745.2 Centella asiatica | reverse complement strand
TCATCTTAACCCCATCGGAGACTAAGGATGACATCATCAGAGACTAACATATACACAGTCGGGGACTAATGCTGATGTCATCAGAGACTAACATCAACACAGTCGGAGACTAATGCTGACGTCATCAAAGACTAACATCAACACAGTTGGAGACTAACTACATCTCATCAACATAGTCAGAGACTAAGAACGTCTCATCAGAGACGAAGAACGTCTCATCAGAGACTAAGTTGGACCTCGTCTCAGATGCAGGGTCGTCTTCCTCATTTCTCCAAGGGTGGTGATCTCTACCACAACTCCATAAATCAACTCTCAACGTGTTTTAAGCTATGAGCAACACTTCTAGACCCAAAAGAATATAATCCTTTCTTTTCTTTCTTAAAGACTTGCTCCTATAACTAAACTTCTCGGACACCAGGCAAAAAGAAAGGCAAAAGTGAACTTAAAATTCTTACCTCCTGGGTTGACGAAAAAGATCAAAACTTGATTGACAATAATCGTCCAGAAAAGAGAACCTTGAAATTATATGGAGGTGGTAGGTTTAAGGAAGAACTTTGGAAAAGGAAATCTTTAGAAAAGAGACTAAAATGTTCCTCCGAATGAGGTATTTATAGTAGGATGAGATTAAGCTTTGAAATAAAATGATTGGTTAAACTGGTTGGTAAAAACGGCTGCTCATCATGATTCTTAGCAGTTAAGCATCGTAATAAGCCTGTTGTCCTACATGCACATATGTTTAATCCACTTAATGACACACAAGCAGCTTATTAATCAAAATAGCATACGTACATAGTGATGTCATCTAACTTAGGCTCTTAAGTCCTTCATAAGATTTAACCAGTCTGGACGCAAAGCTTCTTTAAACAATTACGGATGTCACCAAACACAAACATCATTGCTTATCCTTGCAACCAACAATCAAACAATTATAACCCCCTTTAATGGGTCCAAAATATTCATACAACCAAAAGCGTCATATAATAACCATATTCATATTAATAAGAAAATATAATAACATAAAATAAAATAAGATAAGTGAATAAATTATTTATAGATGACAAATTTTTTCGGGTCGTCACATATTCTTCAGCATCTTCTTCATCTGAGTTAGCCTAGTCCTTTCCCTCAGCAATATATGCTTTTCTCTTCTTGTTGGCATTGAGAAGGTCAAAGTATTACTTTTTGTAGTCCACTTCAACTTCCTTACCCCTAGATTCACCTTCTTTTGTGGCCTTGCGACACTCATTTGTGAAGTGGCCCATCTCATTGCACTTGTAGCACTTTATTCTTGATTTGTCAATAAAGTTTTTAGTGCTACTAGGCTTCCTTGCTGAAAGTCTTTTGGATCCCACAGGCTTTTGGAATTTCAGTTTGGAAAACCTTTTTGCAAGAAAGGTCATGGTTTCATCTAGCTCCTCTTCTTTATCCTTCTTGGCAGCCATCAGGGCTACAGATTTAAGCTTCCTAGCATCCCCTGACATTTCAGATCTTTGTTGAAGCTCAAGTTCATATGTCTTTAGGGTGCCACAAAGCCTATCCAAGTCTAGGAGATTCATGTCCTTGGATTCCTTGATGGCTATCGTCTTAGGATCCCATGATATGGGAAGGGCTCTCATGAACTTTCTGTTAACATCATTATTTGCATAGGCCTTCCCATATAATCTCAGGTCATTTACCAACCTGTTAAATCTGTCGAACATTTCAGTGAGTGTTTCACCATTTTTCATTGTGAACCACTCATACTATTGTGTCAACAGCTGCAGTTTATTTTTCCTCACTTCCTCCGTTCCATCACAAAGGATTTATATGGTATCCCATATAGATTTAGACGTTTGTAAGATTCATTATACTATTTAGCATATCATCTTCTAAACCATTATATAGGATGCCTGTGATCTTGAGATCCTTTTTCACTTTCTCTTTTTCCTTAGGAGTCATCTCTTTAGTTGTTTTTGGAACTAACTTTTCCGGAACACTGACTCCATTGACCACCTCCTGAGGAATGAGCTTCTTTGGAATGTGAGGGCCTTCTTCTAAGATTTGAAGGTATTCATCTCGATTGCTCTAAGATGAACTGTCATGCGTTGTCTCCAGAAGAAGTATTTTCCCCTTTCCAACACGGGGACTTTACTGTTTCTAGCTTTGTTAGCCATAGATGTTGATCGTTATTAGCAAGTGTAATATGCTAATAGGCTTTGATACCAATTTTTAGAAAAATATAAGCTCAAGTGTTTGTAGAAAGGGGGGGCGGGGGGGAAGAATACAAACACTACAAACTTTTCGCTCTTTTTAAGCTTTAGACGACACTGACTAGAAACAGCTACTAAGAACAGAAAAACTATAAAATATGAACATACAGATTCAAGTTAAAATAGTTGTATTAAAACTTGATGTTTTTCAGGAAATCTGTATAATCACAAATGTGATTAAACAGCTACAAAATTTGTAATAAAATTACAGCTTCTAATTCACACTCACTAGCTTCTAACTTTCTTTGCAATATTTCTCTCAAGATATATTACAAAGTTGCCCTAGTGATTTGTGTGATTCTTTGTTTGTGGATCTGAAGTACTCGATTGATCTCTTTCTTGAGTTGTTCTATGTGTTGTACTTTGTAATGAAAACTCCTTTGCATATATAGAGATCAGCGTTTGAACCCACGTGCTCATAGACGTGCTAGTTTTCTCAACTCAGCCACATATATGTCACATTGTTGTCCTTTGTGACAGATTGCTGCTGCTTTTTGTTACTTCTTTTTCTTCCCCTGATCTGCATGCATTTAATGTTCGAGAGTTCTCATTGGACCATAAAAAACTTCAAGAAATATATTTCCAGTTAATATCTCTTGCTTCTACAACAAGGTTTATTGATTTGAGTGTAAGTTCTGAAGACGAGTGTATGCAGTCATAGCCATCCTCTGACGACAAGCTCTGATGAACTTGATCAGTACTTCTGAATCCCCTGATAACAAGTCTTGATAAAGACTGGATCACGGCTTCAACCTTCACTTGAGTTTTACTCAGTGTTTCTTTGATCCACTGATGTTATGACTTAAGACATACACTGACGGCTTCCACTGATGTAGTGTTGAGCTTTCCCCCTGACGGGTTACCCTGATAGGTTAGCCTAACACTGTCATACCATGAAGTTTTACCCTGACAGCTGACATGCCATGTCCATACCCTGACGCGTTCCCCCTGATGAGTTTGGCCAGCCACTGCCACACCCTGACGCGTTCCCCTGACGGGTTGGTTTGTCTTAGTCATCCACTCATGGGTTCCCCTGATGATTCTTAATCATTGAAGCTTTGTTTGGAATATCTGATGTGCGGAATACTACAATCTTTTTAGAGTAACAACAGACATTCCTCTTCACTTTTTCAAGTACTTTAGATGATCCATTTTATGACTTGTTTTGTGAAGTGTTTGATCATCCCCTGATGAATAATGTTATCATTAGTGGATGCAAAACTTGTGCTAATATTAAAGTTTATAATGTACCTTAAGTATTTATAGATGCATAATTTATTCTCTAAACATCATCATCATCAATTAATTCTAACACCTAGTGATTGAGAATCATTATTTACAAATGATTGATTCTTTCGTAAATGATTCAATCACTGTTGTTCACTCAGGGGACATAAGTACACTGGTACATATTTCTACAATAAGCACTTATACTCCCCCCATTGTACATACACATATATCTCATTCTTTAATCTCATCTGTGGACACAATAACTATAGAAACTTTACTGAAATTGTCCATAGTTAATGAAAACACAACCCATACAAGCCCTATTAGGAAAATTTTGAGCGAGACTACGACAATACATAATGAAGAGAGGCAAGGTCAACCCCATGAAAGGACCTTAGAAAAAGGAGAGAAAAAGAGTGATGCCTTAGAAGGCATAGAAAAAGGAGAACCAGTAGGAGATAAGGATGAGATCCTTGTAAATAAAGAATATAGAGAAAATATAGATACTGTACATACTCCTAGTTCTTCAAATAGTGATAAAGATGACACTCCTATGGGCAATTATTCACAACTCATGGGAGTTGATTTATACTATCAGAAGAATCAAATGTTCGATAAAATAAAACTGCTAAAGCAGGAGCTCTCACATGCCACAGATCATGTCCTAGTCAAGATCCTAAAATCACATATCATGTTAGGCCAGTTTTTGGACGTTGAATCTCACAAACTACATACACTAGTTACAGAGAAAATAGAAAATGTACTGACAGTTGTAGATTCTTTTGCTACCAGCCATTCATTGCTCAAATTCAAGAAGCTCACAGACAGTGTTGACCAACAATTATCTGCATTCAACACCCGACTCACAAGCATGGAAACTCTGCAGCTCTCTATGGCTGACACCCTTCAACAAATTGTTCAAGTCATATCCCAACTCTCAATTTCCACTGATGAAGTTGTCAAAAAGGGGAGAAATCTTCAAAGCCATATTCAGGGGTTGTTGTTGAGAAACCTACAAGTACAAGCCAACCATCAAGGGATATGACTGCTCCAAAAGCCAAGGACAAGGGCAATGGTATTATGATTGAAGAAACCAAAAAGAAGACTCTTACTCAATCAGGACCCAAACTACTTGGAGATGCATGAAGACAACTCACATTCCAACACCTATTGAAGCCCTAATTGATGGGAAAGTGGAGCTTGTCTTTCTTCAGGACAAGAAACTAGTGGAAGCTGATGCACTCTATGCACAACAACTTCAACAGGAGGAGGAAATGGTTGCAGAAAAGGAGAAGGAAGAAGAAGAAAAGAAGAAAAAGAGTGTCAAGCCAAAAACCTCCAGGAAAACTCAACCCAAGCAGTCTTAGCCCCCAAAAGGTGCATCAAGGGATAAAAGCAATGAAAATCAAACATCCCCTGATGTTAGCAAACCCAAGTCATCTAAACCAAAAGCTCAAGCATCTACTCCTACAACATATGGACCACTCACATTGGCAGAATTTCTAAGGGATGACAGACACAAGTACCTGATGTTTTTGTACTCCATAAAAAGCATAAATGTCATAGCAAAGAGAAATAGTCACTATCATCCAAATAAAGAATGGGTCTGAGTTCACAGTCACTCTTGATTGGTTCAGGAGGATGGATGCTGAGCAACTGGCAATTATCAAGAAACCTGTGTCAGATACTATAGTGCTAGATAGAGACTTGAGAGGGGTGATTGACAAGCTGAGGCAAGCCATCAATGACAACAAGAACTTGCCCACAACTATGGAGAAACCATTAAAATTATTCTACAAAGTTGTTGATGGGTAAGAAAAGAAAATAAGGATTAATGAAGTTGATGAGCTTGACCTGAAGGAGGTGATGCATGTTCTAAGACAAATTTTTTATCATAAAAATGAACATGTCATCAAGTTTAGAACCCTTCTTGTAAAGAAGGTATTAAAAGAGATCGAGGAAAACAAAGCTAATGATGAGAACTTAGCAGTTGTAAGGGATATTCTCTCAGTAAAAGGATTTAAAGAATATCCAAAGATGATCACAAACCCCATGGGCATGGAGTTAAAAAAATGCAAAAGGGGAGATTGTCACCTTTTACTGGTCACAACTTGCTGCAGCCAACTTGCAAGAGATTGGGTCTGTCCTTGAAGCTTTGGAATCCAGTAGAAACGTCAACATTGTCAACTTTAGAAGACTACTTCAAAAGTAGCTAGAGCAATTGAAGGCAGGAAGGGAAGACAAAAGACTTAGGATTCCAGATCAAAATCTAGATCAAAGAAGACAAGGCCTTAGAAGTGATACATAACCAATTTGTTAGGAATTATAACATTTGATGATGATGTACAAACTTAGAATTGTTAGGTTTTGTAATTGTACAAGTACCTGCAGTAGTGTTCTATCAGAGACTACCATCAGAGACTATAGATAAGCATCAGAGACTACAAAGACTGCATTTTGAGAGTTCAACAAAGCTCAAAATTGGTCAAGCAAAATTAGTTCATCGGAGAATAAGTTTTTGTTCATCATAGACTAAGTTTCTATTCAAGTTTTTGTTCATTGGAGACAAAGTTTTTGTTCATCGAAGACTAAGTTTTTGTTCATCGGAGACTAAGTCTTTTACAGACTAAGTTTTTATTCGTCGGAGACTAAGTCTTTCAGAGACTAAATGTCTTTTCATCGGAGACTAATGTTGACGCTACCAGAGACTAAGCCAAAAACACTTCAATGCATTAAAGTAGCCTTGAGAAGATTTGACCATCACCAAAGTTATTTGGCTAACGCCAAACTTAACATTACTCAACGCCAAAGTCATTTGCCTATCGCCAAAGTCATCGGGCAAATCAACAACAACGCCAAACTCAAAATGACTATTGCCAAAGTTGTCGAGCAAATCAACAACATCGCCAAACTCAAAATGACTATCGCCAAAGTCATCGAGAAAATGTCTATCGCTGAAATCAAGTACTTGAGCATCAGAGGATAAATATCCACTGATAAAAAAAATAGCTCATCAGGGGATATATATCCACTGATGAACAAAACAGCTCGTCAGGGGGTAAATATCCATTGATGAACAGAGACTGTCCATCAGGGGATAAAATAATCAAAGAATAAAAATGATATCTGGGATGACACATGGCTGAGTTCACAAATTCACTAACTTAAGTTTAAAGGGGGTGGAATTAAAATATAGATGGTGGTCCAATAAGGAGAGATTGGCTACCAAAAAAGCTTCAAGGAGATAAGTTATACACTGTAGGTGTGAAAACTAATAAAGTAAAATATGGAGATAAGTTATACTTATACACTAGCATGCATATATAGCTCATGGTGTGAAAACTGCAAAGATAACTTATAAAAACTTGAAGGAGGAAAATATGGAAACTGGTCCTATCAAAAACTAGGAAGCTCATAAAGATAAGTTATTAACTGCAAAGATAGCTTATCATGGGAACTCCAAGAGGAAAATAATGGAGCTGGTGTGCTGATACACCAGAAATGTTACATAACAGGTTGGTGTGCAAAGAAGGTCATGCAAAAAGAAGAAGTTATGTGACAGAGCTGCAATTACCAAAGAATATCAAAGATATTTTTGGAGGCAACTCATTATGGAAGCTTGGAGAACAAGGGAGTTGTGTCTATAAATAGAGACATGGAGCAGCTAAGATATAATATATATGTGAGATACATCATGGTATGTGAGATATATGAAGATATCACTGAGATACACGAGAACACAAGGATACATATTATCTCAGATTATATAGCATTTGTAATTATATTACAGAAAAAACACAAGTATTCTTATTATCTCAAAGAGAAACAAGTTTTCATAACTTGAGTATAGCAAGTTTTCAGAAACTTGAGAGAAGCTAGAAATCATTTTTCTAGAATGCAGCTGTTATTTTAAACAAAGATTGTCTGCAACTGGTAATCACTACCAGAAAGAATTTTAAATATTCAAATTGATTTATAATAAATATACATATTGTAGATTAATATTCATATCTTGCAATTTGCTTTACTGGTTCATATTGTTATATCTTTTTAGTAAAGTTGGTTTAATTGTTCCTAACTTTTAAATTGTATTAAATAGTTTAATTCAAATAAACGTTAGTAATTGTATTCAACCCCCCTTTTATAATTACTCCATGGGACAAACACAATTGAATCAAGTCATCCATTGCCTTTGTTTCTGCTCAACAAAAGGTGAATCATGATGTCTAAAATGTAAATACTATAATCAATTTGTAAACTCTTGTAAATAGTAATTCTTTTTACTTATACAAATACACACATGATAAATGCAAATGCACTCTATACCTAATTTATTATTGTTAATAGTTTTGGGTTTTGACATCATGATTAGTACATTAGTTAGATTTATGGTTATCAAACCGATAAACATAAATAGGGGAAGATTGTTAGATATAAATGTTGTTGATGATGATTTGGATATTAGTAAATTAATATGTATTTGTAAATACTCAAGGTATTCTATAAACCTTAGTATACTTGCACAAATAAGTAATCATTGATGGACAACTCGGTCCATTAGGGGATGGCCTTAACTACACTACATAAGTCATCAGTGGATATTTAAAAAGGACTTGATAGTGTCAGGGGATGTCTATTGTTACTTAAATTTCAAATATTCTGCACATCGAATGTTCCAGTAAAAGCCACCAAAACATCAGTGGTTAAAGGAGTCATTATTTGAAAAGGCATTAGTCGAAAAACCCATCAGGGGAACTCGTCAGGGGATGACACCATCAGGGGAAGCCTAAACTCGGCATCAGAGGACAACCCATCAGATCAGGGGAACAACCTGTTAGGGGAACCCATCAAGGGAAGTTCAAACACTGCATCAGGGGATAACATAGATGGAAAAACTCATCAAGAGAACCATAAGGGGGAATGCTAAACACTGTATCAGCGAATGTCATCAGTGGATACAAGTAGGTCTTAACATCAGGGGATCAAGAAGAACTTGTCTAATTCTACATCAAGGATTAGCATAAGTGGATAGTGATGCACTGATCAAGTCTCCATCAGGGCTTGTCATCAGGGGATCCAGAAGCACTGATCAAGTCAATATCAGGGCTTGTCATTAGGGGAGAGTTATGACCTAGTCCACTCATCATCAGGATTTACATACAAATCATTGATACTTGAAAAAGAGGCAAGAGATATAACTTCCTTGAAATATGGTGGTCCAATAACAACTCTCTAACAATAAATGCATGAAGATCAGGGGATGAAAAAGAAAAAATACTAGCCAATAGCAGTGTGACATGTGTATCTTCAAAAGGACAATGACGAGACATATTGCGGCTACGTTGAAAAAGCAGCACGTCTAGCACGTGGATTCTACAACTTTTCTCCTACATATATAGAAAAAGTTGTTACATGAAACTACCAAGAAAAATTGAGAGAGATACAAATGAGAATTAGAAAAACTAAGACTTATCTTTTTCAAAATTCACACACCAGAGAAGCTTTGTAATAGTTCTTGAGAGAAATATTCAAAGAAAAATATGTAGCTAGTGTGTGAGAAAAGAAGCTGTAAATATTTACACAATTGTAGTTGTTTAATCACTTTGTGATTACAACAGATTTCCAGAAAAATCCAAGTTATAATACAACTATTTTAACTTGAATCTGTGTGTTTTCATATCAAATATTCTTTTTGTTTTTCTGGTCATTGTAGTTATTCCAGAGTGTGCTTTTCAAGCTTCAATAGTTCAAAAAAGTTGTGTTGTTTGTATTCAACCCCCATTCTACACACACTTTAGCTTATTTTGTTCTAACAATGTATATTAGTGGATAAGCTCATCAATAGATAAAAGCTCTCAATAGATAAAGATTTATCAGCGATGTGAGAAACCAAAAATAAGATAGGAATAAAATGTAAGAATGATTGATTTATAATCATGTGTTTTTCCTGGATGAGTATTGTAGAATGGAGTTTGAATACAACACTCTTTAAGTTTTCAAAGTTTTTTGCACAATGAACAAAAGGGATGAACAAGTATTGTATTTTGTTGTAGCTTCTGTGTATTAAAGAGAAAGAATATAACAGAGAACTAAAAACAACACATAAATTTCAATCCTAACAAAATTTATTAATCTCTAGTTTTTGCTACAACCTGATTTTTCAATCAGCTTCCTTTTCTGAAATGAGAGTTTCAGATTCGATTAAAAGAGAGAAAACTATCTATTGAATATGTATCTTTTCTATGTATATGTATCTTGTATCTCTTATATTTTTTTTTTGATAGAAAGAGATTGTCTATTTATAGACATATTTCTTGTCCAGCACTCTTTCTTTACATTAATGCATGCAAGAATATGCAAACAGGAGTTGGTATAGTAAAAATATGTAAAGATTTCTTTCTGTCCATTCCTGCTTTTCTGTAGAACTTTTGTA
The DNA here is from genome assembly GCA_014636745.2 of Centella asiatica. Classification (NCBI taxonomy): domain Eukaryota; kingdom Viridiplantae; phylum Streptophyta; class Magnoliopsida; order Apiales; family Apiaceae; genus Centella; species Centella asiatica. Next base: position 44,197,727 of record CM025783.1, on the reverse strand, counting down.
ATACCCCGATATGGGTAATTATTATTATAATTTTAAAGGCATTAAAAAATAAATTTTTGGTCATTTTTATTTGCATGTATAAATTTATTTATTAACAAAAATAAATTGTAGCTTAAATTTATGAGGTAATATAAATTATTATTAATTTTGAATTAAGTTAGAATTAATTTATGTGAAAGTAACATAAATTGTTACTACTAATATAACGGAGAATGACTCCGTAATAGATTTATAATAACCCTGTAATGAGTAAGCATTACAGGTGTTGAAAACCATTTCAATGAGTAAGCATATTACTAAGCTGAGTCATTAGTAAGTTATACCACAGTCTGACACCTATCCGTAATTGTTAGCATATTGTAGTAAATTAGTAACTTTCAAGTCCGATGTTAATCTACGTAAGAAATATCATAGATATTTTCATATTTACAACACCTATATAAGGAGAACCCCTACCATTCATTTTTCTTCACAACATTCTCAAATACATAAATTCCTTAAACCTACGATAAATTCCTCTAGCTTATTCTATAGTATCGAAAGCTTGTCAGGTAAATACTAAGAGCTTTTAAGTTATTTAGTCATTATGCATAAATAAAACCTTCATGAAACCTTAGATTCTATTGTCTTTGTAGAGATAAATCACTGGGATAATCACTATATATTTCATATAGTTAGTCTCTAACGAGATAATATTAGTCTCTGATGAGTTAATGTTAGTCTCTGATGAGTTGATGTTAGTCTCTAACGGGATAATATTAGTCTCTGATGAAGGAAGTTTAAATTAGTCTCTGACGAGATAACCTTAGTCTCTAATGAGTAAAAATAGTCTCTGATGAATAAATAAGCCATCGGAGACTAATTAGTCACTAGTGAGTAACCTCATACTAGTCTCCGATAAGTTTGGCGCTAGCTTATCAAGTTTGGCACTGAACAAACCATCCCCTGACAGCCAAGTTTGGCGATAGTCAAGTTTAATACCAACGAGTTAGGCGATGATCAAATCATCCCCTGATGAATAATAGCCCCTGATGGATGGCTATTCCCTGACGGGCTATGCATTCCCTGACGGATAGTTATCCACTAATGAGTAAAATATTCCCTGACGGGTAATTTATTCTCTGATGGTAAATATCCACTGATGAATAACATATACCCTGACAGCTATCCCCTGATGGCTATACCCTGATAACACAAGGCTTATTCCCTGACAAGTAGGATACATCCCCTGACACAATCTTAGCATGACTTAAACATTATAACTTTATCACCTAAACATATTATGGTAGTTCTAACTTCTGTTAATCATTCATAATTCATAAAACAGATTTTGCAAACCCACCATACAATTATCTTCCCAGTCAAGGCAAGTAATGTATTTATTATTATTCTTTCAACGTATAACTTAGTTGTTCAAGTTATACATAAATTATTTCCAAGTGATATATTTATCATCCTTTCAATATATCACACAATTATTTATATAAAGGTAAGTATGATGTATATCTCAAATTAAACACATGATCAATTAACTCGATCTGTGTCAAGCTATGACAGATGCTTAAACTTTTCTTCTTATGTATACATACTTTTCGTATGCGTGCTGATAGAGAATTAATTTGCTCAAACTGAAGCTAATATCATTTTGAGAAATACTTGATTTTAATATCTCATTTATAAGCATTTATTTTTTTTATATCATTACATGACATTTTGAGTTATTCAATTCAGCTTATAAAGGTAATAAATACCTGGTGACCTTCATTGAGACTACAAGGGTACTGTGTGATCGCCTTGGATAGTCCCTTGAGGTGTCACGACCCTCACTGAGATTACAAGGATGCTATATAATCACCTTGGTAAATTTCATTAAGGTGTCGAAATCTATCCACTATCTCTACAAGGGAATCAACCCGGGTAATAAGAATGAGATTTTGGATACTCTATTCTTCCGGGCCCTTGTGTATATATATATGAGTAGGGGGATCAATCCGGGTAATAAGAATGGGATGCTCTATTCTTCCGGCCCCATGAAAAAGTAGATGTAATTAAGTCTACTAAATGTCATACGTATGTAAATAGCAAACCACAATGAAATAGCATTGGCCCGTTATTGTCATGTGGTAAATGATATTCTCAGTAGGCCCTTGTGCTGAACAGAATTGATGATCAAGTAAGTCATAGTACTGAAAGACATTATTGATGTGAGATGTTCAAGTAAGTCATAGTACTGAAAGGCATCCAAGAGTTATATGGATATTCCTGATTTCTTAATTTCAGAGGGATAATATTGCCAATTTTTCTTCTATATGAAGATCTGAACTCTCCCCATCTGAATCCAACAGATGAGACTTTAATATTTTTATGATATTTTGAAAACTATATCTTTGAACTGATCTCTTAACCAAATTTATTATATTGTCTTATATTACATGCTAGGCTTTTAGGCTCATACTTGTTTGATTCTCTTTCAGTTCATCCAAGAAAGAAGAAGGTTCAAAGGGTAAAGAAAAGTCATATCAGAGTCAGTAAATTTGGCAGTACAAGGCTCATAAATAGGATTTTCGGTTGGTTGAATCTTGATTTCAAGAAAAAGATATGTTATTTCCGCTGCTGAAAACTTTAAAAATAATGTTTGTAATAATTATTATATGTTCCACTTTTAATTATTAATACAAAGAAAAGAGTTTTTAGTGCAATAGCTCCTTGATTTTCCCCGCTGACAACCTGGTTTTTCTCCAAAAGCCTATGTCACAATAGTTGGTAATAAACTGATGACACTGGTCTTTGGTTTGGGAAATCGGAGCTATCACAACTTTTCTCTCTTTTCCTTCTTGCTTTGATTGTTGTAGACTTGACAGGATTTAGGAAAGTAGCCGAAAAAGTCCAATCACTTTTCTTTCCTACTTCTGTAACTCTGTCATGTCGTGCAAAGTCATCTTTCCTTTTGGTGCACGAAATCAGTGGACTTTGGCAATGGTCAAGAGTAGACTTTGGTGCTGAGTTCATTATAACTTGACGTTACTCACTTTAGCGTTAAGTCTTTTAACCATACTTTGGCACTAGGCTTTTGTCCACTAATGTCGAGCACTTTGTCAATAGCCTTTTTATCCCCTATCGTCGAGTACTTTGGCAATGGCTTTTTTATCCACTGATGCCAAGTACTTTGGCATTTCACAATTTATTTGCTAATGAACAAACTTTGGCGCTAGTATAAATTACCCGATGACTTTGGCAATAAGTAATTTTGGGCATCACTTGACTTCAACGATAGAGAACTTCCTGATGACTTTGGTGATAGTCAAATAACTTTGGCATTGAAGTACTTTGTGCAGAGTTTGGCGACAACCAAACTAACTTTGGTGATAGTCATTCTTGAAACTTCTTGAAGAATTCTATCTCTTTTCCCCCAAGTCTTCAACTTTAATGATAGAGAAAATTCACAACAATAGCATAGTTGTGCTTCCAAATTTGACAAGGTTCATTATGTTACGTTATTTATAAATAGGCAATCACCTAGACCCAACATCATGTATGGATTGTACTATGGCTATGTGATGTCCAAATTAACTATTCTGAAAGTAATCCAACGGCTCTTACAATGATCCACTAAAGCAATGTAAATATACTTTAATTCCAATCTTAAAGGATTATTTTAACCAAGCACTAACAATAAATAATAGTATATATTCCTTGAGAAAGACTCACTGCAAAGGAGACTTGCAATGTAAATAATTGACCAAAGACTGTTGTGTGCAACTATTATAATCTGATTATATCAGGGATTGAGCTACACGTGAGCCAGCAGCTGATAATTCAAACTCAAGCAGTTCACTCAAACTGTGGTTGGTAACCTGACTATGCTTGTAAGTTATCACTTTAAGGAAAGCTTGATGCATAAGTCACCAACGAGAGAAAGTGTGACGACCCCATAATCCCATACCGGACTAGGGCATCATCATAAGAAGGTAAAGATAACCATTCATCCATTCCTAAATAAATACTGAATAAAAACAGCATTTAAGAGTTAGTACAACCCAAGAATTAAGTAATTACAGCGGAAGCTATTACATCATTTCCTAATAACAAAATAAATTTCATCAACTCTTCAAACATCTTCCTTCTTTCCTTCATTCATTCCTTTCTTTCCTTCATCAGTTCTATCAAAAGGATAAACACTTAGCAGCTTATCATCTTTGCTTTCCCCTTGTCAGAGGGTTCAGCTTTAGCTTTCTGTCCTGCAAATCATTAACATTCAACATGGGTGAGCGTTTTACGCCCAGCAAGTATATGCACATTGAGGAAAATATGAATAATTCAATGAATTTCATCTGGAATCAAAGGAGAGAAATTCAAATTCTGTTTGTGGGGCTTGGTGAAGCAATACCAAGACCTCGGAAACCTTCACATATCCTTGAGGATGCACTGATGATATACAACTTGTGATCCTCCATTGAAGAAAGTCAGGTATACACCGGATCATAACGTTCAAATATCCAACGGGGGCTGCACCCGCGGATCTGCTAACCATACAGTACACAGCTGGCCAGGCTGGACCGCATGATCCCTCTGAGTGACTACGTAGTCAAATAGCATTTCTTCTTGGTCAGGTGAAGAACACATCAGCACCTTTCCTTTCCTCTTGCCAACCATGTGGCATAACCCCCATAAGGGGCATCATTCACATTCTCATTGCACAGATATAAGATTGAAAACATAGCTGAAATTCAAAGCTCATTTATATCCATGCATCATCATTCATATCATGCTAGCAGAATCAAAAGCATAGCATGCTCATGCATCAGAACAATTAAAGTATGAATCCATCCTTCTACGCATATCGGAACAAATGATAATGCGTTAAACTGAAATAAGCATGAGATTGTGAATATACTTGCCTCAGTCCTTTGCTTACGACCAAATTTAATTTACTCGTGAGTGGAAAGTTCTGTAAGAATATACATATCACAAGATGAATTTATTATCTGGGTTAAAATATGAGGGAGAAATGCACATGTGATGTCCTTAACTTTTAACGTCTCAATCTGATATAAAAACTATTAAGGTTAAGAAATCAATTCAAACATCTTAAAATAATTTAAGAAAATAGCATTTTATAGTTTTTAAAACAAACTGCGCATCAGGGAATTACTACGCTTTAATTCATCGGAGATTAATATCTCATCGGGGATTAATAACCCATCGGGGATTAATAACCCATCGGGGATTAACTCATCGGGGATTTCATCGGGGATTATCAACCCATCGGGGATTAACTCATCGGGGATTATCAACCCATCGGGGATTAACTCAAACCCGTCAGAGACTAAGTTAAAGTCTGTCTCAGATACAGGGTCGTCTTCCTCACTCCTCCATGTGTGGTGCCCTCAACCATATCCACACTTAGGTCAAAACTCATCATTCTCTCAGTGATACATAACATTTCTTTTGGTCTGCATGCCATCCTAAACACGGTTTAGGGTAAAGAAAATCAGGTTAAGGAATACTCAAGCATGGGGTTGCGACTACTGTCAACAGAATGTTTGGTAGTTAAAGGTTTGTCCATCAGGTGGTTGTCAACAACACTACACCCAACTAGACAACTTGAAATAAATGACATTTACTCCGATCGTTAGAATATGCATTAAGTCATACTTTTGAAAATAAATGAACATGGTATTAAAGGTGGTAGGTAGAGCAGAGACGCAAGAAATTTAGCAAGACTTAAATAAGATGCTCTTACCTCCTTACTGTAGGAAGAAAATAAATGCTCCGGTTTATCCTTCAAGAAGAACTGCTGTCTCGAAAATTAAATTTAAGTTTGATGGAAGTTTAGAAAGGTAGAATCAAGGTTACAACAGCGTGATGTGTATATATATCACTTGGTTGAACAACAAGAACCGTAGGATCAACTTGATCTCAGCTGTTGGTTATGAAAAGAAAGGAAATGACTGAAGAAGGAGAGAGTGATTGAAATGGCTGCTGTGTCCTTCGGTCATCTTTCATAGCTGACTCTAGGGTAATGGTAGGGATGATGAGCATTTAATGCTGCTGTTCCCTCCCCCCATCAGTGGAGTATTTTAAAAAAAACGGGTACTGTAGCTACCCGAAGCATTCATGCCAAAACACTCCTTTAAAGGTAGAACAACTTATAATCCTCATAAGCTTTACAAAATCATTTAGAAAATAAATCTTTTGGACATCACATTGCAGATAAATTTTTCATAATAAGAAAATAATTTCAATATTCACAACTTATAAGAAAA
>CM025783.1:44149013-44170266 GCA_014636745.2 Centella asiatica | reverse complement strand
AACTCATAAGAGACTGATGACGTCATCTTAACCCCATAAGAGACTAACGCTGACGTCATCATCAGAGACTAATAAATTTTTTTTTTTACAACATAATTTTAAGGTTTTATACAGATTTCTATTTAAGCTAAATGACCAAATAATGAAATTAAATAACTTAATAAAAGCATTTAATATTTACCTGGTAAGTTTTTGCTACTGCAGAACTAACTATGGGTTTAGGGAATTTATGAGTGTTGTGAGAAAAATGAGTAGTAGAGGTTCTCTTTATATAGGTGTTAGGAAAGTAAAAATATCTGAGATATTTCTTACTTAGATTACTAACGGACTTGAAATTTACTAAATCAATATTACACGTAAGTATGAATACTAATAGGTGTCAAGTGGTAGTACATATGACTCACCTTTTGCGACGCTTAGTCATTAAAAATCACGTCAACACCTGTGATATATACTCATTACACGGTGCTTACTCACTATACATGATAATTACTCAGTTATCCTTCTCGTAATAGGCATATTGATAATTCATATCAATATCCTTTAAATTAATTTCTAATAATACCAAAAATTAATTTAACACATAAATTAACTCCAATAATATCTTACACCCAAAAATTAATTTTGTGGTAGTAGATTACTACCAAAATTAATTCGGATAGCAAATTATTCCTTTCGGTAATTATAAAGGAATAATTTCTTATGCTCATAAATAAATTCGACCAAAATTTATTTATGCAAGAATCTAAAATTTTGTCTAAAATTTATTAATGTTATAATAACAATTACACAATTCTGGGGTATTACAATCTCATTCTCATATCCGAGTTGATTCCCCTACTCATAGTAAAGTCCTTATAGTGGATAGGATTTCGACACCTCAGTGGAATTTACCAAGGTGACTACATAACATCCTTGTAATTTCAATGAGGGTCTTGACATCGGAGGACTTACCAAGGCGATCACACAGAATCCTTGTAGTCTCAGTGAATTCATAAGGTATTTATTAACCTTGTAAAAAAACCTTAATAGCTCAAAACGTCATGTATTAACATGAAACCGATAAATGCTTCTAAACAAGATATTAAAATCAAGCACTTCTCAAAATAATATTAGTTTCAGTTGAGTAATTAATTTTCTATTAGTACGCATACGAAACAATTATGTATACGTAAGAAGAAAATTTTAAGCAGTTGCCTGCCATAGCTTGACACAGATCGAATTAATTGAACATGTATTTAATTTGAGATAAACAACATACTTACCTTTATATCTATATAAATATTTGTATGATATATTGAAAAGATGATAAATATATCACTTGGAAATAAATTATGTATAACTAAACAACTAAGTTATACGTTGGAAGAATAATAACAAATATATCACTTGCCTTGACCAAGGTGACAACGTACGATGGGTCTGCGGAATCTTTTTTATAAATCATAAATTATTAACAAAAATTAGAACTATATACTACTATGCTTAGGTAATAAAGTTATAATACTTAAGTCATGCTAAGTCTACGTCAAGGGATGGATTTTACTTGTCAGGGGATAAGCTTTATGCTATCAGGGTATAGTTCACAGCCATCAGAGAATAGCTTCCAGTCATCAGGGAATAGCTGTCAGGGGATGATTTACTCATTACGGGATATTTACCATCAGGGGATAAATTACCCATTAGGGGATAATTTACTTATCTGTGGGTAACTACCTGTTGGGGATGCATTGCCATTCAGGGAATAAACTACCCATCAGGGAATATCTACCCGTCAATGGATACATTACCCGTCAGGGAATAAACTACCCATCAGGGAATATCTACCCGTCAGGGGGATAACTACCCGTCAGGGGATCATTTGGTCATCGCCAAACTCGTCGGTATTAAACTAGACTATCGCCAAACTCTCTTAACTGTCAGGGGATGATTTGTTCATACCCAAACTTGTCGATAATCTATTTGACTATTGCCAAACTTACTTGGTTGTCACCAAACTTGTCGCCTAACTCATTTGGCCATTGCCAAACTCAGTTGGACATCAGGGGATGACTCAGCCATCGGGGGATAACTCAGCCATCAAGGGGTGACTCTCAGTCATCAGGGTGTGGGTTTCGGAGAATATTTATCCTTCAATAGCTAAAATAGTTTATTCATCAGAGGCTAATAGTTTATTCATCGGAGACTAACATGTTTTGCCCATGAGGGACTAACATGTTTTACTCATCGGAGACTAACATTTTTAGTCATGAGAGACTAACAATATGAAGAATATTTCTAAGAGTATAGAGATTATCCATGTGGTTTATCTCTAATATAATTCAAGGTTTTATGCAGGTTTCTATTCAAGCTAAATGACTAATAATGAAAATACATAACTTAATAAAAGCTCTTAATATTTACCTGGTAAGCTTCCGATACTACAGAACAAGTGATAGGAATATTATCGTGGGTTTAAGGAGTTTATGTGTTTGAGGGAGTGTTGTGAAGAAAATGAGTAGCAGAGGTTTCCTTATATAGGCGCTTAGGAAGTGAAAATATCTAAGATATTTCTTACTTAGATTAACATCGGACTTGAAATCTACTAAATTATTATAATATGCTAACAATTACGGTTACACATAAGTATGATAAGTATGAGTTACTAATAGGTGTCAAACGGTGGTACAAACTACTAACTACTCAACTTTTAATATGCTTACTCATCGAGAAGGGATTCAACATCTGTAACGCTTCATCATATGGGGTAACTTATTCAGCCTTCTCCCCGTAATTATACTATCACATAAATTAATTCCTGTAATATCTTATACCAAGAATTAATTTCATATTACCACATAGTAATTACTCAACTATTAGTAATTACTCAACTATCCTTCCTGTAATATTAGTATCACATAAATTAATTTTGGTAGTATCTTACACCATAAATTAATTTAATAATAGTAGTAATAATACTAAAAATTATTTCTTTTGGTATTTATGAAAAATAATTTCTTATACATATAAATAAATTTGACCAAAATTTATTTATTAACAGTCTTGATGTTATAATAGTAATTACCTAAATCTGGTGTATTACACATATGGCATTAGAAATGAATATCAAGAATTTAACAGTATTCAGAGATTCAAAAATAGTAATTAGATAATTGAAGAAGGTATACATCACGAAGGAGTTTTGACTTCTCCCTTATCATCGACATGTCTTACAATTGATCAAGTAATTGGAAAAAATAAGATTTGAACACATACTAAGGGACAAAAATGACTTTGCCATTGCCCTTGCCCTGATTGCCTTTTTGATCCATGCTTCGAGCTAGAAAATTTTACCATCAGTAAGAATTGAATTGAAAGATAAACATGTTTATTATTGTCAAATCGAGGATGGAATTCCTTCACAGGGAAGAACGTGGATTCAAGTTTTGAATAATTATCTATGAGATGGATCATTGCCTACTGAGGTGGATCCAATAGAAAAGAAGAGGACACAAAGAATAGCCATCTATTTCTTCCTCAACAGAGATACGTCATATAAGAAAAATCTAGAAGCTAGGGCACTGGCTTCTTTGGAAAAAGAAGATGCAATGAAGTTAATGGAAGAAGTTCATGGTGGAATTTGTGGACCTCAAATGAACGATGACATGTTGGCAAAGAAAATCATAAGAACGGATCATTGGTGGATTACTCTGAAGGCAGATTGTGATAAACATGTCAAGAAGTGTTACCAATGTCAAATCCACGCGAATGCACTCCATGCACCACCGACTGAGTTGCATTGTATGGTTTCTCCTTGGCCATTTAAAATTTGGGGCATGGACGTGATCAGTCTGATCACTCCTAAAGGGTCAAACCGATTCATTTTCGTAGTTATTGATTATTTTATAAAGTGGATGGGAGCAACGTCTTCAGCGAAGGTTGCTGAGGAGGTTATCATCGCTTTTATTCAGAACAATATAGAGTGCAAATTTGAGCAGCCTAAAGTGATAATAACAGCAAAAGCCTGGAATTCAATATCAAACATGATGTAGTATCTATGCAGTCTATTCAATATCAAACATCTTAACTCAGCTATTTATCGTTCTAAGATGAATGGGGCAGTGGAAGCTACCAATAAGAACATTTAGAAGATTATCAAGAAGATGGTGGGCAATCATAAAGGATGACCGGATTTATTACCTTTGGTCGTACTATCATATCGGACATCAGTTTGAACATCAACTGGGGCAACCCTTTACTCTTTTGTATATGGAATGGAAGCAGTCCTTCCAATAGAAGTGGAGATTCCATCATTACGGGTTTTATTGGAATCAAATCTACCAAAGGTGGACTGGACCCAAGCTCAACATGATCAACTGTCTTTAATCAATAAAAGGATGATGCAAGTTGTTTATCATGGTCAACTTTATAGACAAAGGATTTCAAGGGCATATAACAAGAAAGTCTGCCCTAGATCTTTCAAAGAGTATGGTTTAGTACTCAACAAGATTTTACGTTGCCAAGATGAAGTAAAGGGAAATTCGCACCAAATTGGAAAGGACTATTCGTGGTGAAGAAAGTATTGTCAGGAGGAGCTCTCATACTACAAGTAATGTATTGTGAGATCAAACCTCAACCCATAAATTCAGATATGGTGAACATATTTTATGCATGAATGATTTGATATTTGCAATGGGTAAAATGATAATTGCGTATGGGAATCAATTAATCTCTTTATCCTTCCACACCCATTTTTCATAGTCCAAACCTTTTCATCTTCTACCTATTTATCAATTCGTAAAAACTATTAGCCTTAAGTTATCGAATGACTCAATAGTCAAACTTGACTTTCAAATTGGAGAAAAGACAACGAAACAAAACAAAAAAGAAAAGAAAAAGAAAAAAAAATATCAATCAATCAAAAAAGTTCAATGTACAAGAACTACATTTTAACATAATCTCCTTCAAAGGAGTACGTAGGTAGCCTGTCTATGGCACGGTCCAAACCATATGAAGAAAATAATACCCTTGTTATACCTAACCTTTAAATGATGCAAAAACTTCAAATGCCTTGTACCATTTTCAAACTATCTTGAATAATATTTTTCAATCTCGCTACAAGTTGGTAGAAATCTGGTTATAATTGTCAGATTGCCCCAAAATCAACTTTCAAACCCAAAAGTTTTATATCTCCTGAATGTTGTCACTCAAAAAGAGGTTACTTGATTCCTCGAAAGCAATCGTCATAATATTTGTCTGTCCCAAGGTAGATGGTTTGTAGAAGAGAAGTTTAATACAAACCACAAATTTCTTTTGAACTTTGTGAACTAAGTGAATTTACTGTATTGAAAGTTGCGAAATTGAAAGAATACAATATATCACAAATACTTCTAAACTTTTATTAATCAAAGAAAGATTACAAAAACTCATTGGTGTAGATGACCAGCTTCTAAGAACTTTGTTCAAATAAGAACAACTACAATCTAGAAAATGATTTCTAGCTTCTCAAGTAGTAATGACTTGTTACTATATATCTCTCTCTCAATATTTTAACTCTCTAATTCTTTTGATACAGTTTCTCTCTTTCTGTAAATCAATTACAGTTGTTATCTCTAATGATGTATTGAGATGTTTTGATGCTCTAAGAGATGTTTCTGAGTTCTGAGATATATTGTTGAGATATTCTCAGATGTGTTTTCTCATATATGTTTTACCTTAGCTTCTCTGTATCTCTATTTATAGACACATCTCCCTTGTCCTCCTAACTTCTTTTTTAAGTTGCCTCCAAAAATATCTCTAATGTTCTTTGGTAATTGCAGTTGTGTTACATAACTTCTTTTTTGCATACCTTTCTTGCATGTTAATATGCTATGTAACTTCTCTAGTACACACTCTCTTCTTATTGCAACAGCTCTCTTATTTTATTCTTCAGAGCTCTTATAAGTTTATCTTTACAGCTTTGTTGTGTAATTGAATAACTTATCTCTTTGAGCTTCTCTGGTTGTTATTGGACCAACTTCTTGATTTTTCTCTTCAAGTTTATATAAGTTATCTCTGTAGTTTATATCCCTGCAGCTTTATACACCTATTGTGTATATGTATAACTTATCTTCTTGAAGTTTCTCTGGTAGCCAATCTCTCCTTATTGGTCCATATTCCTTATTTTAATTTGACAACCCTAACTGAGTTAGTGGACTGTTGCAATCAGACATATGTCATCTTCAATCTCTGCTGATGATCATTTATTATCTGATGACCATTTAGTCTATGATGGTCATTTAGTCTCTGATAGTACAATTCTGCAGGTGAGTTGCAGAATTGTTTTGAGCTTTCATTTGTTGGTACAGACCATCATTCCTTGAAGAGATATTATATTTTGAGTGGATAATATCCTTTGATAATGTGTTACACCTAAAAATGGCATTATCCATTCAGCAAATTAGTCTCTGTTGATGTTAGGAATTATCTGTTGATGGCTTATCCACTGATGAACAACTTTATCCACTACTGTAGTTCAACTGTTGATAAGAGTTTAAGTTTAGTTCCTCTTACAATCTTAAAGTTCAGTTCAATCTTCAATCTCAGTTCAACACAAGTTCAATTCATCAGTCTTGAATCTCTGTTCATCAACTACTACTGCAAAATTCTCAAGTTCATTCTGCAAAATCTAACATGTATTTGCAAAATGAACATGTATTTGCAGAATGAACATGTGTTTGCAGAATATCCTTTGATGGTTGTTATGATAATTTATCCTCTGAGTTATCTTCTGATGCACATTTTACATTGTCAGAGGATAACTTCCATTGGTTTCTCTATTATCCACTGATGAATAATTTACTCTATTAAAGGATAATACTTAGACAAAACCAGCTGTAATTTCAGTTTCAATACAATTACAAACTCTAACAATTATAAGTGTTATACATAATTATCAAATATTATAATTCCTAACAATATTCATCAAAATTTATTAATCTTTGTGTATAAGAGATTTCCATCATGCAATTGATAGAATCAATGTCAAGAAGTGAAAAGTTTCACTGGTTATAATCTCTATGTATATATATATATATATATATACACACACAAATAAATAAAAAATAAAAGTATCGTCTGATGGACGTTGTGAAAACCTGAAAGGGCACAACGATTAAGAACATAGGATCAGAATCATGTGTTACAATGGAAATTGGAAGAATCTGAATGAAATACTAAATAAATATCCAAGAAGTCCCAACAGAATGAAGTCGAGCAGTCGATCGAATCAAGTCGAGAGAAACAGAGGATTTGATCAAATAACAAGACTTCAAGATGTTAACAAATGTATAATCATTGATTTCAATTAAGGTGGAGAGTGGCTATGCCAGATGACAATTGTGGTAACTTATAAAGAAATATCTATTTAAGATAATGTCATGTAGATATATAATTTTATTTCAACATATCATAGAATAGAAATCTTTTACAAGATTTTGATTTTCATTAAAACAAAATTTGTGACTTTGTGAGAATTAAAGATTTATCCCTTGAGTGTTTCAAGTAGATAGAGTTGATGGAATGGTTTGAGTCAATAAAGCTTCCCATAGACATCTTCGGGGATCACTGTGTAAATTTATCACATAAGGATCATTTATGTCAATACCATTTTGAATTTATAAAAACAAGAAAAATAAAAAAAAAAAGAAAAGAAAAGATGAACAAACAAAACATACATAACATCCATTAGATTACTTGAAATGGACGGACAAGATTAAATAGGGAACAACCCCAACTTTTCATGTTATAAGGAGAGATTATCTCATTTGGTAAGTGGGGGCCGCAGTAGATCAGTTTTTTTTTTTTTTTTCCTTTTCTTTTTGTGGCTTCCATTGAGAGAAAGGTTTTAGGTTTTTCTTGGGAAGAAAAAGCATTCGGCTGGTAGAGAAATAGGGGGTTTGCGGGTGACTTCGGAATTCATTGCAAGGTAAATTGTTTTTGTAGAGACCAACTTGGTGTGACTGTGGTGTATCCATTGGGGGTAGCTGTTTCTTCGGCTATTCCCCTTTGGATCGGACCTTGTATATTTTGTGTTTAGCTTTAAATTTGTTGCAAGGTGTTCACTTATAAGGTTGATTCCGTGTTTACTTGCTTTGGAACGGTTTTGTCGAAGATGGCCAATCCATGGTCATTCTTCACAAAAATCGGGATATGTATCATTCATATGGGTGTTTCGGGTTGTAGACTCTAAATGATTTCATTCTCTATTGTTTATATTTCATATCGATTTCATGGCGATATGGGTCAAGATAACAACTCTAAATTTAATAATAAATGTTAGTTGAGTATTAATGGACCATCATAATAGCTATAAGACAGAAATATTAAATCTGAATCATAATCTAAGGATCATAATCTAAGGAGACTTGATATCCTAATCCAAGTAGGAGGACTTGATATTATAATCCAAAAAGGACTTGATATTGTAATTTAAGTAGGATTTGATATTATAATCTAAGTAGAACTTGATATTATAATTCAAGTATGACTGATATTGTAATCCAAGAAGGACTTGATATTGTAAGATATTGTAATCCAAGAAAGAGTGATATTATAATCCAAGAAATACGACTTGATATTATAATCCAAGAAATACGACTTGATATTGTAATTCAAGGACTCTGATGGCCCAGATGTGTATAAATACAAGTGGCTAGCCTAAACTCTAAGATTTTTAAGATTTTTGGAAGATTTTCTAGAGAAGGGTATTAAATTCGCAGTCAAAGTTCTTCTAACAGTTAGGGTATTTCAGGACCTAACCCTAGTACATAAATTTGACATATCACATGGTAATCTTTGCATATCGTTGCATGTGTAGATTTGTAGGTTTTTTTTTTTGTTTGTTAATTTGTTAATTAAATTCTATTGCAGTTGGGTATTGTTAAAAGGGAATTTGGTCTCGGTTTGAGCTCATTTTTCATTTTTTGTTGCTTAGTTTTTTATTATCTCTTTCTCTCTCAGGTTTGGCGTCATATATGTCTTGTATTTTTAGTAAAATAGGGGTTTCGATTCGTCGTTTAGAATTAGGGATAATTATAAAGAAAATACCCTCAATTATTTATTATTTTTCACTTTAGAATTATTTTTTTAATTTTTATAATTAAGGAATTCAATAATGTCTAGTTTTTACTCGTGATCGTTTTTTTAATTTTTGTAATTAAAGGATTTTACTCATGACTGTTTTTTTAATTTTTGTAATTAAGGGATTTGACTATAGGTTAGTTTTTACTTTGAAGACTATTTTTTTTATTTTCGCAATTAAGTGATTTATTTATTATTTTTTAATATGATATAAAACTTGAGGTATTCATGGCCTTTTTTAATGAAAAAACACAATAACTTCTTTTTTTTCCTTTTTTCAGTTACTCAATTTTTAATTGACATATCAATATATTTTATTGTTTGTTGAATTGTTGATGTATTATGACATGTCAATATTTAAAGTCATTCTTTAATGAAAATATCATTAAAATTGAGTAATCATATTACTCAATTTAAAGAAAATTGAGTCAGTATTATTTTCTTTCAATTACTTAATTTTAATGATATTTTTTCATTAATGAATTACTTTGATTGACATTTCGTCAATCGATTATAAAAATAGCTGGATATGTTTATTAAAAATTGAGTAATTAAAAAAATAATAAAAAATGATATTTTTTTATTAAATAGTGGTTATGATTAATCAAATTTTAGATTATATTAAAAAAACATAATAAATAAATTTCTTAATTATAAAAATTTATAATTATAAGAACAATCTATAAAATAGAAATTAACTTATAATTGAAAAATCTCTTAATTGTACAAACTAAGAAAACGGTCCATAAAGTGGAATTACTTTATAGTTTAATTGTGAAAATCAAAACAGCAGTCCTAAAGTGGAATTAAGTTGTAATTAGGGTATTTTTATATATCTTAGAATTAATGGTTGTGTACGTGTCAGTGATGTGTTTGGAGTATTTAGTCCAAATGGTTGACACCTGCTATGTTTCTACGAATTAATCTAGTCATACTTTCTTTGTTTTTTCATATCCCTGTTCATCTTTATCAAATGGATTCACGGGTTCCTTTTCCCAAAATCTGTTGCACTTGGAATGTAGCCAAATTGGTATAGGGCAGTTGGATCCTTGTAATTTATTTATTTATTTATTTTTATTTTTTTGTTATTTTAAATCCCCAAGATATCATGTGTGACCGTATGATAAAAGATGTCTTCTGCCTTGCAAATTTCATAAGTATACATATTGTATATTTTTGCATATGCTTATTAGGTTATGGGTTTGAATTGCCAGAACATGATTTCAAGGGAAATTTTTTTGTCTGACATAATTCATGCTTTGTAACCTTTATGTCTAAGGTAGTGATGTTGAATGATGATCAGTTTCATATTTTGATAATTACGAAAATAGTAATGGGTGCCATCTAGAATTCTATCGTAGCTTATATGGGACAAATAGTAGTATAAAATGGGATGTACCTATACCTATGCTATGCATGGTTTCTGCTGGAATCTTGTGGGAATATTAAAGATATATGACTCAAACAAGGGGAGTGTTGGTTTTACAATGATCAAACACTATAAAGTTTGAGACAACATATAAAAAATGAAACGGGCAGATCACATTTGGAGAAGAACTATACATCACGCGCTCTGTCTAACATAGTTTTTTTTTATAGTTAAATTTGTAATTTCATCTTTAGATTATTTGTATATAGGAACAATGACGTGATTTTATTCTTAGGTTTAGTTTTATTTTAATCAGTTTCGCCTCGTAAAATGTAACAAAAAATCAAATAGTGGAAAATGTACTCACACTTGCACAATCGCACATGCACATAATTAGGATTACTTAACATAAATAAATGAATTTAGATGTCTTCTCCATATTCAACTTAACACTGAATTTAGATATCTTGGCTTTGTTTTTGACCAAAATTAGAGTCATTTTTATGAATTTCATGCCTTTAAAGAAAAAAAAAAGGTGTCTTAACTAACCATATTTTAAAATAAATTGTTAGTTGGCAACTTTTTAAAAAATGATCGTAAATAAAATGAACACCAAGGAACTTTGTACATGTGGGACAATCAGGAAGGACGCCACCAGGCCTTTGGATTCCTACTCTATGGGTTCTTTGGAAAGCGTGAAATGATTTCTACCACCAGGCCTTTGGATTCCTACTCTATGGGTTCTTTGGAAAGCGTGAAATGATTTCTACACTTGTGCTGAGCATCTGATTGAGAGACATTCTTGATCTCCGAGTGCCTCGTGTCATAGCAGCACCCCACTGCATGCTGAACTTCTTGCAATTCTGTTTGGTCTAATATGCTGCTGTACTGGGTGTAATTTTGATCATGTCTTGCTCAGCTCAGACTCGTTGCAGGCTCTTAAGATTCTATCTCTTGGTTGTACATGTTCGGGTGTTTTAAGTTTCCTTAGTTAGGCACAGCTGGGTTTATGTAAACTGTCTCATGTTTCTAGGTCCAATGCTGCACAAGCTCATAATGACTTGGCAATACGGGCTAGGAGAGAAATGACTTTATTTATCTACTTGACGATAAACAACTTAAAATTATTATGTAAAACTCATAAAGATAACAATAATTTGTAGAAGTGAAAAAAGTAGATAGAAATTCTGTGATTGAGCAACGGTCATAAAGTAATACCAGAAATCTACTCCATTAAAATTAATAACTCATAATTGCAAGAGTTGGGAAATCTTTACGGATTTTGCTCTTCCCTATTATCTTTTCCCTCCAATTTTTCTCAACTTATTTTATAATTTTAAATAAAATTTAATGTACGTAATTTTCATATAACATGAAAAAAAGTTAGATTGTTTACTAAGTTTAATATTCCCTTAACATGAAAAAAAAGTTAGATGGTTTACTAAGTTTAATACTCCCTCGATCCCTAAAAGGATAACAGAATTACTTCAGCGGCATGTAATTTAATATACTAAATAACGTATAACTAAAACGATAACAAAGTTACTTTAGCGACATGTAATTTAATGTACTAAATAACGTATTACTAAGTTATTATAGTGGCATGTTAGATATTTAAAATTATTTAAATTTTTTCATAATATTAATTTTCAATTCCTATATTTTTATTTTATAATTTCTAATAAATTAAATAACGTATCAAACATGTACTAAAACACATCTATAAGTACATACAAAAAGTGAGTTAGGCCATCATTTTGGGGACGAAGATAATAAAATTTAACAATGCGAACACATGATTTTATTGAATCTACCACATAAATAATATCAAATTTCAAACATGTTTTATATTGTCAAATTGTATGAAACTTGGTAATCTTTTTTAATTTTTATCCATCCGTATAATTAAATTACGTAAATTGCACTAAAAAGATAATGGGGATGGAGACAATTCAAATATCTACATCATCTTACACAAAGACTATAGAGGCACAAGGGGAAGACAAGTTGAAAGGCCCTAATAAACTAAAGCCATGACACAAACTTATAACGAAAATGGCAAAATCATTTATTTTTATCTTGCGAATCGTCGTGTCCACTCTGCAGCTAGTTCATTATGTTTAGCTTTATCTTCCAAGTACAAGTGAGCAACGGCAGGAACGAGAGGTTTATCTGCAAGAATCAGTGTCAATAGGTGACATGCATATAAGACAGGAGGGGATAATGTTAGTACCTAGTAGCATATAAAACCCCACATAATACGAGTAAATAATTTTATATATTTTTTAATTTAGTAATTGTGATATAATTTAGTAAATTTTGAATAAATGGAAAAATTATCTAAATATAATAAATAATTAAATATAAGAACATATCATATAACATATGTTTTTTATATAATGGATGACAAGTATTTAAAAAAAACGCTTATTGACATAAATATAATATAGTGAAAGAGATATTTAAAATACTTAAATTTAACATTAAACGAAATTAAAATAATAATTACTTAAAAATATTTCTTAATTTAATTGTCTTAGAGACACAAAGATAGCAGTGCAACACTGGTTCACAAATAAAAACAACAATCGTACAGCAATGGTATTGGCTCATAAAACTTGAGACCAAAATTGCACCGACATCGGTTCAGTTTAAATCCAAACAATTCAGAGCGGTTTGACTGATTTTGGTTCAATTTAAATTGTCATCCTAACTCGATATCCTAAAACAACTCAATAAAGCTTTTCATAAAAGTTAAATATATGTTTTAATTTACACTTGTGACTTAGTAAGTTGGTTGATTGGCTAATGGTTTTCGTATTTCCATATTATCTAAAGGTCAGTATTAGTATATAAGTAATAGATAGATATTAGACTACTAATTCAGATGAAAGCAATTATAATTTAATCATAAATTATACTCCACCCTGATGCAGGACAAGTGAAGAGATTTATTTATTTATAATTATATTTTATTAGTTGTTTATCTTTATAGTTATCTTTTTATTAGTTGTTATCTTTTAATTATTTGTAGGTATCAAGATACTATGCCTTTTAATAGATTAGGAGTTATCTTTAATAGATTAGAGTTATCTTCTCGAGTCCTATTAGACGTGGGTAACTTGTTATTTTCTTATTTAAAGACTTGTAATCCCTTCGGAAAGACAGTTTTTGATTATTGGTGCTATTATTTGAAAAGCAGGCTGCTTGTTATTCCTTGTCCTTTTTTATTTCTTCTCTCTCACCTCTGATCTCTTCTAGTCTCTGACCCACCCCCCACCATTTTGGTACCGGAGCTTAATCTTCGATCTTACACCCTTCGCTTCTTACCCAAAGAAACCACCTCAGCATTCCCCACCACCCAACCCCTTCAGTTGCGACATGCAAAATCCTCTTGAACTGTTCATCTGACAGACATCACATCTTTGAACTGACGTCATCAGACCATTGAGGCCATCGTCAGAATGGTCAGTCCAATGTCGTAAAATTGTCAGAAAATTGCTCCTGTTATTCTCTCTTTCCCACATCAGAAGTTGCATCTTTTAAATTTTGAATAAAGAAAGATCCGAACTGTCCTCTTTTTCTTTCTTTTCCTACAAAACTGCTTTTACATCATGGTGACTGCTGGGGAAGTTAACTCAAAGCTTGAAAACTTCACTCAAGCAGTTCATGAGTTTATGAGCAAACAAGAAATTGTGAATGGAGATTTTGGATGAACTTGATAAGAAGGCAGAGCCTGGTGTGTTTGTTGGATATAGCTGCACTTCAAAAGCTTATAGAATTTTCCAACCACAAAATGGGAAAATTATTGTAAGTTGAGATGTTAAATTCATGGAAGACAAGCAGTGGAGTTGGGAGGAGCCAATAGAAAGAGAACTCTCAAAATTCTCTAATGAACTTGATGACAATATAGATGATTTCGTGGCACAAGATCATTATCTGATGTCTATGCAAGAAGTAATGTTGCTGTTTTTGAGCCTACAGAATTTCATGAAACTGAGAAGGATGCCAAATGGATAGAAACTTTGAAGGAGGAGCTTAGAATGATTGAGAAGAACGACTCTTGGGAGTTGGTGGACAGACCCAAAGATAGGAATGATCATTGGAGTGAAATGGGTTTACAGGACCAAACTCAATGCTGATGGTTCTATAAACAAACATAAAGCCAGGTTAGTCGTGAAAGGCTACAGTCAAGTTTTTGGAGTTGATTTTTCAGAAACCTTTGCACCTGTTGCACGTTTGGATACTATAAGGATGATGTTGTCCTTGGCTGCCCAAAATGATTGGAAACTCTATCAGCTGGATGTAAAGTCAGCTTTTTTGAATGGTTTCCTTCAAGAAGAAACCTATGTTGAACAGCTGGAGGGATTTTATGTCAAGGGATAGGAGGAGAAAGTTTTCAGATTAAAAAAGGCTTTGTATGGCCTTAAACAAGCTCCTAGAGCCTGGTACAGCAGAGTTGATAATCGTCTTCAGAGTCTTGGATTTGTGAAAAGTCCAAGTGAAGCCACTTTATATGTGAAAAAATTAGATGCTAATTTAATTATAGTATATGTTGATGATTTGCTTGTCACAGGAAGTGATGAGAAGCTGGTGAATGAGTTTAAAGCTGATATGTTTAAAGCTTTTGAGATGACAGATCTTGGTTTGTTGTCTTATTTCCTGGGCATGGAGGTGAAACAAGGTGCTGGAGAAGTTTTCATATGCCAACAGAAATTTGCCAAGGAAATTCTCAAGAAGTTTCACATGGAGAATTGCAAAGAAATCAACACACCAATGAATCTGAAGGAGAAGTTAAGAAAAGAAGATAGAGCTGAAAAAGTTGATGAAGGATTGTACAGGAGTTTGATTGGTTGCTTGATGTATCTCACAGCCACAAGACCATATATAACTTATGCCATAAGTTTGCTATCAAGGTTTATGAATTGTGCAAGTAAAATGCATTTTGTAGCTGCTAAGCGTATTTTAAGATATGTTAAGGGTACAATTGATTATAGTATCAAGTTTTCTGGTCTCAATGATTACCAGTTTCAAGGTTGTCATAATTTTCAGCTCCAAGGTTTTTCTGACAGTGATTAGGCAGGTTCTACTGATGATATGAGAAGCACAACTGGTTATTGTTTCAGTTTTGGCTCAGGTGTTTTTTCATGGAGTTCTAAAAAGCAAGATTTAGTTGCTCAAAGTACTGCAGAAGCTGAGTTCATTGCAGCAAATGTTACAATGAATCAAGCAATTTGGATTCGAAAAATTCTTGAAAACCTGCACATGAAGCAAACTGATCCAACAGAGATTTTTGTAGACAATCAAGCTACTATTGCAATATCAAAGGATCCAGTTTTTCATGGGAAAACGAAGCACTTCAACATCAGGCTCTATCACTTGAGAGAAAAGCAGAAGGATGGTGAAATCAAGTTAATTTTCTGCAGAACAGAGGAGCAGACTGCAGATATTTTAACCAAAGCACTTCCTAAAGCAAGATTCGAAGAGTTGAGGGACAAGTTAGGTGTTTGCAAATACTGAGGCAAGGAGGAGATTGTTAGTAATTTACCTCAGTAATTTGACTTGGTCTTTTACTGTTGAGTCTTTGAATAAATCTTTCAGCATATCTTTTACTAGTTGCTGATTTTTAGGAGTTAGTTCAGATTATTTGGAGTAGTTGTTATGTAGTGGGAGTCTTGAATGTGTCTTTTGTTTTTCCTCTATAAATATCCAGCATGAATAAGAAGTATTGTATGCTTCCAAGTCCAAATATATTCTGAGTTATCTTTCAAGTTTTATATTGTTCCTTTCTTAAGCCTTTATATTAGTTTTCATACTACAGATTTGACAAACCAGTTTCTTCCAACACATTACAAGCAACAATTTCATCTTCAATTCATGAAGTTAAAGTAAGAGAACATGCTTGTGGCTGAATACGCTAGCAAGTTTTATCATTTTTCCACGCATTCTAATATTGAATTGAATGAGGATAGTCTTGTTGCTATGTACCGAAATGGCTTAAGCCCTCAAATTGCTTCAAAAATTTCTGGTAATTTATTACATTAACTGATTGTTCAAGCCAGTAGTCACGTGGAGGAGGGTTTATCGACTAAATTCTATGCGAGAAATTTCGTGTGAAATAATAATTTCAGGGACTGAGGAACTGAGGATGTGAAAGTGGTTGACAAACCTTCTAATGGAGCACCTTATAATAAAGGAGGACGTACTTCACCACCTCGACAAGGAAACTTCAATGATATAAGTCAAAGCCTCCTGATACGTTACAGTGTCATACTTGTCGTGGTTTTGGCCACTTTTCAGCACACTGCCCGAAAAATTAATGACAGTGGCCAATAAACAACCTTTAGTTGTTGCTAATACTACAAGTGAGAAGGTATACTTGGAAGCTGAAGATGACAGTGATAACAAGAGCGTGGATTGCGATAACGATGACAAAGATTGCCTTATTGAATGCCCCTTTTTTACAACTCGTAAGGAGCCTTCAAAAGAAGATTGACAGAGGAACACAATTTTTCAAACAAGGGTTCGTTGTAATGATCATCTATGCAGCTTAGTTATCAATCCCAGCAGTTGCATTAATGTTGTTTCTAAAGAAGTAGTTCGTAAGCTAGGACTGAAGACAGAGCCCCATCTGGATCCTTTCAAAGTTGCATAGGTGAACAATACAAAGTTGAAAGTGCATGAAAAATGTTTGTTGACTTAATCCATTGGCAAGCTAGTTGACACGGTAGAGTGTGATGGCCGATCAAAGTTTGTCATATCTTGTTGGGTAGGCCACGGTTTTATAACCGTCAAGTGCAACACTGTTGGCGTGAAAACACATACTCTTTCACATGTGGTTATGAGATGACACTTATGCCTTCTAAAGTTGCTGCACCACTAAAGCTTAAATATATTGTTGGTTCTTTCTTCCTTAAGGCGCATTTGTGATGAAGATGACATTCTTGGCCCCTATCCAAAATCAAATGCAGCTGGTATACTTCGCCCCCATTCTCACTCGAGGAGAGTTCTTTTCAGAGGGGAAGAATTGATTCAGGACAAGTGAAGAGAGATTTATTTAATTATAATTATCTTTTATTAGTTGTTTATCTTTATAGTTATCTTTTTATTAGTTGTCATATTTTAATTATTTGTAGATCATATTACTAGGAGTTTTAATATATTAGGAGTTATTTAATTTAAGGGATAAATATATAAAATTATCCTCAGCTTTAGATGATTTTTCTGGTTAAGGCCTTCATCTTCTAATTTTGTTCCAATTATTTTTTCCAAATTGGAACAAAATTGACAGAATTCGCTGATATGTCACGTTGACATGATAAATTAAATCTATACATTTGCACATCTATATTAATCTATATATCCATATATCTATACTGATTCACTTGAGTCATTCATTGATTTTGCAGTTCATGGACTTTATCAATGGTCTTCTGCAAAATAAGTTTAAACTCTCCAATTAAGCAACTACAATCAAATAAATCATAATAAAAACAATTATTAATCATACCTACTTAATTAAAATAGTAATTAAATCAATAATTACACAAAATAATGAGATTTAACATGATAAAAGGCTGTAGAAGGGTGATACAAAAAATTATAAAGATATCAGAAGATGAAGGCCTCAATTGGAAAAATTAAAAAGAGTGTCCCTAAAGTGGAAAAAACCCCTAAAGACAAGGTAATTTTATATGTTCCTCTAAATTTAATGAAACTTATGGAACAAAAATAAGATAGATGAATATTAATATTATGACAGATATGAATTTTTTTTCAAGATTAACATGTATAAATCTCACATAAAATTATGTGCAGCAATGGTAATCAAAATATCCTTGTGAGGATGGAGGTAGTATATATTGTATTTCTCATGGGGGTCAAAGCATGTTTTCATACTCCCCATATAACCCGAACCTAGGTTATTGTCCTAGGTGAGAATGCTCTTGGTCAACATGTGAGGACCCAAAATTTTAAATAAGAAGAAAATGTAAATTGGACTAATTTTCAATGTTTAATACATGAGTTTTTCGTCAATGTGATGTCCAAAATAATCAATTGTTATAAGTTGGTAATATGAATATATCAATCCCAATTTTTAATTGATTATTCTAATCAAGTGGGAACAAGAAAGAGGAGAGACCTTGGTAAACAGACTGCCAAAGAGAAAAACGGTAATGTAAATTCCTAACCAGGGACTATTGTGTGTGGATAATATAACCACAATATTTCAAGAAGTTGGCTGCATGCAATGTCTCCATTGATGAACCAACTTAACTGTACAGTCTAACCACAGTTATCAACCTGGTTGTACATATACTTGTATTTTAAAAGGATACTTACTGTGCAAGGATACCTACAAGAGAAGTTTTTCTGTCAAACTGAATATCGGCTATTTTAAGTGATTGGATAGTATTTTGGCAGCAGCTACAGCGGCCAAGCTAGTCAATCACATCACCCAAAAACATAATTCTAGCCAACGACTGAGAATTTTTCATTAAAATGATCCAACTGCTCTAGTTGATTTATAAGCACTATAAATATATCACCCGAGGTGTAATCCTAGCCTCACTTCCAAAAATTCTCTCGATTCGACACCCATATAAATTTCATTCTTCTTTTTCAAGAGCAGTTGTCCTTTTCAAGAGCAGAACGAGAATCTCAATTCCTTCTTTAAAGCTTAAGGAGAGGTATTTCATCGGCAAGTGAATTAAATTAGCTCAGCTAAGGATAAAGGCAAGTATATTTTCACTATTATACTTATTTCAGTTAAACGCATAATCAATTGATTCAACATACGTACAAGATTATGACTTTTATGTTTGAATTTCCTTGTGAATCAGAATCAGAATGCTATACTTTAATTTCCGCTAGCATGATATGAATGAAAGTGCATAGATATAACTGAGCTTTGATTTATCAGTTATTTTTCAATATTATATCTGTGCAAATGAATCAAACTGTTATGTTTCAAGCGAGGAGACTGTTATGTTCCTTAAAATGTGGAACATGTCACGTAGTTGCCCAGAGGAAAGGGAAGGTGCTGATGTGTTCTGTCACCTGACCTAGATGTAACTACAGGTCACCTGACCTAGATGTAACTTAACTACAGGACCATGCTGTACAGTCTGGCCCACCGATTACGGTATGGTTAGCAAATCCAACGGGTTTAGCCCCCGGTGGATAAGAGGTTGTTTTATTCAAGAAGGATCATATGATTATGTTATCATCTGAGATCCTTAGAAATTTTATGAAAACTCCAAGGTGGTGGTATTGCTTCACCCAAACCTCACAAACATAATTGTACTATTGTTAAGCACTTCAGAGATTGTATTTTCTTTTCCTCTGTGTTTACATACTTGCTGAGCGTAAATCACTCATCCTTGTTTAGTTCATAATTTCAGGCTTGAATGAGGCACTGTACCAAGACGACAAAAGAAGGGAATAAATGGAGTAGCCTAGAAAGAACACCCAAGGAGGATAGTTACAACTGTTGTAATAGAATAGTTTCCGCTGCAGGATTTGTACTCTGAATTTTGTAAGATGTACTAATAATACTTTGTATATTAATGTTGTATGGAAGTATTATTGTTTGTTCTCCTTGTATTGATGGTGCCCAAGTTCCGTGTGGAATTTTAGGGCCGTCACATAACCTCTATTAAGAGCCAAGGATTTACTGCATATCTATTCAAGAGCTAGCAAGGATATCTGGAAAAGAAATTATGAAAAAGATTTCTTTAAGTGTTGAATATTGTGGAGCATGTACTGAAGTGTTTAATGTATTGATATTTAGGACAAATATTGATGTAGTTAATTTTATAGTTCAGCTTATACTATCTAATTAGATTAGATGGAAGATTTCAGAAGTTGATTAAGATAATCAAAAGGATTTTGTTATTTATTAATTTTTATTAGGAAGTTGATTATCGTAAGGAAGAATAGCGATCTTATTAAAGTTTAAACTTCTATATAAAGAGGGGTAATCTATCATTCTTTAAAATATTTACGAGTTGTTATTTGAGTGTTGAATTGAGAAACTTCAGGGTGTTGTATACTTTCAGCCCTTCATCCACAATCCTACATCAAGCTTATAATATTAAAAGTGATGATTCTATAATATTCTGTAGGTCAGTAATACACCAGAGTATAGGAATTAACTGGACTCTTTTAGGACAGCAGGAGAGTTTGATTGCCTAATTTTTCAGGTATAAATGGGAAAAGTTGCAGATATAAGAAAAAAAGGCCTGCAACAAACTTCGCTTATTCAAATCTTCTCAGATAAGTCCAACTCTAAACCACTTAAATTTCAATAACAAATAAACGTGCGGTTAAACTAGAAGAATGATAAAAAGAAATATAAACAGCTTATACATAGAGACATGTACTGAAACTAAAGTAGAAGTGCTTACAGGGATCAGGGTTGGTGAAAATGGATCTTAGTGCTAGTAAAACTTTCGAAATTGTTAAAGCAGGGCTCCAACTATCTTTCAGGATATCCAAACTAACATTGCCAACTGAATCAACATTGCAATGGTAAATACGAGTTTTGAATACCACCTGCAGCAATGAACCTACAACTTATTAAACAATACAAGAGGAAACAATGACAGAAGAATAGGGCATTCAATTGATCAGTATCACAATCGAACTTCCAAAAGATAAGGATAAGTGGAGTATACAATTTCGCCTAGTTATTCCCAAGGTGAACCTAGTCAATAGATGGAGAGGGGTAAAAGATAGAGGGATAGAGGGATAGAGGGATAGAGGGATAGAGGGATAGAGGGA
>CM025783.1:44137362-44149003 GCA_014636745.2 Centella asiatica | reverse complement strand
GATAGAGGGATAGAGGGATAGAGGGATAGAGGGATAGAGGGAGAGAGAGAGAGAGAGATTCTAAAGAGAGAGAGAGAGATAGAGATTCTAAAGAGAGAGAAGAGAGATTCCAGAAGCCAGAAATTAGAGAGAAGAGAGAGAGAGTGAGGTTCCAAGAGAGAAAAGAGTCACAGAGCTTAGAAATAGAAATATTTGGGAAGGAAAGTTCTTATTTTATTCAACATAATGATCAAATCAGTAGTACATCATCAATTTAAAAGTAGCTTATCCTACAACATTCCCCTAACCTACACCCATTAGTAACTAACTCACACTTGACAGCTCATAGCTCTGCTTAACAACGTAAAACCACTACTCACATAAACTAGGCCCTGACAAACCCTCTGCCTTTAAATCATCCATGCCCTCATGGATAAGGTAGCAAGGAAGGAAAATTTAGCTTCAGAAGATCTTCATCCTCCCATGTAGCATCGTCCACACTATTATTCTTCCATTGAATTAGATATTGATAAACCACCTTGCTTCCTTTGTGTATCCGCCTTTCTTTTAATATCCTCAGTGGTTCCAGATCAAAGATCCCGTAGGAATAGGCAACTGAGGTTGGACGTTAATATCACCCACAACCTCAAGTTGTGACACATGACAGACAAGATGGATCCTTGGGCTATTTTCACGCAACAGCTACAAGATCAACAATTCCATAGGCTTGGGCTTCTGATGCTGACATAAAGACATCTCTTTCCATGTCTTCTGAGACAACCCATACGGGTTTCCCCGTTCTTTGTACATAAACCCTTGTGATGGTTTCACGCAGAAGTTTGGGGCAGTTCCAACCTATAGGCCACCTTGCAATCTTTTCTAAAACTCGGTAGGGTCCATAAAATTTGTAGGCCAGTTTCATGTTCTTCCTAATTTGAACAGAAGTCCGTCTATAGGGCTGCAACTTAAGAAACACCTTATCACCAACTTCAAAAACCCTTTCACTTCTTCCCTTATCTGCTTGACTCTTAACTCTTTCTTGAGATCTGACAAAAGTATCCTGAAGATGTTCCAGCTGCTGTTTTCTCTCTGCCAACAAACCTTCTACTGCAGCCACTTTATTCTGTAGATCCAACTCCACGTTGAGATGGACAGGATCTCTTCCTATAAAACCTTATAGGGAGTACTTTGCAAGGAGGAATGAAAAGAGGTGTTGAACCACCACTCTGCCATAGGCAGCCAACTACTCCAATGTTTAGGAATTTGCCCACGCATGCATCTCAAGTATTGTTCTAAGCATTGATTGAACCTTTCAGTGCTACCATCTATTTGTGGATGGTAGGCTGAACTCATGTGCAACCTGGTTCCTACTATTTTGAATAGGGCCTTCCAAAAATCAAGAGGAACAGAGGATCCCTATCACTAACAATACTTTTAGGTAACCCATGTAAGCTGAATATGTTATCAAAGAATAACTGTGCCAAGCTCTTGGTTGAGAAAGGGTGGGACAATGGCAGAAAATGTTACTGTACCCATCCATTATTACTGAAATCACCAGTTTGGCAAGCCAGTTATGAAATTCATTGTGATATCCCTCCATGGTTCACTAGGAATAGGAAGAGGCTGTAACTTCCCAGGTGTTGGCACATGCTCGGGTTTGGCAAATTGGCAATGTGGACACTCAGCAATCCACCTTTTGATATCATCCCTAAGATGCTTCCAATAGAAGTACATTTATATCCTCTTCGTAGTAACTTTCACCCCTGAATGACCTCCCACCCTTTTCTCATGTAATTCTTTAAAAATGTGTCTCCTGATATCCCCATTAGAACCAATAACCCACTTTCCTTTATATTTGAGCAAACCATGAGCCAATTCCCATTCATTTGGTCCCATCTTGTCGGCTGCTAATTCAGCTATCACTGATGAAATATCATCATCACCCTCATAGCTATCAATTGGTTGCCTCATCAAAGCAGGTTGGGCAATAGATAGGACATGACAGCTTGAATCACTCTCAAATCTATTCAATCCATGTATCAATATATTCTGGCCACCCTGATCAATCTCCGATGTTGAATGATCATAGTTAAGACTATCCTTACCCAACTTTTTCAGCCAACTAATCCCCAAAACATCCCATGGCTGTATATCTAGCAGCCAAACTGGTGTTTTAAAGGTAAGTCCTATTCCCCAAGAAAAAAGTGGACACCGTTCCTTACTGACCATTCTCTCCCCATTCACTAACCTCACTTCCTTTGCTTCACAAACCTGTCTCTGCTCTCCAATTTGATCTGACATTGATGGGGATAGATAAGACAGTGAATTGCCACTATCTACCAACATAAGCAATTCCTTGCGATTACTTTTACCTTTAAGTATAAGACAAAGGTCTGAGCCACTCTTATCCTCAACTGACAGCATGGCTAAGGAAGAACTGCATCCTTAAATTAGCTCAGGGTTTTCCTCATCAAACAGAGGTGGTCCTTCATAGGTTGATTCATCTTTTTCCTCTGCAACTCTCATAAAAACATTAGGATTTGTGCATTTATGGTCCTTAGAAAACTTCTCATCACAGTAGAAGCAACGTCCTCTAGCTATTGTATCATCTCTTTGGACCTTAGTCAAATCAATTAGCTTCTTTGAGTCATTCTTAGGAAAGGTCCGCAAGGCTTGCTTCCCTGCAGCATCTATCTCATTTTTAGACCTCTGTTGACTTACAACCAAACCTTGTTGTGCACTAAACCCATTTCTGCCCATTCCAGCTTGAGTCTTAGTCACTGTTGTCTCATTATTCCTTGCATGTCTAAAGGCCTTAGTTAGTGTTTTTGGTTCTAAGGACCTCAAGGCCTTATTTATATCTTTTCTCAGACCTCCAACAAATTTGCTGATAAAAAATTCTTCAGAAAGGAATGGTAATTTCTCTAACATCCTCCCCTTAGTATTCATTCACTATATTAGTTTGTTCAAGCAACTTGAATTGTTCCCAATTCTTCATCTGAAAATCTTACTACAAAATCTTCGGTAAATCATGCCAATCAACCTTGTTTCTTCCACACATATAAGATTTATACCATGATTTGGCTATTCCGTGCAAATACGTGGCAGCAATAGCCACTCCCCTAGCTGAATTGATTCCATAGATATGAAAGTATTCTTCACAGTCTTGCACCCAACACATGGCATCATCACTGTCTTTATAGATTGGAAATACAAGTTTTAAATGTTTTAGTTCCATTTCTTCATCAATTATCACTATTTCATTGCTTGAACTATCCAATCTAGCTCCTTCTTCCTCCTATTTCCTGTTTCTTTCTTTTTCTGAATGATCAGGATTCCTGAACATTCCCTTACTACTGTTTTCTCCTTGAACAGGTCTCTTGCCCTGAACTTTATCAGCAAATGGACTAGTAAATCCATTATTGCTTTCATTATTCCTCTGTTGTGACACATTCAACACATTCTCCATAAATTTCTCTAGCTTATTTTCCAAATTCTGAATTCTATCATTGATCTTGCTCCATCAAATTCTCAGATAACAACTTGTTTGTATTAGATCTAGTCTTCATACTCCAATTATTTCAGAAATGGAAACTTCCAGAACAATTCCTCTCCAAAACTCTAACAAGTTCTTACCTTCTACCATTTGACCTAATTCTTAGAATTGATCTACTTAACTTTGATTTAATTGTAACCAAAAGATCAGTAGACAATTACCTAGGAAGAATTCAAAGTGATTTTGCTCAATTGCAGTGCTTCACTTCTGCTCTTCCAGAACTGAGCTTCAAATTCGAGCAAAATTTCAATAATATTTGCCCAATTCTGTCACTGAGACTTGTTCTTCAAGCAATCAATCTCAGTGGTGTTGGCAACAGCTATTTGACTTGTGCAAACAGCAGGAACAAGGCTTCAAACACTTTTGAACCATCAGTTATGAAATCCAAGAAAGATTTTCACATCAGAGAAAACAAAGTACAACAGATCTGGATTTGATCTTCCGATGCTGCTGATTTCTGTTGATTTCTGATAGTATCACCTTCATTTAGGAATTCCGAGCCTGTTGATAGAGTTTTAGAAGGAAGAGATCAAGTAGAGAGAGAAGAATTGTAGAAGAGAGAGAGTTGCAGAAATGGAGATTTTCTGCGAGGAAGAAGTTCCAGGTATCGATCTTGCTTTGATACAAATTGTCAGGACTGTGATGTCCCGATAAGATTCCAGAAGCCAAAAATTAGAGCATGCAGGTAATAGAGAATGTCCATAAAATCCAACATCTGAATACAAGGCTTATGTGCCCACGAACAGAACTTTCAGGGCCATGTAAACTACTAAACTATGATATTTCTTAGCGAGAGTATAATAAGACCAATGACAAAGATTGACAGATTAATTGAATTCTGAAAACTGAATTTTACATGATCTGTAGCTCATTCATATCAGCTATATCATCTAAATTGTATGGTGAAAAGCATAAAAACGTAATCCAAAAGGTAAAAATTAAACAGTACATATGAAAAAACCTTTGTATTTTGTATTGCAGTCCTTGAAAAACAACTTTCTGACCAACAATTTCAGAGAAACTTTTTAATAACTCTAAAACCTTTATTTTTCCTTTTGATAGGTTTCTATCAATACAAAACAACTGAGATTACTAAACTCTGACTAGTTCTGGCTTTATGATGTAAAATTCATAAACATTTGATCCACTGCCGACTGCCACTTAGAATAAAAATTAAAAACAAGATAGGAAAAGCATGTTGTTTGCCTATCAGGCGACAAGATGTTGGCGCCATACCTTGGGAGGTCTGAATGGATAATCACTTGGAAAGGTTATGTCAAGGAAAAATATCCCACCCTGATAAGGTGTTCCTACAACCAAAGATGGAAGTTGAAGACGTATAGAATAATAATAACAAATAATCTACCCCATTTATACCTTGGCAGTTTTGAGTTAAAAGTTTTCAATTAAAAAATCTTTGTGAAAAACAAACTGATATGAACAAGGACAATATAAGTGATTCTTTTGATGAAGGGAATCTTATTAGCAATAAACCCTCTAGATAAAACACCTCAAACTTTGTTTCTGAAGAAAACTAAAACAACTACTTAATTATCCATACAACAATGGACTTTAATGAAAACAACCTATATGAAAAATCCAAATAAATAAAAAACAAAATACATTACTTCAAAAGTCCTGTATTTGGGCTAAAATGTTGTATACTTGTTCCGTATATCTCCTTGGTATAAAATACTTTCATTATCGGGGGTCTGTAGGGCATTACATTAATCCTATTTACATTTAACTGATTCATTTTTAGTATACCATTCAGTTTAACAAAAAGAGTAATTTAGATTCATCCAGCTGAGAACTCAGGTTCTTAAATTTTTAATGGCGCAATTCCTTTGCACAACCAGCATAGGATTTATTTCGTGATTATCCACTTTTGAGTCTCGGGTATGACTTAGATTAGGTTTATTAAAAATTCACTGAAGACATAATTACTTGGCTTGCACGAAATTTATACAATACATGAACAGACATAGGTTGACCAAAGGGGTATTCTTCACTAGGTTCATAAATTGAAGAAGAATGCTTTTCAGGGTCATGACATATATCCGAATAATATGACATAAAAATCACTTTGATCAACAGTGTTTTTCTTCTCTTTTCCTGGGTAACTTCCTGGTTTTGAAGGAACAAGGGAAAACATATGTGATATGCTATACATGACGCATTACACGATGTGTGTTTTGACTACTTGCAGCAATAACATGCATGCTTCCTGCCTCAGGGCTTATTTATTACCAAAATCCTTGTTATTACCTCCTATCTAACTTTTTCCATTTGTTTTTATTCAATTCTCAAGAGTTCTTTGGTTGATTCATGGTCCGTTCTTGGTTGTTTACTTATTCAACTATAATACCCTGTTCCTTACTTTTCTAAACTCACTTGTGACTTTCATGATCACTTTTGTTCATAACAAGAGCATCTTTTCCTAAAACCATAACTTTATGTAATTGTTTAACCTCTGTCCTCATTCAGAGAGTTTGGTTCTTCTCTAGATTTGCTACTTCCACCTCCAGTGGATTACACATTTTCAGGTTAAAGGCTTAACTTGGCAGCAATTAGGACAAATACAAAGTATCTAGTTACACAAATAAAGTACACATGTACAAAATTTATGGCCAACTTACCTGTAAGTAGTAGGGAGCATATAGCATTCATTTGATAAGGTCCTTTGTGATACATAAATATATCAGTTCTCTAATGAATACTTCTTTAATTCTGTACTGAATACCACATTAGTCCTTCTCAATGGACCTTATCGTAGAGCTATGTTCTGAGAATTAGACAAGACATATCATATTAATACAGTGTGTCTTTTTAACTCAACAAGGAATCCTTTTATTCCAAAATAAATATAATGCAGTTATTAAATACCATAGTAATGGGGTACCAGATGTATTATATTAAAAGTTGAATAATGGCCAAGTTAAATTTAATATGCATATACACGTAAATAAAGTCCGAAAGAGTTTTAACAGAAGGGGAATCACCCAAAAACACCCTTTTTATTTAGTCACAAACTAAAGTACATTAACCTACATGCATTTCTAACTAAAAAACATACCACACAACTAGAAAAGCTCCTAATACTTTGTCTCAATTCATACTACTTCACACTAAACCAAATTATACATATAATAAAATATACCAAATAACAAAATCTCCCCAAAATACGAGACATTTGAAAGGATAGATCCAATAATACAGATAGACATGTCACTTACAATCACAAGGGTAAAATTCTTATCCAGATTATCTCGGATCGAAAGGATGGAATTAAGCTTAACTTCGTAAGTCTGATGCGGCACCAATCCCTAAGGTGCCAGACTGTATAGCCCAACCAGGGAAAAAATTAATTAATGATTAAAATAAATACTGGGAAATTAGAGCTGCCACATTTGTTTTCTTTCTTTTCTTTTCCTTTCTGTTTTTTTTTTTTCCTGTTTTTTTGCACAACAACATAGAGGACTACAGACCTGCAGCCAATAAGAAAGGAATCCTGACTTAGCCCCTTAGCCACATTAGCAAATACATTCTGTGACTTACAATTAGAGAAAGAAAGATAAAAGGAATCAGGAAAGAGTGGAAATGATGTTAACCCTCATAAATTAGAGAGAAAATTTTATTAGTGGGAAAAAAGGAATAAATGCATTACAGGCAGAAGGAAGTAATCATTACTCATGCACAAGTGGAATTGACTAACCAATAACAAACCCTGAAAACAAAGCGAACTAATTACAACTGTCACGTAGCAGAATTACTATCTTAACATTTAACCCTTGTCTACTTGTTCTTCAAGATTCTACGATTCTTCTTGTTTTGTAAGTTTCGACCCTTGAGAAGTTGTATAACAGTAGGCATGTTTGTCAATATTGGGCCACTAATTTGAATGATGCCCTTTACCAATGTGATTACATTAGAAGAAAAAAAATGAAGGAAAAAAAGTACTTAGCTCCTGTTCAGTAACAACTTCTTCCTTTTTTGATTAAAGTTAAATTTTAACTTTTTGATTTTAAGTTAAAAAGCTACACTTGCTTTTAAAAAATGACATTAAAATTTTAAGTCAGATAAAAAGTAATTCCCAAACACTTCAACAGTGAATTTTAATTTAAAGTCAAAATGTTGGAAAGAAAAAGTCAATCTCAAACATGCCCTTATAGTCCTAATAGCTACAACATGACCAATACAAAAGCAGAAAAAGGAAATCCCAGAATGGTGTGGTACATGTCCTTCAAAAATTGAACTGAAGACATATATTTGGACATTTTACCAACATTACCTGATGGGGATTGATCCAAATGCCATCCTTAGACAGTTAGACACCACAAACCCAAGAAAAATCAGAGTCCTGAACACATGAGCACTTCTTTACATTGACATAAAGATTCTCTCACAAGAGAACTACTAATGCTGGGGCAAGAGAAGTAAATGCTCCTCTCGGGCCCTACTATGTATGAGGATGCCATCAAAGTAGACCACTACAGCCTTGCCTACAAAAGGACATTAGCACTTAATTCATCATCATCACTCTCATAAAGGTACTACGTGCATTGGTTAGCTCAAAATGCATAATAAACCATTCATAGAGCCCACCACTGGTTTTAAAGGTTGTCTTCCACTCATCTCCCTCACAAACCCGAACTTGGAGATATCCACTCTTTGGGTCCACTTTGTGAAATAAGGAGCCCTAGCCATCATACCCAACACATATCATTGAGCTCAAGAAAGAGAAAATATACTTGACGGTGATTTTTCCGATGGCTCGGTTGTTGCAACACATCCTTAAATTGCCATCAATCTTGGGGGTAAACAAGGCTACAACTCTCTACACAAGGGCTAAGACTCTCCCTAATAAAACCCTCCCTCAGCAACTTACCTACAATGTCGTCTGATCTTTGCCTACTCGTAGGATTCATCCTATAATGTGGCAGGTTAGGCAATGAAGTCCCTAGCACAAGGTCTATGTCATGCTAAATATCTCTCGTCATACTGAATATCTCTGAGACGTGGTAACCCATCGGGTAAATCATTAGACATCACTTTAGCAAACTCATCAAGAACTTGCCTGACATTTTGAAGGAATATCACTAGCACTCTCCTTATAGGTATCCCTCACCTCTCACGCAATCAAGGCATACACAACTTTCTCCTCCACAACACCCCTCTCAAAGTCTCCCCGCTAACAAGGTGGATATGCTTAGTAGGTTGTGCTGGTGCGTGAGACTCTCGCACTTCACTTCTAATAGGCACTCAGTGTCTTACTCATACCAAAGTTATCTTCTTCCCCTTGTGTTCAAACACAGAAGAGTTCGACCTCCTATAGTGAGTAACCTTATGGTCATACTACCATGGTCGCACTAACAAGATAAGAGCAATATCAATAGGAAAGACATCACACCATATATTCTCTCATAATCCTATGAGTGAATCGATACTAAAAATTTCTTCGACATTGGAATCAATGTCTTATTAACACGGGCAACACTATAAGGTTATGGATGTGGTTCTGACTTTAACATCATCTGAGGTAAAGCACTTTCAATTTCAAATACCACATGAAGACATCTACCCCATAGTGACTACCTTAGAAGAGATCCCACTCGCATACTATAGATCTGAAAGATAGTGGTTCTCTTCTGGTCTTCCTCCTTTTGCAGGCTAGTGTAGATACCCGTCATAACTCCTACTTGGTTACACATCTCCTCTAGATGATCATCAACCAACTCATCCTCGTTATGATACTTTACCTCACTCAAATCTATGACAGGATCCTTGTCCTCTTCTTTCGCACCCTCAACTAAGGCTACCAATGGACCACTCAAAGAACTTATGCCTATCTCATGACAATTATAACAACTATCATTAATATTGACTGAGAGTTGTACGTGGCTACACCCTTCCCTTTGTCCCTAGAAGGTCATACCATGGTGTTACTTTCTGTCAAAGAAGCTTAAGTGGTGGATGATGCTCGTCCATGAGGATAGAACGACTATTAGATTGTCTTGAGTAGGAAGCCTGAGAAAAGATGTAGTCAGTAAACTAGCTGGGGTAAGAGGACTGAGAGTATAGACAACCACTAGATTGGTCTTTCCACGTAATTAGCAATATATGAAGTGTTGTTTTCTTATAAGTTGTTGATACCTTCTAAGTCTCAGGTAGAAATTAGGAGCTAATTTCTGATTAGGATGATTTTCCACAGTAAACTGTCAATATGGCTGCAATCTTAAATAAACTCAATTGCCTACTGAAAACTGTCTCTCACTTCTCTTCTAATTTGCATATTGCTTCATCCTTTATTGAGCTCTTAAGAGATTGTCTTTAAGTACTTGTAAGGCTCCTTGTTGCTGTCAAAAATAACTCCTACTTGGTTAGTATCAATAGATTTGAGTGAGGTAAAGTATCATAATGAGGATGAGTTAGTTGATGATCATCTAGAGGAGATGTGTAACCAAATAGGAGTTATTTGTGACAGCAACAAGGAGCCTTACAAGTACTTAAAGACAATCTCTTAAGAGCTCAACAAAGGATGAAGCAATATGCAGATTAGAAGAGAAGTGCGACAATTTTTAATAGGCAATTGGGTTTATTTAAGTTTACAGCCATATCGACAGTTCAATGTGGAAAATCATCCTAATCAGAAATTAGCTCCTAAGTTCTATGGTCTTTCCACATAATTAGCAAGATATGAAGTGTTGTTTTCTTATGACTTGATGATGCCTTCTGTGTCACAGGTGCACCTTGTTTTTATCATTGCTCAAGAAGAAGATTGGTCAAGGCAAGGAGCCAAGTACATCATTACCACAATTAGGTCCTGAGGGCCAAGTCTTGATAGGAGGATCATAAAGAGGAGGAATGTTCCTGTTGCTCAAATTTTAGTTCATTGGAGAGGGAAACCAAAGGCAAACTAATGGCACATTGAAGCTGAAATTCAAGTTGGGGAAAGAAGGGAAGGTAACCGTTGCAGATGGAATCCAGCAGGACGATGTCATCTAGCGGTTTCTGTTAAGAAATGGAGTCATTAGCTAGAATGGACAGCTGCCTATTATTTTACTGCCACGTGTCTCTTATTTTGTTGTTTTGTTATGAGTCATTTACCACTAGCTGTACTGCTGAAATGGGCAGGAATGATATGGTGCATCCACCCATGTGCAGGTCTCTATATAATGTAAATTCACCCAATTAGAGAAGGGATAAAAAAATGATATTCAGTCTTATCTTTTCTCAATTTGGAATTCTCTTCTCCCTATCGGCCAATTCACGATTCTTCCCAACTCACTACAGCTCGTTTGGTTCTCTCACCAGTAATAACCGTGATAAAGATTCTCTACATCTTCCCCTAGTTCTTCATTTTCTATTTAAATTATTTAATTTTAGTTTTGTCCTACTTCATTACCACATGTAGATCAACCAGTGCTACCAATTCACCACAACACTTGAAATCCTGAATAGTGCAGTACACTTCCCTTCAAAACTTGCGGTGACAACATATATTTGAACATTTTATTAACATTACTACAGCTTGATCACCCAATGCAGCCAATCCACCACAACATTGAAAAGTACCAAAAGAACACCATAATGTAGCCACTGCAATTGCATTACTGCAGTGCTGCCTAAACTCTCATGTCTGCCACATCAAAAACACAGCGAAAGCATCAATTTCTCAAATCCAACGCTACAACCTTAAAAAATTAAGCTTGCCAGTCTTCCAGGTCCAATTCCAGCCTTCTTTTTCATAGAAAAACTATAATTTTGAGTTCATGGAGTTCTTTCTTATGCAATATAATTCAAAACATTGGATTAGAAATGATGATTAAACAATGAAAAAAAGGTGTTGAACTTCTTATTCTCCAATATTTACTTTTTCACCAAATCGGAAAATTATAGCTATACCCAAAATTCACATCCGATAGCATTGCAAAACCCACATCAGGGAACATTGAAAAAAGTTAAAATAGGAACAAAATCACACGACCCAACTGAGAAGTCAAATGAGATTCCTAATCAGCATTCAGAGATGGAGTGGTTGACAGCACGTAACAATGGCAATAATAATAATAATAATAATAATAATAATAATAATAATAATAATAA
>CM025783.1:44078433-44133541 GCA_014636745.2 Centella asiatica | reverse complement strand
AGTAGGACTCGATATCATCATCCAAGTAGGACTCGATATCATCATCCCAGAAGGACTCTGATGACCCAGATGTGTATAAATATAGGTCAGACAACACATGACCAGGTACGCTATGATTTACATACAATATTTACTTATCATCACAAAAGCTTTGGCTAACAAACACACCTGAGGGTCTTCCAAAGGGCTGAACCCCACGGTTCTTGGAAGATTTTCTCTTGTAAGTAGAAAAGAGTATTAAGTTTACAGTCCAAGTTCTTCAACAGTTAGGGTATTCCACAACCCTAACCCAAGGTACGCAAATTTGACGTATCAAGGGGAAAGAACAGATTTTGCCAAAACAACTCTTCCAGCGAGGGAGAGATATTTTGATTTCCAGGATGAAGGGTGAGTGTTAAATATGTAGAAAATGGAATTAAAATGTTCCTTATTAACCCTGGCGTGGAGGAGATTTAACCCCAAATATTTCTCTAGATTTGTAGTGAAAGATAAGGTAAGAATTGATGAAAAGGAGTTTCTGAGGTCTCGTTTAGCATTTGGTGAAGACTTTCCCACACCAATGCTAAGGCCCGAGAGAGAACTAAAGTTGGCGAGAATTTTTAAAAGAGAATTAACTGATTTTTTTGTAGCTTGTTATTTGGATATATGTGCTCTATTCTCGATATGTTCTCGATATAAATATATCTACCTAATTGTGTTGGTTCAATTTTTAATTAATAGTGCATAATTATCTGCTGCGGCTTAAAATTTTTTCCATCAATCTTGAAGAAGTATTATATATATATATATATATATATATATATATATATGTATGTATATATATATTAAGATAAGAGATAATAACAATAACATTGTAACATTGTTGTTGTTACTGATTTTTATTGTACTACGTACAGGTTTCCACAACCTACCGATCTTTCTAATATGTCAGAGAAGTTCAATGAGGGTTCTGGTTTTTTTCGCAGGTAGAAAAAAATGAAACTATGATTAGTTATTAAAGGTCTATGGACACTAATTCAACATGATTCCTCCAGTCATAAATCAAGCTCAACCTAACGTTGTGGAAGCTTATTATTTATGGGTTGAAAAGGATCGAGTGGCTAGAGCTACAATTTTGGCAGCCTTAGTGAATGCTCTGTTCGATGTTTATTCATCTGATGCCTATATGCTAAGTTGTTGTAGGAAAAGTTGGATCAGACACATAATACTGATTCCCAAGGTCTAAAAAAATATTTTGTGTCTAAGTTCCTAGATTTTAAACTGGTGAATACTAAATTCATGAATGAGTAGGTGCATGAGTTTGAGTTCCTAGTCCATGCTTTGAAGGAAGCCGATACGAATCTTCTTGAGAAGTTTCAGGTTATGACTATGATTGAAAAGCTCCTTAAGTCTTGAGAAGATTTTGCTTTTTCCCTAAAAAGGCAGAAAGGAGAGATCACTTAGATGTTGGACATAGTTGTACATGAATAACACAAGCACAAACAGAAACATATAATACATGTTGAAAGTAGTGGACCTAAGGCAAACGTGGTGACAGTAAGGAAAAAGAGAAAAGAAAATCAGAAAACTCTTTGTGTTAAAACAAACAAAAACAAGAACAAGGCTAAAAAACTATTGACAAACAAACTGTGTTGGTCTTGTGGGCAGGTTGGTCATTGGAGCAAGGAATGCCCTAATAAGAAAGCAAAGAAGCCTAAATTGGTAGACCAAACAAATACTGTGTATGGTCTTGAAACCAATTCAATTGTTGTGCCTATGACAAACATGGTTATTGGTGAACTTTTTGCTTCTGAAATCGATAACAAATATGTTTCCTATAAGCTTGTTTTGCTAGCCACTTATAAATCTCATGAATGGTTGATGGACACTGGAGCTAATGGTTGTCAGTGACAATGGAAAATGCGAGTGCAGCCAAAGTACATGGATTAGGAAATGTGGACGTCAAGTTTACTTCAGGGAGTATTTTATCTTTGACGAGGGTGCATCATGTTACAGATATTTGTAGGAATACTATAAGTGGTTCTAGTTTAGTTAGAGATTGTCTTGAGCTTTCTTTTAAATGTAATAAAGTAGTTATTACACATACTGGTGTTTTATTTGGCAAAGGTTTCTTGTAAAATTATTTTGTTTTTTTATTAATAATTAACCTATTAATTATATTTTGGATAATGAAAATGTTTGTCCAAGTATTAACTATGTTGAATCATCTGATTTATGGCATTTTCGTCTTGGTCATCTAAATTATGGTTCTATTAAAATGATGATGTATTTAGATTTGTTTCCAAAGCATGTTATTGATAAGAAATCTAAGTGTCAGGTATGTGTTGTGGCCAAACTAACAAACAAACCTTTTCATAATGTTGAAAGGAATTCTGAGATATTAGATTTAGTACACACTAACATAGAGTTCAATGGTGTGTTGACTAAAGACATTAAAAGATATTTTATTACCTTTATGGATGATTGTTTTAGATACTGTTATGTTTATTTAATTAAACATAAAGATGAAGCGTTTGAAAATTTCATTATATTCAAAAATGAAGCTGAAACTCAAACTGATAAGAAACTTAAACGATGATAGAGGGGGTGAGTATACAGGGAATCCTTTTATTGAATTTTGTCAAAAGTACCGACATTGTTCATGAGGAAACTCCTCCTTACACACCTGAGACTAATGGGATAGCTGAATGAATGAGTAGAACTTTTAAAGATATGGTTAATAATATGCTTCTTAATTCTGAACTTCATAAGTATATGTGGGGAGATGCTTTGAATATGGCTTGCTATATTCTGAATAGAATCTGTTAGGTACAATTGTTGATGATGTTGCTTAGAGTTTTTGGTTGTGCATTTGTAAATACTTAAGGTGTTCTATAAACCTTAATATAATTGTACAAGTTTTCCATCCACCGATGATCAATTTAGTCATTAGGGGATGAACTGCACTACACTATACAAGTCATCAGTGAAAACATCTCAAAGACTTAATAGTATAGTAAAGAATGTTTGAAGCTACTTACAAGCTTTTGATTATTCCACACATTAGACATTCCAGACTAAATCAACAAAGCTTCAGTGACTGAAACCAGTCGGGGGAACCCATCTGGGGATGACAATGGCAGACCAACCCGTCAAGGGAATGCATCAGGGCATAACAGCGACAAACCAACCTGTCAGGGGAATGCGTCAAGGAATGACAGTGTCAGGCTAACTCGTTAGGGGAACTCATCAGGGAATGACAATGACAAGCCAATCAGTCAGGGAAACTCATCAGGGGGAATGCTCAACACTGCATCAATGGATGTTGTAAGTCTTAACGTCAGGGGATCAAGAAACACTTGGGTAACTTTACAGCAAGAGATTAACTCAAGTGAAGCATGAAACACTGATCAAGTCATAAACAAGACTTGTCATCAGGGGATCCAAAAGCACTGATTAAGTTGACATCAGGGCTTGTTATCAGGGGATAGTTGTGACTACATACACTCATCATTAGGTCTTTCACGCAAATCATTGAAGCTTGTTATAGAAGCAAGAGATATAACTGGAAATATATTTCTTGAAGTTTGGTGGTCCAATGACAACTCTCAATCATTAAATGCTCGAAGATCAGAGAATGAAAAAGAAGCAACTAAAGTCATCAGTAGTCTGACACATCAT
This sequence comes from Centella asiatica, assembly GCA_014636745.2. Taxonomy (NCBI): domain Eukaryota; kingdom Viridiplantae; phylum Streptophyta; class Magnoliopsida; order Apiales; family Apiaceae; genus Centella; species Centella asiatica. Next base: position 44,129,881 of record CM025783.1, on the reverse strand, counting down.
TCCCAAAGGACATTGATGTGACATATATGCGGCTAAGTTGAAAAAGCAGCACGTCTAAGCATGTGGGTTCAACAACTGATCTTCTAGATATGCAAAAGAGTTCTCATTAAAAAGAGAATATAGAAGAACAACCAATAGGACAACCATGAGAGAAAAGCACACAGACACTAGAGAGAAGCTTTGTAATATATCTTGGGAGAAATATTCAAAGAAAATAATAAGCTAGTGAGTGTGAAATAGAAGCTGTAATTCGTTACAGATTGTAGCTGATTAATCACATTTGTGATTAAACAGATTTCCAGAAAAACATCAAGTTTTAATACAACAATTTTAACTTGAATGCTTGTGTGTTCATCTTAATATTCACTATAGTTCTTCTGATCTTGTAGTTATTTCCAGCCGTGCTTAACAAGTTTTTTTTAAGAGCAAAAAGTTTTGAGTGTTTGTATTCAACCCCCCCTTCTACAAACACTTGAGCTTATTTAGTTCTAACAGAGTCCCTCTAAAGTATACTAATCAAAGTCTGTATGAATTATGGAGAGGCAGAAAACCTAATTAATGTGATAGCTGAACAAAAGAATAGAACTTTTAAAGATATGGTTAATAGTATGCTTCTTAATTATGGACTTCCTAAGTATATATGTGGGGAGAGACTTTGAATATGGCTTTCCATATTTTGAATAGAGTTCCTCTGAAATATACCAATCAAAGTTCATATGAATTATGGAGAGGCAGGAAACTTAATTTGAAATATCTTCGAGTGTGGGGGTGCCTTGCAAAGGTACTAGTCCCAGAGCACAAGAAGAAAAAATTAGGATAAAAAATTGTTGATGCTATCTTTCTTGGTTATGTGGAAACCTTGTATGCTATGAGATTTTTAGTAGTAAAATCTGATATAGATGGTATTGTGGTGAACACGATAGTGGAATTTTGTGATGCAACTTTTTCTTTGAGGAAGTACTCCCTATGAAGGCTGGTATACATCAAAAAAATTTAAAATTGATCCTACTTAAACATCTAGTTCCATTCTAGATCATGTGCAAAGGATGATAAATGTGGGGGTAGATCCTAGTAGCTCTAATTTTGACAATTCAAAGGAATCTAGAAGGAGTAAGTGCTCTAAGGTTGTCAAAGACTTTGGAAGTGATTTTATCATTTACAATGTTAAGGATGAACCTTTGACTTTCCAATAGGCTATGAGTTCTACGAAGTCAAGACTGTGGAAAGGTACTATTAAGAGTGAGATGTATTCTCCTCTAACGGGACATTAAAATTGGTTGATCTCCCTCCTGAGTGTACTACAATAGGATATGTAAATAGATTTTTAAGAATAAGTTGAATGCGGATAGGTTAATTGATAAGTTTAAGGCCAGGTTAATTGCTAAAGGATTTAGGTAAAAGGAATGTATTGATTACTTTGATACTTACTCACCAGTTGCTAGAATGACTACTATCTGAGTGCTTGTTACATTTGCTTCCATATATTGTCTTCTAATACGTCAGATGGATGTGAAGACAACATTTCTTCATTATGACCTTGAAAAAGAGATTTATATGGATCAACCTGAGGGATTTGTAGCTTCTGGTAATGAGAGGAAAGTACGTAAGATTGTTAAATCACTTTATAGGTTAAAACAAGCGCCTAACACTGGCATGAAAAGTTTGATAAAACAATCTTGCCTTTTGGTTTTGTTGTGAATGATAATGATTAGTGTATCGATATCAAAGTTAAATGTAAAGATAATATTATATTTTGCCTATATGTTGATGATATTCTATTATTTGGAACCAATATGAATATTCCTAATGCGACAACATTTCTTAAAAAGTAAATTTGAAATGAAGAATATGGGTGTTGCTAATGTGCATCTTGGTATCAAGTTAATTCAATCAGCTAATGGAATAACAATGTCGCGGTCTCATTATGTAGAAAACTCTATACTTGAGAGATATGGTTATTCAAATTGTAGAATCTCAAGCATTCTATATGATTCCAAAGTTGTTTTGATCAAGAATGAGTCAAGGGTACCTGTGTCTCAATAAGGAATTCTCATATTATTGGTAGCTTGAACTATCTTGCTAACTATACTAGATCAGATATCTCATATGCTGTGTCTAGATTAGCTAGATATACAAGCTGTCCAAACAAGACTAATTAGAATGTTATGGATAGAATTCTTAGATATCTTAAGGGTACCTCAAACCCTAGGGCTGCATTATGAGAGATTTTCTGGTGTACGCTTTTCCCTTATTGGAAGCATTAAGAAGGTCAAAGTACTTTTTCTTGTAATCCACTTCAGTTTCCTTTCCTCTGGATTCACCTTCCTTTGAGGTCTTGCAACACTCATTTGCAAAATGGCCCCTTTCATTGCATTTTTAACACTTTATTCTTGATTTGTCAATAAAGTTTTTAGTGCTACTAGGCTTCCTTGCTGAAAATCTTTTGGATCCTGGATCCTGCAGGCTTTTGAAATTTCAGCTTGCAAAACCTTTTTGCAAGAAAAGCCATGGTTTCATCCAGTTGCTCTAACTTTTCAGGAGTATATTCATCCTCCTTTGAGTCATCTTTGTTGTCCCCTTCAATTTCAGCATCCCCTGGCTGCTGCTTCATCAAGACACTTGGTCTTGCTTCTTCTTTGTCCTTCTTGGCAGCCATCAAGGCTACAGATTTAAGCTTCTTGGCATCCTCTGACATTTCAAATCTTTGTTGAACTTCAAGTTCATATGTCTTTAGGGTGCCTTAAAGCCTATCCAAGTCTAGGAGATTCATGTATTTGGATTCCCTGATGGCTATCGTCTTAGGATCCCATGATATGGGAAGGGCTCTCATGAACTTTCTATTCACATCTTTATTTACATAGGCCTTCCCATATAATCTCAGGTCATTTACCAACCTGTTGAATCTATCGAACATTTTAGTGAGTGTTTCACCATTTTTCATTGTGAACCACTCATACTGTTGTGTCAACAGATGTAGTTTGTTCTCCCTCACTTCCTCAGTTCCATCACAAAGGATTTGTATGGTATCCCATATAGATTTAGATGTTGTAAGATTCATGATACTATTCAGCATATCATCGTCTAAATCATTATATAGGATGCCTGTGATTTTTAGATCCTTCTTTACCTTTTCTCTTTCCTCTAGTGTCATTTCATCAGTCGTCTTTGGAACTAATTTTTCTGGAACATTGACTCCATTGACAACTTCTTGAGGAATGAGCTTCTTTGGAACGTGAGGGCCTTCCTCCAGAATCTGCAAATATTCATCATCGATTGCTCGTAGATGAACTATCATTCTTTGTTTCCAGAAGAAGTATTTTCCCCTTTCCAACATGGGGACTTTACTATTTCCTGCTTTGTCGGCCATTGTTAATGATCGTCTAGCAAGTGTAATCTGCTAGTTGGCTCTGATACCAATTGTTAGAATAAAATAGCCTCAAGTGTTTGTAATTGGGGGGGGGGGGGGGGGAATTCAAACACTTAAAACTTTTTCTTCTTTTTCAACCTTTTTGTACAACAGGAAATAGCTACAATACTTAGAAAAACAAAAATAGATAATCAGATGAACACACGTATTCAAGTTAAAATAGATCTATTAAAACTTGAGGTTTTTCTGGAAATCTGATTAATCACAACTATGATTAATCAGCTGCAAATTCTGTAATTAATTACAACTTTTAATTCACACTCACTAGCTTCTCACTTTCTTTGAAATATTTCTCTCAAGATATATTACAAAGCTGCTCTAGTGATTTGTATGCTTGAGTGTTTGTTTGATCCGTTAGATTGATATGTGTAATGAAAACTCTTTTTCATATATAGAAGATCAGTAGTTAAAACCACGTGCGTAGTTGTGATGCTCTTTTCAACTTTGCCGCATATATGTCACATCGTTGTCCTTTAGAAATTATGTGTTAGACTGCTGCTACTTTTGTTGATTCTTTTTCATCCCTTGATCTGCGTGCATTTAATGTTCGAGAGTTGTCATTGGACCAACAAACTTCAAGAGATATCTTTCTAGTTAATATCTTTTACTTCTTCAACAAGCTTCATTGATTTGCGTGTTAGACCTGATGACGGGTCTATGCAGTCACAACCATCCACTGACAGTAAGCCCTGATTGATCAGTGCTTCTGGATCCCCTGATAACAAGTCTTGTTAAAGACTGGATCAGTGCTTCAAACTTCACTTGAGTTTACTAAGTGCTTCTTGATCCCCTGATGTTATGACTTATGATATACACTGATGGCTTCCACTAATGCAGTGTTGAGCATTCCCCCTGATAGGTTAGCCTAACACTGTTATACCCTGATGTCTTCCCCTGACAGGTTGACATGTCTTGTTCATGTCCTGACGCGTTTCCCCTGATGAGTTTGACTTGCCACAGTCAAATCCTGACGCGTTCCTCGGACAGGTTGGTCTGCCTTTGTCATCCCCTGATGGGTTCTAATCATTGAAGCTTTGTTGAGTTTGTTTGGAATGTCTGATGTGCGGAATACTTTGACTATGTTTGAGTAACAACAGACATTTCTCTTCACATATCAATCCCTTAGAAGTTTCCTTGTTGACTTGACTTAATGAAGAATATTTCCTCCCCTGATGATCAGATCGATCATCAGTGGATGCAAAACTTGTGTGGATACTTAGGTTTATTGAATAGCATAAGTATTTACAGATACACAATTTATTCTATAAACATCATCATCGTTATTTAACTCTAACAGTATCCATTGATGACTTGCATAGTGCAGTTAAGGCTATCACTGATGGACTAAGTTGTTCATCAATAAATGCTTATTTGTGCAAATATACTAAGGCTTACTAAATACCTTGAGTATTTACAAGTGCACTGTTATTAAATAACACTTATATCATCATCAACATTATTATACCTAACAATCTCCCCCTATTTATGATTATCAATTAGATAACCATAAATCTAATTTATTTATTGATGATGATGTCAAAATTGATACTATAAAGAGTAAAGAATAAGAAATACAATTGCATTGATCTATGTGTATTTGTACAAGTTGAAAGAATAACTTTATACAAAATTACAAAATTGATACAAGTGTCACCACTTAGAATTCAGGATCCTTCTTTTATTGAACTATAACAAAGGGCAATGAATGACTTGATTCAATCATTTGAGAGACACTTCTAAGGCCTTGTTTCCTCTGGTTAGGATTTTGATCAGGAATCTTGAGTCCTTTGTCTTTCCCACCAGCATTCAATATCTCAAACTCCTTATGCAGCAATCTTCTAAAACAATGTTGACATTTTTGCGTCGTTCCAAAGCTTTAAGGACAAATCCAATCTCTTTCAAATTGGCTATAGCAAGTTGTGTCCAGTGAAAAGTGATGATCTCGCCTTTGGAATTCTTGAACTCAATGCTCATGGGGTTTGTGATCATCTTTGGATATTCTTTGAATCCTTTTACTGGGGGAACATCCCTTAAAACTGCTAAGATCCTATTGTCAGCTATGGTCTCTTCAATCTCTTTCAAGACTTTCTTGACAAGCATGACTCTGAACTTGATGACATGTTCATTATTATGATAAGCAATTTGGCTTAGAACATACATCACCTCCTCAAGAACAAGCTCATCAACATCTTTATCTCTTATGTGCTTCTTTTGCCCATCAACAGCTTTATAGTATAACTTCAAAGGTTTCTCCATAGCTATGGTGTGAGAACCCAAAAATTTTAAATGAGTTTTGTTATATGATTAACTTATTTTGTGATTTATTTATTTTATGCATGAAGGTTTAATTTCTCTTTTTGGTATGAATGATAAATTCATTTTTTTTAAAATGAAAGTTCAATGGCAATGTGATGTCCAAAAGGTTTTAAATGTATTTTGAGCACAAGTATTTAAAAGATTATTTTATTCAAGTTTACCTTGTGTTCGTGTATATGTTCACGTGGGTAAAAGCATCGGGTGTGAACGGGTTTAGGCTATAGCACCTATTTTGAATCAAAGACTGTTGTGAGACACGAGGCAATTAATGCACATCATCTCCAACAGTGCACTAGAGCGGGCTATGATAGATGACCGACTGTCTATTAACAGTCGTAACACCACCTTTTCAAACCAATCACTTCTTTCTAAAGCTTGTTATTTCTTTCACAGCCAACGGCTGAAATCAAATAATCCAACGGCTCTTGTTATTCAGCAAGTGATATATATATCGTGTTGGTACAACCCTAGCCCCACCTTCATAAATTTCTATATAGTATACCACCAAATCCAGGTTCGCTTTCAAAGTAACTGTCTTTTTGGAAGAACAACTCAAGCTTTTAACTTCTTTGCAGCTAAGGAGGTAAGGGCATTACATTAAAGTCCTACTCTATTTCTTACACTTTTGTTCTGTTATGCATGCCATGTTTAATACTTTGTTCATTCATTTCCAAAAGTACGATTTAATGCATGCTTTAACACTTGGAGGTAATGCCTGTTTACTTTAAGACGCTGACCCAAGATGAGTGTAAGAATGTTGACAACCAACTAGTAGACAAACCTCTAACTACCAAACATTTCTTTTTTTCAGTAGTTATAACACCATGCCTGAGCCTTTGTCAACCTGAGTTTTGAAAAACTGAACAGCGTCTATAAAAGCTAATAAACCCCAATAGATGTTATGTTGTATAACTGAGAGGATGATGAGAGTTGACCTAAGTATGGTTTTGGTTGAGAACATCACCCATGGAGGAATGAGGAAGGCACCACTGTACTTGAGACAAGTTCTAACTTAGTCTCCGACAATGTTTTTGTTAGTCTCTGATGAGATAGATGTTAGTCTCTGATGAGATGTGTTAGTCTCCGATGAAGGAAATTCATTAGTCTCTGATGAAGGAAGTTTAAATTAGTCTCTGATGATGTCATCCTTAGTCTCCGAAAGGCTAAGTTTAGTTCCTGATGACGTCATTTGTAGTCTCTAAGGGGCAAATTATGCTAGTCTCTGATGACTAAAGTTCTTAGTCCCTGAGGAGTTCAGTGATGACTTATCGAGTCTGACAATGAACAAATCATCCCCTAACAGCCAAGAGAGTTTGGCGATAGTCAAAGTTATCATCCGACGAGTTTGGAGGTGAGCAAATTATCCCCTGATGGGTAAGTTATCCCCTGATGACTATCCCTTGATGAGTGAATGATACCCTGATGGCCAAGAGGCTATCCCCTGATGGTCAAGAGACATCCCCTGACGGGTAGTTTACCCACTGATGTCCAGTCATCCCCTGACGACTAGTTATCCCCTGATGACTAAGTATCCACTCACGATTAGATTATATTCCGATGGTCATTTTTAAACCTTGACGACCACTGTTATGATTCAAGGTTTTTTCCCTGATGTGCAGTTTGTCTTCAAAACTATAAAACATTATTTTCTTAAATTATTTTATGATGTTTAGTTATTTATTTAACCTCAATGGTTCTTACGTCAGATTTGAAACATTAAAAGTTTAAGGACATCACATATGCATTTTCTCTCATATTTTGACCAAGGTATTAAATTTATCATGTTATATGCATGTGTTACAGAATCTTTCACTCACGAGTAATTGAATTTGATTGTGTGCAAAGGACCGAGACAAGTATATACATTCAATCTGATGCTTAATTCGATTTAACGCAGTATCATTTGATTCGATATGCGTGCAAGGCTTTGACTATATGTTTCAATTGTTTTTATGAATGAGAATGCTATGCTTTAAATTTCGCTAGCATGATATGAATGAAAGTGCATGGATATAACCAAGCTTTGATTATCAGTTATTTTTCAATTTTATATCTGTCCTAATGAATGAGAATGATATGTCCCTTAAATGGGTTATGCCACATGGTTGGCTAGAGGAAAGGAAAGGTGTTGATTTGTTCTTCACCTGACCTAGAGGAATTAGAAGTGACTACGTACGTTCACACAAGGAGGGATCATGCGGTCACAGTTAGGCCAGCCGTGTATCGTATGGTTAGCAGATCCAACGGGTTTAGCCCCCGATGGATATTTTGAGAAAGTTGTACACAGGTGAATACTTGCCTTTCTTCAAGGAGGATTACATGTTGTTTATCATCAGTGATCCTAAAGATTCTTCAAAGATTTTCGAGGCATTAGTATTGTTCCACTGAGACTCTTAGCAGAATTGAATCCCTAGTAACATTCTAGTTTTGCTTCCCCAAATTATTTATATACTTGCTGGGCATAAATCGCTCATTCTTGTTGAAATTTAATGTCTTGCAGGGCAGGGTACAAAGGCTGAACCCTCTGATAAGGGGAAGACAAAGATGATCGGCCACTGAGTTTGGCTATGACGACCCCAAAATCCCTCACTAGATCAGGGATTCGTCAAAAGAAGGAAAAGATAACCACACATCCATTCGTATAATAAATACTGGAAAAAAGGCAATATTAAAGAGTTATTACAACCCAAGATATTACATATTCAGCAGAAGCTATTCTGTCTCTATACTATAATACAAAACATCACTTTTCAGATCATCTTCCTTCCTTCCTTCCTTATCGGTACTACAAAGGTTTAGCTAAACTCAGTAACCGATCATCTTTGCCTTTCCCTTGTCAAAGGGCTCAGCCTTAATATTCTGCCCTGCAAAACATTAAAATTCAACAAGAATGAGCAGTTCACGCTCAACAAGTATATAAACAATTTGGGAGAACAAATCTGGAATGTTTCAAAGAATTCAATTCTGCTAAGAGGCTTGGTGAATCAATACTAATGCCTCAAAAGTCTTTAAGGAATCTTTAGGATTACTGATGATAAACAATTGTGTAATCCTTCTTAAAATAAAACATAACTTCCTTGAAGTAAAAATATCCATCGGGGGCTAAACCCGTTGGATCTGCTAACCATACGGTATACAGCTGGCCTAACTGTGCCCGCATGATCCCTCCTTGTGTGAACGTACGTAGTCACATAAAATTCCTCTAGGTCAGGTGAAGAACAAATCAACACCTTTCCTTTCCTCTAACCATCCATGTGGCATAACCATTTAAGGAACATAGCATTCTCATTTATTGCACAGATATAATATTGAAAAATAGCAGAAAGAGCAAAGCTTCTTTATATCCATGCACATTTATTCATATCCTGCTAGCGGAAATTAAAGCATAGCATTCTGTTTCACAAGGAAATTTAAATATAAATGTCATAATTTTGTACGCATGTCGAATCAATTGATCATGCGCTTAACTGAAATAAGCATAAGAGTAAGAATATACTTGCCTCAGTCCTTTGCACAAAATTCAAATCAATTCACTTGTGAGAGAGAGATTCTATAAATTATGCAAGTAATATTTTAATACCTTAATAAGAATTTATGAAAGAAAATATGTATGTGATGTCCTTAAACTTTTACTGTCTTAAATCTGGCATCATAAAATAATTTTAAGAAAATAATGTTTTATAGCCTTGATGACAAACTGTGCATCGAGGAATACTTTTCTCATTGACAAACTTGTCAGGGACTGATACCTTTAGCCATCAGAGACTAGGAATTTCCTCTATCGGAGACTAAGGAATCTCCTTCATCAGAGACTACGGAATTTCCTTCATCAGAGACTATGGATGACGTCATCAAGGACTGAACTTAGCCTATCAGAGACTAAGGAATGACGTCACGAGAGACTAACAACTCATCAGGGACCGATGACGTCATCTTAACCCTATCGGAGACTAAGGCTGATGTCATCGGAGACTAAATAGCTCACCAGGAACTGATGATGTCATCTTAATTCTATTGGAGACTAAGGGTGACGTCATCGAAGACTAACTTCTCATCAGAGACTAATAACGTCATCTTAACCCTATCGGAGACTAAGGGTGACGTCATCGGAGACTAACACCAACACTGTCGAAGACTAATGATGCTGACGTCATCAGAGACTAACATCAACACTGTCGGAGACTAATGCTGACGTCATCAGAGACTAACATCAACACTGGCGGAGACTAATGCTGTCGTCATCAGAGACTAACAGCATCTTATCAGAGATTAACAGCATCTCATCAGAGATTACCATTAGAGCTTGCTTTTGCTACGATGGAAGACCTATCATGCTCAAACTCAGCCTATGATGTCTCATGAAGATGCAAAGAATATTAATCTTAGCATAAATAAAAGAAACTGAGTAGGGTACCAGAGTCTTACCTCTTCGTTCTTAAGGGTGAGATCAAAACTGGTCTAAGAATAATTTTTCCAAAAGAAGAACTTGGAAATTTATGGAGATGATAAGTTTAAACAAAACTCTTAACAGAGAAGTTTTGGTAAAGGAGTTAAAATTTCATTTCAAATGAGGTATTTATAGAGTTTAAGAGCAGTAAGCTAAGGTTAAGCATTGGAATAAAATGATTGGTTAATTTGGACGGTAAAATGGCTATTCATCATGACTTCTTGACATCAAATAGCTGCTGTCCTACATGCATGAAGACTTAGCCACCTAAACAGTTCCTAATCAAACACGTAATCACCAATCTTACGTAACCCTCTCCTCTTCCTCCAAGCTGATCAATATAATCTTATATGGGATTTGCTAGTCCCCTTTTTAATACCTTTTTAAGGAACTTAACCTCATAGTCGTGGATATCACATCATCACAAAAATTTTCATTGTAGATATGAATTAATCATTCATATTTAAAAAGGCTAACCTCCATGCAAAAATATAATAACACAAAATAAATTATTTCTTATTATAGAATGCATTTAAAATTTTTCGGGTTCTCACATTGGCTAACCCTTTTGAGTGCCGATAAGGAAGGAAGAAAGGAAGATGTTCTGAAGAGTGATGTTTGTATTATAATATAGAGATAGAATAGCTTCTGCTGAGAATGTAATATTTTGGGTTGTAATAACTCTTTACTAATTCCATTTATTAGTATTTATGTTATGAATGGATGTGAAGTTATCTTTCTTTCTTTTGACGAAGCCCTAGTCCAGTAAGGGATTTTGGGGTCATCATATATGGGCCAGTTTCTGATGTCATTAATGGCTTTCCACAACTTCTCAACTTCTCCCCTTAATTCTCTATTGAGTGCGGTTGTGTTGGGCACAACTTGCTTGGCTAGGGCAAGTTGTTCAACATCCATTCTTCTGAACCAGTCAAAAGAGACTGTGAACTCAGACCTAATCTTCATCTGAATAACAATTACTTTCTCCTTATTGCTCTTTACACTGACATTTTTGTTGTTGATGGAGTGCATATATGTCAGGCTCTTTTTTCTGTCATCCCTTAGAAATTTAACCATTGTAGGTGGCCCATATGTTACAAGAGGAGGAGTTTGAACTTTGGCTTTAGATAATTTGGGTTTGGTAACATCAGGGGATGTTGAATGTACCTGAGTGTTAGGCCTTTTTGAGTTATCTTTGCCTTTATCCCCTAATGCTATAATTCCTAACAATCCTCCCTATTTATGATTATCAATGATAAGCATAAATCAAGGTTTCATGATGATGCGAAAACACAAAACTACTTAGAATTGAAATTAAGCATCTGAAAACACAATTGTACATTAACTTAACTGTGATGGCTTGATAGGCTTTGTTGTTGCAGTTCCTCAATGCTCAGTCATCAATCTGTTAACATCTTTAACAATTCTCACCCTGTCTTCATCAGAATTACTCTTTTACTCCCCCTGACCTAATCATTCTCCCCATTTTTGACATTAGTATCTTAATGTTGGAACGTAGAAATAACTAGATTAGGTTGACTAGTAGGAATAAATGTTTCAGCCCATGAATGTCCTTTCAACTAGATTCTGACTATTCTCCTTCTTTGAGTGTTCTTTTGAATTTGTAGGAATATTAGTAAGAATACTAATTGTGTGTTCTATGACATTCTTGAGCTTAGTTTGAAGACCATTGATCATGAAGTGTTAGAACTTCATGTTTCTCTTTTTTGTGTTGATCAATGCTTTATAAACATCATGTGAGTACAACTGCACTTGATCCTTGTGTGATCAAATATTTTGGTATGTGGTGTGCTGATGTGTCATCCAATAATATTGTATTGCTTGCATCCAACCAAACATCCACAATTTCTTCTCTCAGTATCCTCTGATGTTTGATCAGAATGGTGATCAGAGAATACATGAGCTGTAAAGGTAGTAGTGTCTGAACAATTTCTCTATATTCTTTTCTTTAAGGATCTCATCCTTGCTCACACCCTCTCTTTTTGCCTAACTTTCACAAGTCAGCCTCCCACTCTTTTTACTTGTTATTAAGCTTTCCTGCTTACCTTTTTCTTTCAGACACAAGGTCTGACTCTCAGGCTCACTAAAAATATGAAATTTGTTGTCGTAGGTGACCTGGAGTGGTGTAGAAAATATACTTAATAAGTGTTTTGCATCAACTGATGCTTGCTAAATAACAGTTGTATTATCCACTGATGAGTTAAAAACTGCTAGTTATTTCAACTACACAAATTGACTTCTTTGATGATTGAACTATCAGAGAATCTGAAACCAATGGAATTATTAGATTTACATTGCTTCTAAAGAAATTTCAAGGAGACAAAAAGAGAGAATAAGAGTAGAATTTGAAATATTGGCTACTCCTCTTGAATAGAGAAAAAAGAAGTATTAATGTGAGACCCTGTGTGTTCTTTAGTGACAGGTTGATCATTGATCAGAACTTGTTTCTTCTTCTTCTTCTTCTTAAGGTATTTATAGATGTGATCATGGTAGACTTAAATACCTATGTCCTTGGAGGTAGACTATTTTCAATAGATACAGCCTTTTGAGAGATTACACCTAGAGATGTGTTTTTTCCTTTTCATACTCAATATCTTTTTGAGAGAATATTAAATAATCTCCAAGGGTTCTTATTGTTCCTTATTTCTTCCTCTAAACTTCCTCTAAATGCTCACTCTCCCCCTCAGCTATTGCTGGATGTGGTTGTTTTCTTTTTACAACCTTTATCTTTTGAGAGATAGAGGAGATGACTTTTGTTATAGATTTGTATGTAGAGGGTTTTGCTACATGGGCAGAAGAAGTAGGATCATTACTGACATCCTTCATTGCAGCAAAATTAGAAGAAATAAAGAATAAAATAGTAGAGAGTTAAGAAAATACCTGAATTGGCTATGACAAGATCCTCAAATAGATGATGAACAATAAACATAAGGAATCTTGCATAATATATTAGTTTCTCTACTATATATATAAATAGGGAGTAATTATCCACTGATAGTTAAACTGTTGGAAGATAATTAGCCACTACAACAATTTCATCAGTTAATAATTATCATTTAATAATACCAATTATTGACTAATGCTCCTCAACATGATTATTAGTTGATCAAATAATTTTGTCAAAAGATAACTCATTCTGCTTCAATCAATTGTTAATTAGTCTCTGGTAACTAAGTCATCAGAAAATAATTAACTATTGCTATTTTTATCAGCTTTGCTATTTTCAAAGATTTTATTCACCAAAATTGAGCATACCTAATTCATTTATCAACCTATTAAAGGTGGCTTCATCCAATGGTTTGGTGAATATATCTACAAGCTGCTTCTCGGTGGGAACAAAATGAAGTTCCACGGTACCATTCCTCACATGTTCTTTGATAAAGTGGTACTTGATATCTATGTGTTTTGTTCTAGAGTGTTGCACAAGATTCTTTGTAATGGAAATAGCACTACTGTTGTCACAATAAATAAAAATTTGATTGTACACCATACCATAGTCCATTAACTGATTTTTTTATCCATAAGAGCTGAGCACTCAATCAGGGCCTAAGCTACTTGGAGACGCCATGAAGACAACCCACTTTCCAACTCCTGTTGAAGTTGTGATTGACGGGAAAGTGGAGTTGGTTTACCCTCAGGACAAAAAGCTCGTAGAAGCTGATGCACTCTATGCACAGCAACTTCAAGAAGAAGAAGAGAGGGAAATGACAAAGGAACAGGAGGAAGAAAAGGAGAAAAAAAGTGTCAAGCCCAGGAGCTCCATGAAACCTCAGCCAAGAAGATCTCAGAATCCTAAAGGTGCATCAGGGGATAAAAACCAAGACAAAACTGAAGACCCTGATGCCACCAAACACAAGCCCTTTGAAGCCAAGGATCAAGCACCTTCTCCTATAACCACAACATATGGTCCACCCACCCTAGCTGAATCCCTCAAAGAAGAAAGGCGCAAAAACTTGACATTTATGTTCTCAATAAAAAGCATAAATTTCAGGTTCAACAATAAAAGGGATCAACTAATTTCAGTGCAACTAAAGAGTGGGTCACAATTCACAGTTACAATCGACTGGTTTAAGAGAATGGATGCTGAACAATTGAGACTGATCCTAAACCTGATCTCTAAATTTTCAGCGGCAACAGAGACTTGAGGGGGATGATCGAAAATTATTGACTAATGCTCCTCAACATGATTATCAGTTGATCAAATAATTTGTCAAAAGATAACTCATTCTGCTTCAATCAATTGTTAATTAGTCTCTCGTAACTAAGTTATCAGAAAATAATTAACTATTGCTATTTTTATTAGTTTTGCTTAAAATTTTCAAAGATTTTATTCACCAAAGTTGAGCATACCTAACTCATTTAGCAACCTATTAAAGGTGGCTTCATCCAATGGTTTGGTGAATATATCTACAAGCTGCTTCTCGGTGGGAACAAAATGAAGTTCCACGGTACCATTCCTCACATGTTCTTTGATGAAGTGGTACTTGATATCTATGTGTTTTGTTCTAGAATGTTGCACAAGATTCTTTGTAATGGAAATAGCACTAGTGTTGTCACAATAAATAAGAATTTGATTGTACACCATACCATAGTCCATTAACTGGTTTTTTATCCATAAGAGCTGAGCACAACAACTCCCAGCAGCGATGTAGTCAGCGTCAACTGTTGAGGTTGACACAAAATGTTGTTTTTTGCTAAATCATGACACTAGTTTGACTCCAAGAAATTGACAGCTTCCTGTTGTGCTTTTCCTGTCTAATTTGCAACCTGTATAATCTGCATCTGAGTAGCCTATTAGTTTAAATCCATATTCTCTAGGATACCAAATGCCAAAATTTGGAGTACCCTTGACATATCTGAATATTCTTTTAACTGCAATAAGATGAGATTCTCTAATGTCTGCTTGAAATCTAGCACATAAACAACTTGAAAACATTATATCAAGTCTACTTGAAGTAACATATAAGAGTGAACTCATCGTGCCTCTATAACTTGTAGTATCAACTATTTTACCAATTAAGTCTATGTCAAGTTTAGTGACAATTGTCATGGGAGTTTTAGCAGTTGCTGTGAGAACCCAAAAATTCAAATAAAATGTATGAACATTAAATTCATTTTAGCTATGAAAGTTTCATTTCATTTAAATGACCGATAGATTTTATGATTAAGTATATGTGCAAATAACTCAAATCGACGCGTGCACGTCCGTTAACGACAAATCATAATGAATGTGACATACTAAAAGTCACGAGACGCTAATCATGATAAGAATTTCATAATCACATTTTTGTCTCGCCAGTGCGGGTAAACTTTTCGATTTATGCAATAAATTAATGTATAACCATTAAAAATATAATTAGTTGTTAGAGTTAATTGATGATGATGATGTTTAGAGAATAAATTGTGCATCTGTAAATACTTAAGGGACTTTATAAACCTTAATATCAGCACAAGTTTTGCATCCACTGATGATAACATTATTCATTAGGGGATGATCAAACACTTCACAAGACAAGTCATAAAATGGATCATCTAAAGGACTTGACAAAGTGAAGAGGAATCTTTGTTGTTACTCTAAAAAGATTGAAATATTCTGCACATTAGATATTCCAAACAAAGCTTCAATGATTAAGTATCATTAGGGGAACCCATTAGTGGATGATTGAGGCAGACCAACCCGTCAGGGGAACGCGTTAGGGTATGGCAGTGGCTGGCCAAACTCATCAGGGGGAACATGTCAGGGCATGGACACGGCATGTCACCTGTCAAGGTAAAACTTCAGGGTATGACAGTGTCAAGCTAACCCATCAGGGTAACCCGTCAGGGGGAAAGCTCAACACTGCATCAGTGGAAGCCGTCAGTGTATGTCTTAAGTCATAACATCAGTGGATCAAAGAAGCATTGAGTAAAAATCAAGTAAAGGTTGAAGCCCTGATCCAGTCTTTATCAAGACTTGTCATCAGGGGATCCAGAAGCACTGATCAAGTTCATCAAGGCTTGTCGTCAGTGGATGGTTATGACTGCATACACCTGTCATCAGGACTTACGCTCTAATCAACGAAGCTTGTTATAGAAGCAAGAGATATTAACTGGAAAGATATTTCTTGAAATTTGTTTGGTCCAATGAGAACTCTCGAACATTAAATGCACGCAGATCAGGGGAAGAAAAAGAAGCAACAAAAAGCAGCAGCAGTCTGTCACAAAGGACAACGATGTGACATATATGAGGCTGAGTTGAGAAAAGTAGCACGTCTTCAGCATGTGGGTTCAACCACTGATCTACTATATATGCAAAGGAGTTCTCATTACACAAAGAAAAACACAGAAGGAAGAGATCAATCGAGTACATCTGATCAAACAAATACTGCAGCACACAAAATCACTAGAGAGAAGTTTTGTAATAAATCTTGAGAGATATATTAAAAGAAAAGAGAAACTAGTGTGTGTGACTTAGAAGCTGCAATTTTATTACAGATTTTGTAGCTGTTTAATCACATTTGTGATTATCTAGATTTCCAGAGAAACATCAAGTTTTAATACAACTATTTTAACTTGAATCTGTGTGTTCATATCTTATAGTTTTTCTGTTCATTGTAGCTGTTTCCAGTCAGTGCTGACTAAAGTTTAAAAAGAGCAAAAAGTTTGTAATGTTTGTATTCATCCCCACTTCTACAAACACTTGAGCTAATATTGTTCTAACATTAGTGGCTAAATAAATCAAGTTAAACAGTAATTTAATTCAAAACTTCAGCATTTTTCTTAAATGGCAAAACAAGGAGAATATTTCCAATCCCAGGGAAATTTTTTCTAATCCAAGTAAAGTTTTCAAAAACTAATCTAATAACCAAGAATGAATTTCAAGTTATATAAATATACTATTATAACTAAACCTTAGCCTCCACTTCAGTCAATTTTCTCGAGCAAATCCACCAAACAAAAATTTAAAATTTCATTAAGAGCATTTATTGTGGATTAAGCATTTTGCTCATTAAAGCTTTAAAGAGGTAACACACTGCCCTTTTATTTCAGCATTTATTATTATTTTTGTTAATACCATTGTGTAGAATAAATTTTTCACTATCAAATTCATGTATAACACATGAGCATAGAATCAATAGTTTATGAGATATTGAATTTTAAAGTTTAATCAAAATAAAAATAAAAATTCAAGAAAAAAATGAAGAACACTCAAGAACCCTAACTGTTCTTTGTCCGATTCGACCTAGATAACATGTCTAAAATGAAATCAAATGTTAGAAAATTGTTCTTGCACATGTGTTGATCATTTTGCCTCAAAGAATTTTTAAAAAGGGCAAAGTATTGAATGTTTTCTTTTCAGCCGAAGGAATAGCAAAACCTGATCTAAAATTTTCCAATTGTCTTATGATTTTGTTGATTAAACTTGAAATTGATTGCTTAAATGAGTTTCTAGAAGTTCCCGGTTTTGTTTCCATCCATAAATCGAATGAAATGGGTTCGGGAGGGTCATTAATGGCTAGAACCGAAGCTCTTGTTGGCGTCCATGGAGGTCTCCACCTTCGGCGATTCGTCCCAGCTCCTTCCGTCCATTTCAAGTGTGACATGATGCGAAATAGGGTAATAGCTTATGGCGTTGCCCATGGTGGTGCTGGCCTATTCGTTTTCACGCGTGGGAAGGTGCTCCAATGGTAGTAGTGAGCCGTCTGGCTAACACGGCGTCGACGACAGTCTCTTTCCCTAACCAGATACCCTAACAGAGAGATGACAGTGATGATGGGTCAAACCCAACCTGGTTCTGACCAAGTTTCGACTCGATTCTGACCCAACCCCTTTCATTTTATTTTTGGCCCAATCCAAATTTAAAAATAAAATAAAATGCGTATAGAATTTAAATAAATAACTAAATGACTTATGAATAATTATTTTGACATGTAAATAAACTTTTTACATAATTGAAATTTTTATGATTTACAAATAATTTAATTAATTAAGAAAAAGTCTCTTAATTATCGCAATTAAGTGTCAAATTATTAATTTATAAATTATTATTATTTAATTGAAAGAATTAAATAAAAATTAAGGAATAAACTCTAAATTTTATATTGAATGATTAAGAAATCATTTAAGCTAAGATTAATTGAGGAATGATTATTATTTAATCAAATTAAATTAATAAATCAAGATCAATTATTATTTAATTAAAACAATTAAATAATAATTAATCAATAAATTCTAAATAATTATTAAATGATCAATAAATCATTTAAGTCAAAAGTAATTAAAAAATAAATTACTTTGTTAGGAATTATAACATTTGATGATGATGTACAAACTTAGAATTGTTAGATTTTGTTATTGTATAAGTACCCGCAGTAGTGTTCTACCATAGACTACCATCAAAGGCTGCAGGTATGCATCAGAGACTACAAAACTACATTTGGATAGTTCAACAAAAGTCAACATTGATCAAGCAAAATTAGTTCATCGGAGACTAAGTTTTTGTTCATCAGAGACTTAGTTTTTGTTCATCACAGACTAAGTTTTTGTTCATCGGAGATTAAGTTTTTGTTCATCAGAGACTAAGTGTTTCAGAAACTAAGTGTTTGTTTATCACAGACTAATGTTGAAGATACCAGAGACTAAGACAAAGACACTTCAATGCATTAAAGTAGTCTTGAGAAGATTTGACCGTCGCCAAAGTTATTTGGCTAACGCCAAACTCAAAATGACTATCACCAAAGTCGTCGGGCAAATCAACTACATCACCAAACTCAAAAGTGACTTTCGCCAAAGTCATCGGGAAAATGTCTATCGTTGAAGTCGAGTACTTGAGCATCGGGGGATAAATATCTACTGATAAACAAGACAACTCGTTAGGGGATAAATATCCACTGATGAAATAGAGACTGTCCATCAGGGGATAAAATAATCAAAGACTAAAAATGACATTTGGGATGACACATGACTGAGTTCACAAATTCACTAACTCAAGATTAAAGGCAGTGGAATTAAAATATATATAGTGGTCCAATAAGGAGAGATTGACTACCAAAGAAGTTTTAAGGAGATAAGTTATACACTGCAGGTGTGAACACTGATAAAGTAAAATATGGAGATAAGTCATACTTATACACTAGCATGCGTATATAGCTGCTGGTGTGAAAACTGTAGAGATAACTTATAGAAACTTGAAGGAGGAAAATATGGAAGCTAGTCTAATCAAAAACCAGGAAGCTCATAAAGATAAGTTATTCACTGCAGAGATAACTTATCATGGGAACTCCAAGAGGAAAATAAAGGAGCTGGTGTGCTGATACACTAGAGATGTTACATCACAGGTTGGCGTGCAAGGAAGGTCATGCAAAAAGAAGAAGTTATGTGATAGAGCTACAATTACCAAAGAATATCAGAGATAATTTTGGAGGCAACTCATTGTGAAAACTTGGAGGACAAGGGAGCTATGTCTATAAATAGAGACATGGAGCGGCTAAGATAAAAAAAGATATATATGAGAGATGCATCAAGATATCACCGAGATACACAATAACACATGTATACATATTATCTCAGATTATATAGCAGTTATAATTATATTACAGAAAGTGTAGCAAGTTTTTCAAAACTTGAGAGAAGCTAGAAATCATTTTTCTAGAATGCAACTATTATTTTAAGTAGATATTGCTTGCAGCTGGTAATCACTACTAGAAAGAATTGTAAAGATTCAAATTGATTTATAATAAATATACATATTGTAGATTGATATTCATATCTTGCAATTTGTTTTACTGTTTCATATGTTATATATCTTTTCAATAAAGCTATTTTAACTGTTTTTAAGTTTTAAACTATATTAAACAGTTTAATTCAAAGAAAAGTTAGTAATTGTATTCAACCCCCCTTCTACAATTACTCCACGGGACAAACAATTGATTGAAAATTAATTATTATTTAGTTAAATAAATTAAATAATAGTTTAAGAATAAATGTTTAATAAATGATAAAAGATCTCTTAATCTTTTTTGTTAAGATTTAATTAAGAAATGATTATTGTTTAATTAAAATAATTAAATAATAATTAAGGAATAAAGTGTTGATGAATAATAAATGATTAATAAAATCATTTAAGCTAAAATTAATTAATTAATATTAATTAATTAATCTAAGGCCTCCAACAAATAAATTGAATTATCGGAGCTTACAAATGATGTATTATTAGTCCAAAAATCTCTCGGACTCCGATTCAGTTCCAACTGAATCCCAATTTAACGAATAACGACTCAATTAGTCAATCACAAACTTGAGAATTTCTCGAACAATTCGCATATGCATCCTCATGTGTAATTAAGTTGAGATTTCTAATGTTATTGAATGTACATGTTTTACATAATTTTTCTCGACGCAAGTTTTTAAAATCTAAAATTCACTAAGGACTCAATGCAAGTATATACTCACTCTACCTTTTTTTAGTTTATACGTGTTAGAACAAAATAAGCTCAAGTATTTGTAGGGGGGGGGGGGGAAATGAATACAAATACTCAAAACTTTTTCGATCTTAAAATACTTTGTTAAGCAAGAATGGAAATAACTATAATATCAGAAAAACTTTAATGACTTTTAAAAATAAACACTCAAGATTTCAAGTTAAAATAGTTGTATTAAAACTTGATGTTTTTCTGGAAATTTGGTTAATCACAAATGTGATTAGCCAGCTACAAATTCTGTAATGAATTACAGCTACAAATTCACACTCACTAGCTTCACTCTTTCTTTGAATATTTCTCTCAAGATATATTACAAAGCTTCTCTCTAGTGTTTGTGTGCTTCAATGTGTTGGTTGATCCGTTGGATTGATACTTTGTGTAATGAGAACTCTTTTGCGTATATAGAAGATCAGTAGTTGAACCCACGTGCTTGGAAGTTCTTCTCTTTTCAACCTAGTCGTATATATGTCACATCGATGTCCTTTTGGAATGATGTGTCAGACTACTGTTGCTTTTGTTGCTTCTTTTTCTTTCCCTAATCTGCGTGCATTTAATGATCGAGAGTTGTCATTGGACCACCAAACTTCAAGAGATATCCTTCAAGTTTATATCTCTTGCTTCCATAACAAGCTTCATTGATTTGCGTGTAAGACCTAATGACGAGTGTATGCAGTCATAACTATCCACTGATGGCAAGCCTTGATGTGAACTTGATCAGTGCTTCTGGATCCCCTGATGACGAGTCTTGTCTAAGAACTCGATTAGTGCTTCAAACTTCATTTAATCTATCCAAGTGCTTCTTGACCCCCTGATGTTAAGACTTAAGGCATACTCTGATGGCTTCCACTGATGTAGTGCTGAGCATTCCCCTTGACGGGTTAGCTTGACACTGTCATACCTTGATGATTTCCCCTGACAGGTTAGCATGTCACTGTCATGCCCTGATGCGTTCCCCCTAATGAGTTCAGCTTGCCACTGCCATACCCTGACGCGTTCCCCTGATAAGTTGGTCTACCTTTGTCATCCCCTGATGGGTTCCCTGATGGTTTTAATCACTGAAGCTTTATTGAATTTGTTTGGAATGCCTGATGTGCGGAATACTAACTTGTTTTTGAGTAACAACAGACATTCCTCTTCACTATCAATTCCTTTAGAAGTTCCTACTGATGACTTGCCTAGTGAAGTGCAGTTCATCCCCTGATGACTAAATTGATCATCGGTGGATTCAAAACTTGTGCAGATATATTAAGGTTTATAAAATACCTTAAGTATTTACAGATGCACAATTTATTCTTTAAACATCATCATCATTATTTATCTCTAAAATTACGTATGATTATTCTTTTGATCTGATGTACGTGAAAAATGTTATACTAGAATCAAGTATTATTTGGGCGGTTGTTAGCTATCCAAATTCGCTAACATGCTAAAGTAAATCTTTTACGGATGTAGAAAACGTATCCTTCACCCCATACTTGTAAAATATATCTTTGTGGGTAACTAAAGGCTAATGGGATGCATCTGTCTGGCATCTCAGGCCTAGGATTTTTAGGGGACAAAAACTGAGGCATCGGTAACCGAACCCTCATAGATAAAAGATTTCTGCATTAACTACGTATGTCAGTATAATAAAGTCAGACAGTGGTCAGGCTAGCCAACTGATATACTGTTTGGAGACTTGACACATCTTCGATTTTGCGTCTTGTATAAAATGACGATGAATATAAATCTATATAGTTTTAACTTACTAATTTTCATATTATGTTATATTCCTATATGGTAATTGACTGATGAAAATATAGGAAACTTCAAATGAAGGATTTAACAATAACATGTTTTTATTAAACAAAAAATGAATAGGGGAAACCGTAGCGATTGTGGAAGGCCCCTCCAACAAGAAAGCCAAACTAGAGCTGGCACCACCAACCCTATACAAGACCTTGTGAATTTACTGAAAGAAGCACTTAGGAATACTGTTTTCCCAGCGAGATAGCCGAGAACTTATAGAAGGGGGGGTTGAATACAAGTTCTTTGAATTCTTTTTGATTACTTGTTCTTCAAGAAATTAATAATTACTTGCAGAAATAAAGAACAAGAGCACGAATCAATTTATAAACAATTGCTTATATTGATTTTAACAATTGAATACAAATTCTAACAATCACAACAATGTAATCATCAGCTTCTTTTCTATTTTGTATAGGAGAAGATACAAACTATGAAAAATCTATACAGGTTCGAATCACAAAAATTCTTTAAATCTAATTACAGCTTCTCTAAAAAAAACTGAATTCACAGTTTTCCTATTCTAAATCAATATTGATTCAGCTTCCTTATTCGAATCAAACACAATCTTTCCTTTTTGATTAGGAAGAGATTTCTGGTTAGTTTCCTTACCAGCTACGTCTTTAATAATATCTTGAACTACGTGGAAGACATTCCTTTTTAATTCGAACTATGTATCTCTCAGGAAATAAATCATGATTAGTCCCTGATGCTTCATCTTTAGTCTCTGATGATGTCATCAGTTAGTCTCTGGTACTTTTAGTCCCTGATGACGTCAGATTGTGTAGTCTCCGATAGAGTTATTTAGTCTCCGATGCTTTAAGGCTCAGTCTCTGATGACGTTAGCTTAGTCTCTAATGCTTTTAACCTTAGTCTCCGATGACATAAGCTTTAGTCTCCGACTCTTTTAGACTTAGTCTTTGATGACGTAAGCCTTAGTCTCCAATAGGCAAAACTAGTCTCTGATAGATAAAATCTTTAGTCTCTGACAAGTTTTCCTAGTCTCCGAGAAGCCTTTTTGTAAACTCCTACGGATCAAATACACATTTTGACTTGCTGAACCTTTGATACTCCATTCTAGCAGTTACTTACAAATAAGAAATAATTATATCTCTTTACAAAAAATGAATGAATTACAATCAAAGAGATAACTACTGGCTACAAAACTTCAATGTTACTAATTAACACTTTCTATACATTTGTACTCTAAATAATCTAAAGACAATCATCATCAAATGTTCTAAAACCTAACAAATACCCAACCTAATAACTCAACACACAGGGTTATTTTTAAGGATTTTAAGGATCTAAAACCACCTTTATTTTCTAGAAAGGAAGGTCCAATAGAAGCCCGTGAGTGGATCAAGGAAATTGAGAAAGCCTTTAGGATTTGTGAGGTTACAAGCCTTCAGAAAACCACCTTTTCCTTCTACCTATTAACGGGAGAAGCAAACTTTTGGTGGGAGAATGCAAAGCAGTTAGAATTAACTTATCAAACTGCTCACAATAACAATGGGGAGATTCCTTGGGAGAGGTTCACTGAAATGTTCCTTGCAAAGTATCTTCCTTTAAGTATATCTAATGAAATGGAGATCAACTTCCTTAATTTAAAATAAGGAAGTATGATGGTAGCCGAGTACGAAGCAAAATTTATTGAACTATCCCGTTTCGCTCCACATCAGGTGGATACCGAGCGGAGGAGAGCAAAATGTTTTGAGCAAGGACTGAATCCTTGGCTCTATAATAAAGTGGCAATTTTGGCATTGGATGATTTCTATGCAGTAGTTGAGAAAGCCAAAATAGCATAATGAGGGACTAAAACCCTCACAAAATATAACTGAGATAAAGGAAAGAAGAATGACACCACTTGGATGAGAAATAGGCCTCAAGGAAATCCACAAGTTAAACAAGAACCTATAGTGGGAAATTTTCCTAGCCTCAATTTTAACAAACGTTGTTGGGATGGATACCCATCGGAGAGTAGTGGGCTAAGAAAAGGGAGTGTTTGCCCCAAGTGTAACAGAAACCATGGGAATGAACCTTGTTTGGAAGGACTAAAAGTATGTTATCGGTGTAAACAACCAAGGTATATCTCCCAAGACTGCCCCAATCCACCTGTAATAAGCCAGAATAGACCTCAGAATCAAAATCTGGAAAGACCTACCTATACCACATGCTACACCTGTGGCATGAGAGGTCATATTTCCCTGATTTTCTCCCAGAAAGCAAGGAAGCTCATTGAGGGAGAGAAAAGGCCACCAACCGGACCTAATGCAAGTTCTGCACATCCCATGGCACACACTTATAACATGACTGTCAATGATGCACTATAATCTGCTGATATGGTGACAGGTATGCTTCTAGTTAATTCTATACTAGCATACGTACTATTCGATTCAGGAGCAACTAGATCTTTTATCTATATGCTTAGTTGAGAAACTAAAACTAGAACCGTAAGAAATGCTCAATCTAGTAGAATTTATGATTGCCGATCAAGAGAAGTATTACATTTCAAAAGTTTTAAATCAATGTATCATTCAAGTAGGAAAGTATGAATTTCTAGCAGACTTGATACCTTTTACATTGGGAGAGTTTGATGTTATCCTAGGTATGGATTGGTTTGGAAAATACAAGGCTATGATTGATTGTTTTAGGAAGTGTGTATTACTCAATACACCTCAAAACAATAAGGTAACCCTCAATGGAACCAACCCAACAAATTATGGCCATATCCTTTCTAACATTCAAGCTAGGAAACTAATTAAGAAAGGATGTGAAACTTTCCTTGCCTATGTCCAAGACATTACTAAAGAGAAACCTACAGTAGATGACATTCCAGTGATTCAAGGATATAAGGACGTGTTTCCCGAAAAATTACCAGGCTTACCTCCTGACCGAATAATAGAATTTGGCATTGAATTAACTCCTGGTACAACACCAATATCAAAAGCACCGTATGGCCCCAGTAGAATTAAAGGAATTGACGATACAATTGCAGAGATTATTGGATAAAGGTTTCATTCATCTTAGTGTTTCACCATGGGCCCCCCTATTTTATTTGTAAAGAAGAAGGATGGATCAATGCGTTTATGCATTGACTATCGTTAATTGAATAAGGTAACCATTAAGAATAGGTACCCTTTACCAAGAATAGATGATCTCTTTGATCAATTTAAAGAAGCAACCTACTTTTCTAAGATTGACTTAAGGTCTGGATACCACCAATTAAAGGTAAAGGATGATGATGTTTTGAAAACAACATTTCATACCCGATATGGACATTACGAGTTCCTTATAATGCCGTTTGGATTGACAAATGCTCTTGCAACATTTTTGGACCTAATGAACCGAGTATTTAAACCCCATCTTGATAAATTCATCATTGTGTTCATTGATGATATTTTGGTTTATTCCAAAACAAAGAGAGAGCATGGAGAACATCTCCGACTTACTATGGAAATTCTGAGGAAAGAAAGGTTGTATGCTAAGTTGTCTAAATGTGAGTTTTGGTTGCAAAGAGTACATTTCCTTGGTCATGTCATTGACAAAAATGGATTATCAGTGGATTTAATAAAAATTGAGGCAGTGACTAAATGGCCTTAACCGACTACTCTGACTGAGGTAAGAAGCTTTATCGGACTAGCCGGTTACTACCGACGATTTGTCAAGGATTTCTCAAAGCTAGTTGTACCACTAACCAACCTTACCAAGAATGCAGTAAAGTTCTCCTGGATTCCGGAGTGTGAGAAAAGTTTCAAAGAATTAAAAAGGAGATTAACAATGGCACCAGTCTTGAGCTTACCTGATGATACAGGAGATTTGGTTATCTATAGTGATGCATCTCTGCAAGGACTAGGTTGTGTATTAATGCAATTATTGCCTATGCTTCAAGGAAATTAAAGGAATATGAAAAACGATACCCAACTCATGACTTGGAACTAGCAACAATTGATTTTGCACTTAAGATTTGGAGACATTATCTATATGGGGAAAAATGTGAGATATACACGGATCATAAGATTTTAAAGTATATCTTCACACAGAAGGAGCTGAATATGAGGCATTGTAGATGGTTGGAATTAATTAAGGATTATGATTGTACAATAAGTTACCATCCTGGAAAAGCTAACGTTGTAGCAAATGCCCTGAGTAGGTGTGAACGTTTGAACATCATAACCTCACAAACTGAGTTGTCCAAGGATTTAGAACGATTACAACTCAGTGTATTGTCAATTCAGGATGATGTACAAATAGGAGAAATGACTCGGATAGAACCCCAACTATATAATCGAATCAAGAAAGCACAAGAGAACCGTTAAGAAGATAAAGAGAGACTTTTAGTAAAAGAAAAAGAAAAGTGTCAAATAGATGCTAAAGGTCTACTACGATTTAGAATAGAATCTGGATACCTCTAAAGAAAGACTTACGACATGAGATCCTACAAGAGGCACACCAATCAAAATTCTTGATACATCCTAGAAGTACCAAAATGTATCAGGATTTGCGTTTAAATTATTGGTGGTCCAACATGAAAAAGGAAGTCGCTGATTGGGTAAGTCGTTTAACCTGTCAAAGAGTGAAGGCAGAACATCAGAAACCAAGTGGATTACTTCAACCTTTGGAAAATCCAGAATGGAAATGGGAACTTATTGCAAAGGATTTTGTAGTCAGATTACCCACTCCAAACAGAGGAAGTAATGCTATTTGGGTTATTGTTGATAAAATGACCAAGTCAGCACATTTCCTGCCTATAAACGATACCTCCAAGATGGATCGGTTAGTAAAACTCTATGTAAAAGAAATTGTAAGTAGACATGGAGTTCCTGTATCCATTGTGTCAGACAGTGACCCCCGTTTTACTTCACGATTTTGGAATAAGTTTCAAGAATATCTTGGTACTCGTTTGGATATGAGTACTGTGTATCATCCCCAAATGGATGGGTAATCAGAAAGGACAATACAGACCTTGGAAGACTTGTTAAGAGTCTGTACTTTGGATTTTAAGGGAAGTTGGGATGAACGCTTACCATTAATAGAGTTTGCTTACAATAACAGCTACCATGCCAATATTGGTATGGCCCCTTTTAAAGCACTATATGGTAGGAAGTGTAGAACTCCATTTCATTGGAATGAGGTAGGAGAAAGAAGGTTAGAAGGACTAGAAATGATCCAACAAACAGAAAAAGCTATTAAAATCATCACACAGAGGATGAAAGTTGCCCAGGATCGACAAAAGAGTTATGCGGACCAACATCGTGAAGACCAACTAATGAACATTGGAGATTTTACTTTTGTTAAAGTATCTCCTTGGAAGGGAGTTACAAGATGTGGAAAAAGGGGAAAACTTGAGCCTCGTTATGTTGGACCCTTCAAGATACTAAGAAAAGTAGGACCTGTAGCATACGAACTAGCATTACCTCCAATTTTAGGTCACCTCCACAAAGTGTTTCATGTGTCAGTTCTACGGCCTTATAGACCTAATTTCAAAAGGATAATAGATTATCAACCTATTAAAATCAATGAGGATCTGACATATGAAGAGGAGCCAATCCAGATAGTGGATCATCAAGTTAAGAAATTGAGGAATAAGGAAGTTTCCTCTATAAAAGTTATCTGGAGAAACCACGATGTAGAAGAAGCTACGTGGGAACTAGAAAAAGACATGATTGAAAGTATCCCCACTTATTTTATGAGTAAATTTCAGGGATGAAATTTTTTATAAGGGAGGGAGGATGTGAAGCCCCAAACTTTTGTAACTATTGTTATAATATTAAGACTATTAATAAATAAATTTTGGTCAAATTAATTTATAAGCATGATCATTTATTCCCTTATGAATACCAAAATAAACGAATTTTAGTCTAAGATTTTAATCCGATCAGTAAAAGCTTGTGTAGTAATATGAATTACTATTACTATGGTTATAAAAAGAGGATATTAATCCTTCATGATGAGTAAGCATGACGAACGCTGTAATTCTTCTTGATGAGTAAGCATTACAGATGCTGAGTCATTAGTAGTACGGAGTACTATTGACACATATGAGTAATTCATACTTACATGTAAACGTAATGAACATGTAATTGTTAGCATATTTTAGTGGTTTAGTTAATTTCACGTCCGATGCTAATCTAAAGTGAGAAATATCTCACACCAAATATTTTGATTTCTCCTGATTCTCCTATATAAAGAGGACCTTTGTCTGACTATTCCTCCTCTTTAAACACTCTCAAACTCAAAATAATATCTCTACAACGTATACTGCAGAAGTAAAAGGTTCCAAGGTAATTTTGAAAGCTTTTATTAAGTTATTTATTTCAACTATTTAGTTATTTAACTCAAAGAAGAATCTGCATGAAACCGTGGTTACTCAAAACATATTTCTTTTCCCTATGATTTCTCATAGAGATAAACAACATGGGCAATCACTATTCTCTTGAAGTATTCGAGAAAGAACTCTCTACATATATTTAAACTCTAGCATTCTTTATTTCTGAAGATTTTGTTGTCTAAAAAGCCCCTATGTATCTTAAGCTAGGGCTCTTCTTGATAATTCATCCTTTGATAAATAACTGTTTTAAAAGGATAAAAGGAATTTTTTTTTCATTATGGAACAGATACACAATGATTCGACTATAAGTTATCGAAAGATAAATATCCACCAATGGGCTCCGAGAGAGAAAAAAAAAATTAGTCTCTGACATCATAAAATAAATTAGTCTCCATTGAACAACTTATCCCCCGATGAGTTTGGCACTAAATAACTTATCCTCCGATGAGTTTGGTGCTGAACAACTTATCCCTCGATGAGTTTGGCGCTGAACAACTTATCCCCCGATGAGTTTGAACAACTTATCCCTTGATAAGTTTGGTGCTGAACAACTTATCCACCGATGAGTTTGGAGCTGAACAACATATCCCCTGATGAGTTTGGCAACATACAAGTGAGTTTGGTGGTAGTCAAATGGATTACCGACAAGTTTGACGATGAAGAAGGTTATCCCCAAATGGCCGAGAGTTATCCCCTGACGGGTAATTTATCCCCTGATGATCCACTGATGAGCAAATCACCCCCTGATAGCTATCTCTTAATGGCTATAAGCTATCCCCTGATGGCTGTGAGTTATCCCTTGACACGTATAAACCATTCCCTGATGCATAACAACTAGAATAACCATTTCAAGTTTATGCAACACCATTAGATGTAATCAGGAAATAATAGATATGAACTAAACACAGTCTAAACATTTCATAAAGAATCTTATTGCTTAGATTCTAACTATTAAATCATTTATAGATCATAAAACAAATCTTACAGGAACACTTAATGTGAAAACCCGAAAAATAAGAAGAATTTCGTTGTATGATTTATTTCACTTTATGATTAATTTTATGTATGAAGGTTTAAATTATTTTCTTTTACTATTTTATATATGTTATTATTTTGGGTATGAATAATAAAATTCATAGCGTAAAGGAAATCTTATAGCAATGTGATGTCCAAAGTTTTTAAATATATTTTTTTACACCCAAACCCTTTAATGATTTTTTTTATTTATGATTATCATATTTCTCTTTACTTTTATTCAAACACTTATCTAGAGTAAGTGTATTTCTCATGTGGGGAAGGTTTTCATGCTACAGTACCTGTTTTGAACCAAAGACGATAGTGAGACAAGAGCATTAATTGCACTATGTCAGGATTAAGAGCATGTGACTGTCAAACCAGTTAATCTACTCCAACAGTACACTGGATGGTTGGCTGTGATTGGTGATTGACTGACTTTAGCAACTGTTGTATCCACCTTTTCTCACCAATCACTTCCTTCTAAAGTTTGTTATTTCCTTTCATAGCCAACGGCTAAAATCTATTTCCAAATAATCCAACCGCTATTGTTGCTTTGCAAGTGATATATATATATATATATATCTTCTGGTTACAATCCTAGCCCCACTTTCATAAATCTTTTATACGGAAAACCACCCACAAAATCTAGGTTCACTCTCAAAGAACAACTATCCTTCTAAGCAAACAAACCAAGTTTTTAACTTCTTCTTTGTAGCCAAAAAGGTGTGAACACTATACTAAAGCTCTGTTCCATTCCTGCACTTTTGTTCTATTATGCATGCCATGTTTGTGAACATACTAGGTTCGTTCACTTCAAAAAGTATGACTTGATGCATGCTTTTAACATCTGATATTAATGTCTTTTATTTCAAAAGCTATCCTCTTTAACCACCTAGTAGACAACTTTTAACTACCAAACATTTCTTTTTATCAGTAATGAAAACACCATGCTTGAGTTTTCGTCAACCTGAGTCCTTGAGGTTTAGTAGCGTCTATGAGCTGTGGTAGACGATAAGAATGTTACTTGCTGCAGATGAGATGTTGAGAGTTGCCCTAGTCCTGGTCTTGGTCACCTGGTGAGAACACTACCCATGGAGGAGTGAAGAAGACACCATTGTATTTGAGACAAGTTTTAAACTTAGTCTCCGACGGGTTGGAATTAGTCTCTGACCCTATAAAATAGTCCTAGGAGATTCCAAGTTAGTCTCCGACAGTGTAGATGTTAGTCTCTAATGAGATACGTTAGTCTCTGACGAGATAACATTAGTCTCTGATGAGTTAATATTAGTCTCTGATGACGTCAGCCTTAGTCTCCGACATGCTATGCTTAGTCCCTGATGAGAATATTTCTTAGTCTCCGATGAATAAATGTTTCCCGAAGAGTTTGGCACTGAACAACATTTCTTCGAGGAATTTGGTGATGGTCGAGGATCATCCCCTGATGGTCGAGGATCATCCCTTGATGGCCGAAGACTGTCCCCTGTCGGGCAGTCATCCCCTGACGAGCAGTCAACCCCTGATGATCACTTTTCCTGCTTCAATGTTTTTCCACTGATGTGCAGTTTTCCTTGAGAGTATAAAATATTATTTTTCTTAAATTATTTTATGAAGTTATTAATTATTTATTAAACCTCAAAGGTTCAGAATGTCAACTTAGACGTTTAAAAGTTCACGGACATCACATGTGCATCTTTTATCATATATTTTTTTTATTATCAAAAATATAGATTTCTCATGTTATATGCATACTTTACAGAGTGTTCCACTCACAAGTGATTTGAGTATGATATTTTTTTTTAGCTAAGGACCGAGGCAAGGATATACTCACTCTACTTTCTTTTAATAAATACGCATGATTATTCTTTCGATATGCGTAATGTATCCAAGATATTTGTGTTAACACTCATGATTAAATTTCTTCAAAGTTAAGTAACGTACGATCTTTTGATCCAATGTATGAGAAAATGTTGTACTAGAATCAAGCATTTTTGGGCGAATGTTAGCTATTCAAATTCGCTAACGCTCTAAAGTAAATCCTATACGGATATAACATAACTTAATTTCTTCTTACCCCATACTTGTAAAGTATATCCGTGTGGGTAACTAAAGGCTAATGGGTTGCGTTTTCCTAGCACCCTAGGCATAAGGATAATAAGGAACGGAAACTGAGGCATCGGTAACCGAACCCTCACAGACTAAAGTTTCTGCTTCGACTATGTATGTCATTATGATGAAGTCAAACGATTAAGCTGGTCGGCTGATATGTCATTTGATGAAGAGATGAATTCAGATAATGGTCAAGCCGGCCAGGTGACGCACTATTTGATGAAGAAAGGGCAGATGAACGATTCAAGATTTTCTTTCAAGTAAAGGGTCAAATCTCTCGTTGTCATTTGGGGACCCTGAAAGCTATATATAGATTCTTCTTCAAAGTCATTCAGAGGTGTGGACATTGTTCCCGTCCAATCCTCCTAAACACTTAAGCCAAGAAGATACTCCTATTTTCAAAGACACCAATACTTGATTATATACTTGCGGACGTAAAATCCCTTACTGGACTCCGGGCGCCGTCAAAAATTGACAAAAAAATAGATATAACATCCAAGCATACATATCATTAAATAAGAGAAGTAAATTGTATTCTCTATTACATTCATCCATAAATAAAAATTCTAACAGCGGAAGTCCAAGAGGGCCCACACAAGCTTTACAATCTAAACAATTCAAAAATCGTCTCACGCTTCACTTTTCCTCGAAATGCCACCTATAAGAGGGCAGTGAGAAAGTGTTCACTATGCCATCCTTTCTTTGCCTTAAGCAGACAACTCAGCCTTATCGCTATAACCTGTAAAACATTACATAATAACAACATGAGCAATTTATGCCCACAAGTATATAATCAAGTATTAGCGGCTTTGAAAATAAGAGAATTTTCTTGGCTTAAGTGTTTAGGAGGATTGGACAGGAACAATGTCCACACCTCTGAATAACTTTGAAGAAGAATCTATATATAGCTTCCAAGGTCCCCGAATGACAACGAGGGATTTGACCCTTTACTTGAAAGAAAATCTTGAATCGTTCATCTGCCCTTTCTTCATCAAATAGTGCGTTACCTGGCCGGCTTGACCAGTATCTGACTTCATCTCTTCATCAAACGACATATTGGTCGACCAGCCTGATCGTTTGACTTCATCATAATGACATACGTAGTCGAAGCAGAAACTTTAGTCTGCGAGGGTTCGATTACCGATGCCTCAGTCTCCGTTCCCTATTATCCTTAGGCCTAGGGTGTCAGGCAGACGCAACCCATTAGCCTTTAGTTACCCACACGGATATACTTTACAAGTATGGGGTAAGAAGAAATTAAGTTCTGTTATATCCGTATAGGATTTTCTTTGGCGCGTTAGCAAATTTGAATAGCTAACATTAGCCCAAAAATGCTTGATTCTAGTACAACATTTTCGCATACATCGGATCAAAAGATCGTACATTACTTAACTTTGAAGAAATTTAATCATGAGTATTGACATAAATATCTTGTATACATTACGCATATCGAAAGAATGATCATGCGTATTTATTGAAAGAAAGTAGAGTGAGTATATATTTGTCTTAGTCCTTAGCTAAAAAATATCAAACTCAAATCACTTGTGAGTGGAACACTCTGTAAAACATGCATATAACATGAGAAATCTATATTTTTGATAAAAAAAAAAAGAAGATAAAAGATACACATGTGATGTCCGTGAACTTTTAAACGTCTAAGTTGCCAATCTAAACCTTTGAGGTGTAATAAATAATTAAAAACATTATAAAATAATTTAAGAAAAATAATATTTTATACTCTGAAGGCAAACTGCACATCAGTGGAAAAACATTGAAGCATGAAAAGTGATCATCAAGGGTTTTAGTCTTATCCATTAGGGGATGACTATGCGTCAGGGGATGACTGTCCGACAGGGGACAGTCTTCAACCGTCAGGGGATGATCCTCGACCATCAGGGATGATCCTGATCATCGCCAAGCTCCTCGGAGAAATGTTGTTCAGCGCCAAACACAACAAGTCAGTGCCAAACTCTTCGGGAAACATTTACTCATCGGAGACTAAGAGATATTCTCATCAGGGACTAAGATTAGCCTGTCGGAGATTAAGAAATTTTCCTCCATCGGAGACTAAGACTGGTGTCATCAGAGACTAATGTTAACCCATCAGAGACTAACATTAACTCATTAGAGACTAACATATACACTGTCGGAGACTAACTTGGAATCTCCCAAGGACTATTTTATAGGGTCAAAGACTAACTCTAACCCGTCGGAGACTAAGTTTAGAACTTGTCTCAGGTACAGTGGTGTCTTCCTCACTCCTCCATGGGTGGTGTTCTCACCAGGTGACCAAGACCACGACTAGGGAAACTCTCAACATCTCATCTACAGTAAGTAACATTCTTATTGTCTACCACAACTTATAGATGCTACTACACCTCAAGGACTCTGGTTGAAGAAAACTCAAGCATGGTGTTTTCATTATTGATAAAAAGAAATGTTTGGTAGTTAAAAGTTGTCTACTAGGTGGTTAAAGAGGATAACTTTTGAAATAAAAGAAATTAATATCAGATGTTAAAAGCATCCATTAAGTCATACTTTTGAAAGTGAATGAACCTAGTATGCTCACAAACATGGCATGCATAACAGAACAAAAGTGCAGGAATGGAACAGAGCTTTAGTATAGTGTTCACACCTTTTTGGCTACAAAGAAGAAGTTAAAAACTTGGTTTGTTTGCTGAGAAGGACTGTTGTTCTTTGAGAGTGAATTGTCGTATAGAAGATTTATGAAATTGGGGCTAGGATTGTAACCAGGAGATATATATATATATATATATCTCACTTGCAAAGTAACAACAGCGGTTGGATTAATTGGAAATAGATTTCAGTCGTTGGCTGTGAAAGGAAATAACAAGCTTTAGAAGGAAGTGATTGGTGAGAAAAGGTGGATGAAACGGTTGCTAAAGTCAGTCAATCATCAATCACAGCCAACAATCCAGTGTACTGTTGGAGTAGATTAGCTGGTTTGACAGTCACGTGCTCTCAATCCTGACATAGTGCAATTAATGCTCTTGTCTCACTGCCGTCTTTGGTTCAAAATAGGTACTGTAGCATGAAAACCTTCCCCACGTGAGAAATACACTTACTCTTGATAAGTGCTTGAATACAAGTAAAGAGAAATATGATAATCATAAATAAAAAAAAAATCATTAAAGGGTTTGAGTTTAAAAATATATTTAAAAACTTTGGACATCACATTGCTATAAGATTTCCTTTAAGATATGAATTTATTATTCATACCCAAATAATAACAAAAATAAAATAGTAAAAGAAAATAATTTAAACCTTCATTCATAAAATTAATCATTAAGTGAAATAAATCTTACAATGAAATTCTTCTTATTTTTTGGGTTCTCACATCAACAATAGTCTTTGATAGTGCAATCCTTAGTCTCCGATAGGCTAATTCTTAGTCTCTGATAGGCTAAATTCTTAGTCTCCGATAGGCTTAATATTAGTCTCTGATAGACTAATTCCTAGTCTCTGATATGGCTTGACTAACTTCAACTTTATTGAACTCTCCCAATGCATTCCTAGTAGTCTCTAATGATCACATACAGTCTCTAATTGTAGTCTTTGATAGTACACTACTGCAGGTTCTAGTACAATTCCAAGTTCTAACAATTTTAAGTATTATACATCATCATCAAATGTTATAATTCCCAACAGTCTCCCCCTATTTATGATTATCAAATGATAAGCATAAATCAAGGTTTGATGATGATATCAAAACACAACCTTATAACTCCACTTACTTAGAATTGAAATTGAAGATGTGTAAACCCCATTGTACCAGTTCTACCAGTTTTGTTCTGCTAATAGTGATGACTGTATTAATAGCTTTGTTGGCTTTCTGTAGTTCTTCAAGCTCAACCATCAATTTGCTAACATTTTTAATAATTTTCCCCATATCTTCATCAGAATTACTCTTTAATCCCCTTGACCTTATCATTCGCCCCATTTTTTGCCATCAACATTTAATGTTTAAGGGTAGAAATGGATAAATGAGGTTAACTTAGTAAGAATAAATGTGTGAGCTCAGTTTGAAGACCATTGATCATGAAGTGTTGGAGCTTCATGTTTCTCTTTTCTGTGTTGATCATTGCTTCATAAACAACCTTTGAGTTAGCTGTACATGATCCTTGTGTGATCAAATATTTTGGTATGAGTTGTGCTGCTGCATCATCCAATACTTCCTGTGTTGCTTGCATCCAACCAAGTATCCACAATTTTTTGTTCAGGTTCATTTGCAGTTTTTGAGATCTGACAGTTGTCTTGATAATATCATTATTAGACATGTCAGTTAGCAATTGTTGTTTTGTATCTCTTGACTAATTCTTTTCTCAGTATCCTCTGATGTCTGATTGGAATAGTGATCAGAGAATACATGAGTTGTAAAGGTAATAATGTATGAACAATTTTTCTCTATTCTTTTCTTCAAGGATCTCATCCTTGCTCACACCCTCTCCTTTCGCCTAACTTTTACAAGTCAGCTTCTCACACTTACTCTCTGTACATTTTTTATTTGTTTTAATCTCTTTTTCCTCACCTTTTTTCTAGACACAAGGCCTAACTCTCATTTTGTATTCTCTTAGGCTCACTAGAAATATTTAAACTTTTTAATTGTGGATGACTTAGAATGGTGTAAGAAATATAAAAAGTAAGTGCTTTGCATCAATGGATGTTTGATAAAGAATAATTGTATTATCCACTGATGAGTTGAGAGATGCTATTTTTGTTTTAGCTTCAGAAGTTGGCTTCTCTGATGACTGAACTATTAAACAACTGAAGCCAATGAAATTATGATATTTCCATTGCTTCTAAAGAACTATCAAGGAGAGGAAGAAAGAATAATGGTAGAATTTGAATATTGGCTGCTTTCTTGAATAGAGAAAAAAGAGGCATCAATGCGAGACCCTGTATGTGAATTTAGCGACAGGTTGATCTTTGATCAAAACCTTGTTAGGAATTATAGCATTTGATGATGATGTACAAACTTAGAATTGTTAGATTTTGTAACTGTACAAGTACCCGCAGTAGTGTTCTATCAGATACTACCATCAGAGGCTATAAGTATGCATCAAAGACTACAAAGACTGCATTTGGAGAGTTCAACAAAAGTTAACATTGGTCAAGCAAAATTAGTTCATTGGAGACTAAGTTTTTGTTCATCGGAGACTAAGTTTTTGTTCATCGGAGACTAAGTTTTTGTTCATCGGAGACTAAGTTTTTGTTCATCGAGACTAAGTTTTTGTTCATCGAGACTAAGTTTTTGTTCATCGGAGACTAAGTTTTTGTTCATCGGAGACTAAGTTTTTGTTCATTGGAGACTAATGTTGAATCTACCAGAGACTAGGGCAAAGACACTTCAATGCATTAAAGTAGCCTTGAGAAGATTTGACCGTCGTCAGCCAAACTCAAACATTTCTCAACACCAAAGTCATTTTGAATGTTGCCAAAGTCATTTGCCTATCGTTAAAGTCTTTGGACAAATCAACAACAGCGCCAAACTCAAAATGACTATCGCCAAAGTCGTCGGGCAAATCAACAACATCGCCAAACTCAAAAATGACTGTCGCCAAAGTTATTGGGAAAATGTCTATCGCTGAAGTCGAGTACTTGAGCATCAGGGGATAAATATATACAGATGAACAAAATAGCTTGTTAGGGGATAAATATCCTGTTTTCCTAGTGAGATAGCCGAGAACTTGTAGAAGAGGGGGGGGGGGGGGGGGTTGAATACAAGTTCTTTGGATTCTTTTCGATTGCTTGTTCTTCAAGAAATTAATTATTACTTGCGGAAATAAAGAACAAGAATTCAAATCAATTTATAAACAATTGCTTTTACTGATTTTAACAATTGATTACAAATTCTAACAATCACAATAATATGATCGTCAGCTTCTATTCTTTTCTGTATAGTAAAGATACAAAACTATGAAAATCTATACAGCTACGAATTTTTAATTTTGTAAACCTAATTACAGCTTCTAAAAACTGAATTACTCAGTTTCCTATTCTAAATCAATAATGATTCAGCTTCCTTATTCGAATCAAACATAATCTTTCATTTTTGATTAGGAACAGATTTTTGGTTAGTTTCCTTACTAGCTACGTCTTCAATATTATCTTGATCTACGTGGAAGAAAGTCCTTATTCAATTCAAACTTTGTATATCATCAGGGAATAAGTCACGACTAGTCCCTAACAGCTTCAGTCTTTAGTCCCTGATCGTTTAGTCTCTGGTCTTTTAGTCTCTGATCAGGTTGTGTAGTCTCTAACAGAGTTATTAGTCTCCTATGCTTTAGGCTTAGTCTCTGATGACATCAGCTTAGTCTCTAATGCTCTAGACTTAGTCTCCGATGATGTCAGCTTAGTCTCTGATGCACTAAGCTTAGTCTCTGATGACATAAGCATTAGTCTCTGACGCTTTATCTTTAATCCCCGATGACGTAAGCCGTAGTCTCCAATAGGCAAAATCCTTAGTCTCCGATAAGCCTTTTCGTAATCTCTGATGGATCAAATACAAACTTTGACTTGTTGAAGCTTTGATACAACTTTCCAGCAGTAACTTACAATTAAAGAATGAATCTATCTCTTTGCAAAGATTAAATTAATCACAATCAAAGAGATAACTACTAGCTACAAAACTTCAGTGTTACTATTTAACACTTTTTGTACATTTGTATTCTAAGTAATCTAAAGACAATCATCATCAAATGTTATAAAACCTAACAATCTCCCCCTAATTATGAATATCAGAAAGATAAGCATAATTTCAAGGTTGATGATGATGTCAAAACTCAAAATTACAAGTATTACTTAGAAAAAGAATAAAGAATTACTAACTAAAAATGTACATGAACTAAGATCTTTGATCTTAAACTCAGCTTCACCAAGACTTAGGTTTAAATCCTATAAGTCTGGCTTCAAAAATCAACAATCAACAAACAACTTCAACCTTTCTTCTTGATTTCAGCAACTTTATCCTCCAACAACTTTCTGAACTTGATCTCATTTTCATCAGTCGACTCTTTGAGTAGAGTAATGAATCCTTGTTGTTGTTGTTGTTGTTGTTGTTGTTGTTGTAGCAGCTATGCTTGACTGAATGGCTAAATCCAGTGTTGTTTTAGCACCTTGAATTTGTTGGAATTCAACCATCAAGGTAGCATAACTTGGCCTTTCAGCTACTGCGGTTTTTGATTTTGCTGCTGCTGCTGCTGCTTCGGAGTGTGACTGACTACTCTCCCCCTTTTTGACATCAGAATCTAAGGATTTGGAAGAAGTAGCCAGTTGTGGAATTACTGTTGCCAGCAGTGTGGTAAAATGTTGAATAGTTTTGTCAACTTTGTTTTGTTTTTGCATAATGGATTGGACATTTGCTTCCAATGCTTGAAGTCTTCTGTCGGTGGATAACTGATCTTTTAATCTGAATTCAATGGAATTCAGCATCCTTTGGGGCAGGTGTCCTTCATAGCATCTTCTGATCTTTTCAGTCTCCAGCTCCATCTTCTCTTCAACATGCTGTAGTGTAGCCTTGAGACCCGTGATCATGAAGTGATGGAACTTTGTATGTTTCTTGTCAATTTTGATCATGTCCTTAGAGACTGCTCTTGACCCCAAATTGGTCAAATAATCCTGCCTGAGCTGGGCAGCTGCATCATCTAGAGAATTTGTGTAGCTTGCATCCAGCCAAGCATCCACATTCTCATCTTCAATCTCAATAGGCTCAGGTTCATCTGCAAGTCTTGTCTTCAATGCTAAAATATGGTCTTGATTTTGTTGAAGACCATAGAGCAATTCAAAGTCAGCTAGAGCTTGTAATGCTGCATCCCCTGGCTGTGAGCTTCCCCCAATTTCCTCTGATGTTGTAATTTCAGGTAGAGTAGAGAAAATTAGGGCTTCATTGGTGGAGGCCTCAACAGGTGTGAGAAAGTCACTTATTGAGAATGTATTTTTCTCTCTTTTATTTTTTTCAAGGATCTCATCCTTGCTCACTTCCTCACCTTTTTCCTAGAGTTGGACATCTAGCTGCTCTATCTCTCCTTTTTCCAAACTATCTAAAGTTTGACTCTCAGAAATGTGTATATTTTCTCCTTTTTCCAGGTCAGGAGCCTGACTCTCATTATTTATTCTCACATCCTCACTCATTTGGATAGTTTCACTCTGTCCTACAGAAATGAGAGTTAAAGGAGAATTATATGAGACTGCATGGAGAGGGGGTTCCCTTTGTATTTATGTGGATAGGGATCTCTCCATGGAATGTATAGGAGAACTGACTGCACTTGTACTTTGAACAAGTGGTTCTTGTGTGTCAATCTCTTTGAGTATTGGCTCCTCTTGGAAAAGATCAAGAGAATTTGAACTATCAAGTTCTAAAGAATCAAGAATGGGAGAAGAGATAGGAGAATGTACAGTTTGGAGTGTTGGCTGCTCCTCAAGAATAAAAATTTGAGGAGCATCAATATGAGTAGACTCAGTGTGTGCACTCCTTGTGTCACTCTTTCTTTTACTTCTTTTCTTTCTTTGGGCTTGCCCCTTTCTATGTATAGGGGATTGTGTAGACTCTGTACTTGGTGTTCTTGGTTGGGAACTTTCTTCAATATTAGCATCCTTTTGGGAGGATGTTAACAGAGTACTGTGTTTCCTTTTAACCTCCAAAGCCTTTTGGGAGACAATGGATTGTTTTTGGCTTAAAGTAATCACTCTCTTTCTTTTCTGAGTAGCCAACTCAGCTTCCTTTTCTCCCTCAGCCTCACTGTCACCCTCTATTATTTTTCTTTTTATGGGTAACTTCTTGGCTGTTTTGGTTTTAACAACCGCAGTCTTTTGAGAAACTGTGGAGAGGGCTGCAGATTGTTGTAAATAAAGGGTTGGAGGATCAACAGGGTTTCGGGTTTGTTGCTCAAGATCCTCAAAATATGAAGAAGTGTATAGGTTGGGAAACCTATCAATGAGAGCTTGTCTCATGATAGGAGGAAAAGAAAGGGGAACCTTTACCTTTGCTGCCCTTTTCTTTACATCTGCAATTATTCTTTTACTCTACAGAACAGATGACACAATTTGCATACTAGTAATATCTAGGTTAGGAATTAGATAATTTGCAATCATCATCAAAAACCAAGCATAGTATATTTTATTTTTTATCACTAGTTTTAAATTTAGCGATCATGTTATGCAGAATAAGCAGCCCTATATTTATGTGCCTATCATACAGTACACTATATGCAATTTTTTGTGTTAGTGTAGTGATGGCATCATAACCACTGCATTTTGAAGTGAATGCTTTAGTGATAATATCAAAAAATAAAGACCACTCCTGCCTAAGGTGAGGTCTAGATATGGTTCCTACAAATGTAATTTCTATATCATAGTGTAGGGAACGAAACATATCTAGAATTTTCTCATCAGAGGCAGTATGGTCATATGCATCATGCACAGGTAAAAGCAAAGCATTATTGACTACAGTATGGTCAATAGCATATGTAATATTATCATACATAATGTTTACCACATGAGAGTCATCACTCTCATCCTGGATGGTAGCAGTGGACCATATGGCCATGATTACTTTAGCAGCCTATGCGGGAGCTTCATAGATGTCATACGTCAGTGATGATGTTTGTAGAAAATCTACAACAGGGTGAAACTGTGCTTCAAACTCGTTTTTATTCATGACCCCAGCATGGTTAGTCTTGATAAAGTCGAAGTCACCAAACTTGAAGCACACTGTCTTGGATGCCATTGATGATATCTGTGAAAAGCTTTGAAGGAATTCTTCGCAAAAAAAAGGATAAATACAGATATTAGAGAGAGAGTTCTTTGAGTGAATGAAATTGCAGTTGTGTTTGAAATGTGTTAACCATTTGCAATTCCAAAGATAGTGAACGGTTTTCGATCGTGGGTATTAGTAACTACTGATTTACCCCTTTATCAGAGATTGCCCTAGTCTCTGTCGTGTTCACTTATCAGAGACTAATTTGGACTAGTCTCCGATAGGTTATTTTTTAACTAGTCAGAGACTAATTAAAAACAACTATCAGAGACTAATTTGGACTAGTCTCCGATAGGTTATTTTTTAACTAGTCAGAGACTAATTAAAAACAACTATCAGAGACTAATTTTAACTATTCTCCGATAGGTTATTTTTAACTAGTAGAGACTGATTAAAAACAACTATCAGAGACTAATTTTAACTAGTCTCCGATAGGTTATTTTTAACTAGTAGAGACTGATTAAAAACAACTATCAGAGACTAATTTTAACTAGTCTCCGATAGGTTATTTTTAACTATTCAGAGACTAATTAAAAACAACTATCAGAGACTAATTTTAACTAGTCTTCAATAGGTTATTTTTAATTAGTCAGAGACTAATTAAAAACAACTATCAGAGACTAATTTTAACTAGTCTCTGATAGGTTATTTTTAACTAGTTAGAGACTAATTTTAACTAGTCTCTGATAGGTTATTTTTAACTATTCAGAGACTAATTAAAAACAACTATCAGAGACTAATTTTAGTCTCTCACTCAAATTTCTTCAGAGACTAAATTACACTAGTCTCTGCTTCAATTTTATTTCATTAGTTATCCAATAATCAAAACAATGATTATTAGCTTCAAAGATTCTGTCTTTTCATAACAGCTACATCCAGAAATTAAATTCTATCTACTAAAGTTCTGCCCAATAAGAACAGCTGCAATAATTTCTGTTCATTAAGAACAACTTCATTTTCCAGAAATGAAATTCTAGCTTCTCACAACTAAACAACTTGCTTTCTCAGATTTTAATCAATTTTTAGAGGCATAATTCAACATTCTTAACTCATAGACTAATCTAGTGATGTAGATTCATCTAAAGGCTTTATGAATATGTTTGCAAGTTGTTTATCAGTTGTAACCCAGTGCAATTCAATATTTCCTTCACTTACATGTTCTCTTATGAAGTGATATCTAATATCTACGTGTTTTGTTTTTGAATGCTGCACTGGATTTTCTGTTATAGCTATGGCACTTGTATTATCACAATAGGTAGGAATTTTGGATAATGACATACCATAATCTAGGAGTTTATTTTTGATCCATAAGATCTGAGCACAACAACTCCCAGCTGCAATATATTCAGCTTCTGCTGTTGAAGTAGAAATTGAAGTTTGTTTCTTGCTAAACCAAGAAACAAGTCTGCCTCCAAGAAGTTGGCAGCTTCCACTTGTGCTTTTCTTGTCAAGCTTGCAACCTGCATAATCAGCATCTGAATAACCAATTAGTTTAAAATCAGATTCTTTGGGATACCATAACCCAAGATTTGGGGTACCCTTTAGATATCTGAGTATTCTTTTTATAGCAATCAAATGTGACTCTCTAGGGTCAGCTTGAAATCTAGCACATAAACATGTAGCAAACATTATATCAGGTCTACTTGCAGTTAGATATAAAAGAGATCCTATCATGCCTCTAAAGCTAGTAATATCAACTTTCTTTCCTTTTAAATCCTTATCTAGCTTAGTGGCAGTAGGCATAGGTGTTTTTGCAGATGCACAATCAACCAAATCATATTTTCTTAATAAGTGTTTGATATACTTGGATTGACTGATAAAAATTCCATCAGTTGATTGTTTTATTTGCAATCTTAAGAAAAATATTAATTTTCCCATCATACTCATTTCATATCTAGACTGCATTAGTTTTGAAAATTTTTCACAAAGTTTTTCATTTGTAGAACCAAATATAATATCATCTACATATATTTGCACAAGTATAATGTCAGAGCCTTGCTTTCTATAAAATAAAGTTTTATCTATGATACCTCTAACAAATTTATTTTCAAGTAAAAATTGAGATAAAGTATCATACCAGGCTCTTGGTGCTTGTTTTAAGCCATAAAGTGCTTTGTCTAACCTGTAGACATGATTTGGAAGTTTGGAGTCCACAAAACCTGGGGGTTGGCAAATATAGACTTCCTCTTCCAATTTTCCATTCAAGAAAGCACTTTTGACATCCATCTGGTACACCTTGAAGTTCTTGTAGGCTGCAAAAGCCAAGAAGATTCTGATTGCTTCAAGTCTTGCTATTGGTGCAAAAGTTTCATCATAATCTATTCCTTCTTCTTGAGAATATCCTTTTGCAACCAGTCTTGCATTATTCCTTATAATTGTACCAGCTTCATCCAATTTATTTCTGAAGACCCATTTGACACCTATAATTGATCTATTCCTTGGTTTGGGTACCAATCTCCAGACTTTGTTTCTTGTGAATTGGTTTAACTCCTCTTGCATGGCTATTATCCAGTCAGGATCTTGAAGTGCTTCCTCAATTTTCTTTGGCTCAATCTTTGAGAGAAAACTGAGATATAAGCATTCATTTTGAGTTGCACTTCTAGTCTTGACTCCATCCTCTAGACTTCCAATAATCAAATTTGGTGTGTGGTCTCTCAACCATGGAATTGCATGAGGCAGATTTGACCTTGAAGTGGAGGCTTCATTTTCTAGATTGATGTTGTCTAATCTAGCTTCATGATCAGAGACCGCTCCCCCTAAACCATTGACTTCTTCATTATTAGCTCCCCCTGAGCTGTTTATCTCTATAGTCCCTGGTGTCAAGATAGTCTCCGATTGTGCATGTGAGAACCCA
This sequence comes from Centella asiatica, assembly GCA_014636745.2. Lineage (NCBI taxonomy): Eukaryota > Viridiplantae > Streptophyta > Magnoliopsida > Apiales > Apiaceae > Centella > Centella asiatica. The sequence continues at coordinate 44,085,345 of CM025783.1, read as the reverse complement.
AAAATGTCAATAAATTTTGTTATGAGATTTATTTATTTTAGTCTACTTTTAAATGAAGGTTTATTTTATTATTGGGTATAAATAACGAAATTATATTTTATGAAAATTATCTGGCAATGTGATGTCCAAAATATTTTAAATGTATTTGTAAGTTCAAGAATTGACTTATATGAGGGTGTGTTCACGCGGGAAAAAGGGCTCACCAAGTGTGAACAAGATTAGCTACAGTACCCGTTTTATTTTAAAACCTACTGCGGGGAGACAGTAGCATTTAATGTACATCACCTCCATCTGTACCATAGAGTGGGCTATGATAAACGACTGATGAGTACTAGCAGCCGTTGCAACCAACCTTTTTCTCATCAGTCACTTCTTTTCTTTTCATAGCCAACATCTTATATCAAATAAATCCGACGGCCCTTGTTGCTAAACAGGTGATATATATATATATACCACGTTGATACAACCCTTGCTCCAGTTTCATAAACTTCTCTACGATGTACCACCAAATCCAAACTTACTCTCTAAACAACTGTATTTTTTTTGGAAGAACAACTAGAGCTTTTAACTCTTCTTGCCATCAAAGAGGTATAAGCATTTCATTAAGTCCTGCTCTATTTCTTATACTTCTGTTCGGTCATACGTACCACATTTAATACCTTGTTCATTTATTTCCAAAAGTATGACTTAATGCATATTTTAACGCCGGAGTTAATGTCATTTATTTCAAAAGTTGTCTATGATGGGTGTAATATTGTTAACAACCACCTGGTAGACAGACCTTTAACTACCAAACATTCTTTTGTCAGTAATTGCAACTCCATGCTTGAGTATTCTTTAACCTGAGTTTGAACCCTAAACCGTGTCTAGGATGGCTTGCAGACCATAGGAAATGTTATGTATCACTGAGAGAATGATGAGTTTTGACCTAAGTATGGTTTTGGTTGAGAGCACCACCCATGGAGGAGTGAGGAAGACGACCCTGTATCTGAGACAGGCCTTAACCTAGTCTCTGACGGGTTTGAATTAGTCTCTGAGAGACTTTAAGTTAGTCTCTGATGAGATAAGTTAGTCTCTGATGATGTCATCATTAGTCCCTGATGAGTTAAGATGACGTCATTAGTCTCTGATAAGAAGTTAGTCTCCGATGACATCAGCTTTAGTCCCCGACAGGCTAAAGTTTAGTCCCTGATGACGTCATTAGTCTCTGATGAGAAGTTAGTCTCCGATGACGTCACTCTTAGTCTTCGACAGAATTAAGATGACGTCATCAGTCCCTGATGAGTTGCTAGTCCCTGATGACGCCATTTCTTAGTCTCCGACAGGCTAAAGTTAGTCTCTGATGACGTCATTAGTAGTCCCTGACGGACAAGTATGTTAGTCCCTGATGAGTTTTGTGGTGACTAAACCATATCCTGATGGTCGACGGCTATCCCCTGATGGCCGAGAGACATATCCTGATGATCGAAGTCATCCCCTGATGGCCGAGAAATCTTCCCCTGACTGGTAAAAGATACCTTGACGGTCGAGAAGTCAACCCCTGATGACTTTTCCCCTGACTAGAGAAGGAGACCCTGATGGTGGGGAAACCATCCCCTGACGGGCGAAATACCCCCTGACGAGTAGTTTGCCCACTGATGGTCAGTCAACCCCCGATGAATGATTATTCCCTGGTGTAGCAGATTTCCCCCTGACGCGTAGTCTGCCTTCAAAACTATAAAACATGATTTTTCTCAAAATTATTTATGATGTTTAATTATGTATTCACCCTAAACAATTTTTATAGCAGCTTTGGAAACCTTAAAAGTTTAAGGACATCACATCACATATGCACTTTCTTTCATATTTTAACCTAAGTACTAAATCTATTTTGGGATATGTATATTTTACAGAATTTTCCCCTCTCAAGTAAATTGAATTTGTTGTGAGCAAAGGACTGAGGCAAGTATATACATTCAATCTGATGTTTATTTCAGTTTAACGCATTATCATTTGATTTGATATGCGTGCAAGGCTCGAATTATATGTTTCAATTGCTTTTATGATTGACCATGCTATGCTTTAGATTCTGCTAGCATGATATGAATGATAATGCATGGATATAACTGAGCTTTGATTATCAGCTATTGTTTTTCATTATTATATCCGTGCTAATGAATGAGAATGATATGTCTCTTAAATGGGGCATGAGAATGATGTCCCTTAAATGGGTTATGCCACATGGTTGGCAAGAGGAAAGGAAAGGTGCTGATGTGTTCTTCACCTGACCTAGATGAAATGATAAGTGACTACGTAGCCCACTCAAAAGGGATCATGCGGTCCAGTTTGGCCAACTGTGTACTGTATGGTTAGCTGATCCACGGGTTCAGCCCCTAATGGATATTTTGAGAAAGTTATGCTCAGGTGAATACCTGTCTTTCTTCAAGGAGGATCTCATGTTGTGTATCATTAGTGGATCCTCAACGATCTTTGAAGGTTTCCGAGGCCTTGGCATTGTTTCACCAAGCCTTACAAACAGATTTGAATTTCCTTCGATGTTCCATATACATTCCTTTAAATTGTTTATATACTTCTTCAATGTGTATATACTTGCTGGGCGTAAATCGCTCACCCATGTTGAATTTTAATGTCTTGCAGGGCAGAACGCTAAGGCTGAACCCTCTGATAAGGGGAAAGCAAAGATGATAAACTACTAAGTTATTTACTCTTTTGATTAGACTGAGGAGGGATGGAAGATATGAAGGAAGGGAGGAAGATATTAGAAGTAGCGTTGATTTTGGTTTGTAATTAAAGATGATGTAATAGCTTCCGCTGTAATTGTATTATTCTTGGGTTGTAATAACTCTCTAATACTGCCTTTATCCAGTATTTATACTATGAATGGATGTATGGTTATCTTGACCCTCTTTTGATGATGCCCTGATCCAGTAAGGGATTTTGGGGTTGTCACAGTGCATCAGTGACACTAGTCCCTGGTGAACCGTTAGTCTCCGATGGTATACTAATGTCACCAGTTTCTTGTGTTTCATTTGATTCTAATACTCTAGTCTCTGATAAAGTATTAGTCCTTGGTACTTCATGCACAACTGTTAACTCCCCCTCAATTATGTAGGGATCATTACTATCTTGGGGTTTTTCAGTAGTCTCTGATGGATATTCCCATGCATACAATTCATTCTCAAAACTGAGAGGTTCATGCAATCCTTGTCCAATCATTCTTGGAACTTTTCTGTCATCAAATACAACTTGTATTGATTCCACAATGACCTTTGTTCTTAGATTATATACTCTGTATGCCTTGCTTGACAGAGAATAACCTAAGAAGATTGCCTCATCAGACTTGTTGTCAAATTTTCCTCTTGTCTCTGATGAATCTCTCAGTACAAAGCACTTACAACCAAACACATGTAAAAACTTGAGAGTTGGTTTTCTCCCAGTCTTTAATTCATAAGGTGTTTTGTTGTATGCTTTGTTTATCAAGGATCTGTTCTGTGTAAAGCAAGCTGTGCTAATAGCTTCTTCCCAAAAATATGTAGAAAGCTTTGCTTCTTGTAACATAGTTCTTGCTGCTTCAATAAGGGTTCTATTTTTCCTCTCAACAACTCCATTTTGTTGAGGGGTTCTTGGAGCTGAATATTGATGAGTTATTCCTTTTTCAATGTAGAATTCAATAACTTGGGAATTCTTGAATTCTGTTCCCCTATCACTCCTTATCACCCTTACTGTTTTTCCTGACTCAGTTTCTATCTTCTTGATATGATCAATTATTAACTGAGCAGCTTCATCTTTTGTATGGAGATATTTCACCCAAGTATACCTCGTGTGATCATCCACAATAACCAAAACATATCTATTTCTTAAGATAGACATCACATTCACTTGACCAAATAAATCCATGTGTAGCAACTATAAAGGGTTAGTGATTGATGTTGCTGGTTTGCTTTTGAATGATATACTTTTTTGTTTCCCTTTCTGGAATGAATCACACAATCCATCTTGTGTAAACTCCAATTGTGGAATGCCAGCTACCAATCCTTTCCTCACAAGCTTGTTGATATTTTTGAAATTCAAGTGGGAAAGCTTCTTGTGCCAAAGCCAACTTTCATCAGTTGAAGCTTTGCTATAGAGACATCTGATTTGATCAGAGGAAGAGATAAGGTTTGCAATATACAAATTTCCTTTTCTTTTCCCTGTCAATATCACATTATCAGATTCTTTGTCACACACCAAACATTGAACTTCTTTGAAGGTGACATTGAATCCCTTATCACATAGTTGACTCACACTCAGTAGATTGTGCGTTAAGCCATCAACTAGTGATACTTCTGTGAAGATGACATCTCCATGCTCAACACTGCCATAACCCTTAGTATGGCCTTTGTTGTCATCTCCAAAAGTGACTTTTGGGCCACTTTTCTCTTCATACTGTTTTAGAAGGGACTTGTCTCCTGTCATGTGCCTTGAACAGCCACTGTCCAAGTACCATGTTTTCTTCTTTTTGCCCTGCACAGTAAAGAGTAATTAGTTAGAAATTTTTGGGACCCAGACTTTCTTGGGTCCTTTCTCACTAGTTGTAGAATCAAGAATTGACTCAAATTGAGTTGATTGTCTTTTAGCATTTTTGACTTTAATTGGACAATCACTAGTCTTGCTACCTTTTTGTGAGAGATTGCCAAGCTTAGGTTTTTCATAGTTAATGCAAAGATGATTTGACCTTTTTACAGGTGATTTATCTTTTATTGTCTTTGAAGGAGCAGTCTCTATTATAGGAATTTTATTTTTACTCCTACAGTGCATAGCTATGTGATTAGGATTACCACATATATGACATGTCTTTCTAGGAGCATCAGGCATGCTAGCATAATTTGTGTACTTGTTGATGCCTATTTTTCTATTCCTATTTTTCTTATTTCTGCTAGACTCTACTAATGTTTCAGCCTTTTTCATAGGAATATTTTCCAATTTTTTGTTTAATTGAGTCTTTGTCATGAACCCTATGTTTAATATTTTATATTCACTCTTGTCAACAACATTCACTGTCTTTTGATCAATCTTTGATTTTGCAGTGATTTGTTGATTTTGAGTGTTAATAAATTTGGGTTCATTGACAGGAGAGACAAAATTAATCCTTTTCAAAACACTTGGCTTACTTGTAGAGGAGTTAGCAACTTCAATTAGATCATCTAAATCTGAACTCTTGTCTAGATATTCATCATAACCTAGTCCAGATTTTTGACTTATCGTTTGACATTCTACCAAGTCTGTCAACTTTTTAGAGGAAGTATTCCATTGTTTAATCTTAGCTTGAGCATTTTCAAGTTGCTCTACTAAGTAATATTCCCTCTTTTTCAAAGCATCAATCATATGATGAGCTTTGTTAAGTCAAACTTGATAGTGTCAAATTGCACCATTCTCTCTTCAAGAAATTTGTTTCTTTTCAAGAGAAGGTCACATGATTCTTTTACATTAGTATGTTCAATAGTTAATGATCTAAAACTAACATGCAAATCAGACATATCTTTTTGTATGCTTTCAATACTAGATGTATCAAGTAAGTTAAGCACATTAAAATTCTAAGTTGCATCACATACCTTTATAAAATCACTTGACTCGTCACTTCGAGCCATCAGGGCAAAGTTGACAACTTCTTCCTCAGAATCATTATCAATCTAATCTTGACCCTCAGTAATCAAGGCTTTGCTCTTTGATTTAACCTTCTTGTCAGCAAAGTCATTCCCCGTTTTCCTTGATTTTTCATCGTTAGATCTATCACTAGATCTAGGCTTCCTGCACTCATTGGCAAAGTGCCCTAACCCATCATAGTTATAGCATCTTATTTTCTTTAAGTCGAAAGTCACAGTTTGACCTTTACGTTTAGGGTTAGGCTTCCTTGACGATCTCCTTCCTTTTCTACTATCCTTAAATTTCTTAAATTGTTTCACTATGAATGCCATGAATTCCTCCATGTCATCATCAGTGTCTAGTTCATCTTTCTCATCAGTCGAGCTAGCATTGGAAGTTTCATCATCAAGCTTCTCTTGAGACTTGCTTGTCTCAACCATTAACGCAGCTCCTTTATCCCTGCCATGCATGCATTGTCGTTGCTTTACCTCAAGTTCATAAGTCTTTAAATTGCCATAGAGTCTGTCCAGTGTGAGTGTGTCCAAGTCATGAGCCTCTCTTATAGCCATAGTCTTTGGATCCCAACTTGGTGGGAGAGATCTCATGAACTTGGTGTTGAAATCCTCATTATCATAGGACTTTCCAAGTATCTTCAAGTCATTGAGCAAAGTATTGAACCTATCATAAACTGACGTTATTGGTTCACCAGGTTTTGCTTGAAAGAACTCATATTGTTGTGTCAACAATGACCTTTTTGTTCTTTCGGACTTGATCAGTCCCTTCACACAGGACTTTGATGGTGTCCCAGATTTGCTTAGATGTTGTGCAGTTAATGATACTTGTGAACATATTTTTGTCAATACCATTGTAAAGTATGTTCATAACTTTAGCATCTTTTAACACTTACAACTTGTCTTCGTTTGTATAATCACTTTCAGGCGCAAGTTCAAAGTGTTCAACAACAACAGATCCATCAACAGTTTTAGCAGGAACGAATTTCCTGGGTAGATAAGGACCTTTTTCAATCCTTTCAATATAGTCAGGATCTGTTGCTCTCAAGTACATGTACATCTTTTGCTTCCACATAGGATATTCTTCTCATTTAAGAATAGGAATCCTAGTACCACCATCACTACTGCCTGCATATGCCATTATGCTAGAGCTGCTTGCTTCATCATTGGCCATCTCTTGGAACGTGTTAATTAAGTAATTTCAATTAGTGGCTCTGATACCAATTGTTTTCCCAGTGAGATAGCCGAGAACTTGTAGGGGGGGGGGGGGGGGGGGGGG
>CM025783.1:44067422-44078333 GCA_014636745.2 Centella asiatica | reverse complement strand
GGGGGGTTGGGGTTGAATACAAATTCTTTGAATTCTTTTCGATTGCTTGTTCTTCAAGAAATTAATTATTACTTGCGGAAATAAAGAACAAGAATTCAAATCAATTTATAAACAATTGCTTTTATTGATTTTAACAATTGATTACAAATTCTAGCAATCACAATAATATGATCGTCAGTTTCTATTCTTTTCTGTATAGTAAAGATACAAAACTATGAAAATCTATACAGCTTCGAATTTTTAATTCTGTAAACCTAATTACAGCTTCTAAAAATTGAATTACTCAGTTTCCTATTCTAAATCAATAATGATTCAGCTTCCTTATTCGAATCAAACATAATCTTTCCTTTTTGATTAGGAACAGATTTCTGGTTAGTTTCCTTACTAGCTACGTCTTCAATATTATCTTGATCTACGTGGAAGACATTCCTTATTCAATTCAAACTTTGTATATCATCAGGGAATAAGTCACGACTAGTCCCTAACAGCTTCAGTCTTTAGTCCCTGATCGTTTAATCTCTGGTCTTTTAGTTTCTGATCAGGTTGTGTAGTCTCCGACAGAGTTGTTAGTCTCCGATGCTTTAGGCTTAGTCTCTGATGACATCAGCTTAGTCTCTAATGCTCTAGACTTAGTCTCCTATGACGTCAGCTTAGTCTCTGATACACTAAGCTTAGTCTCTGATGACGTAAGCATTTGTCTCTGACGCTTAATCTTTAATCCTTGATGACGTAAGCCGTAGTCTCCAATAGGCAAAATCCTTAGTGACAAGTGTTGCCTTAGTCTCCGATAAGCCTTTTCGTAATCTCTGACGAATCAAATACACACTTTGACTTGTTGAAGCTTTGATACAACTTTCCAGCAGTAACTTACAATTAAAGAATGAATCTATCTCTTTACAAAGATTAAATGAATCACAATCAAAGAGATAACTACTAGCTACAAAACTTCAGTGTTACTATTTAACACTTTTTGTACATTTGTATTCTAAGTAATCTAAAGACAATCATCATCAAATGTTATAAAACCTAACATATCCACTAATGAAAAGAGACTGTCCATCAGTGGATAAAATAATCAGAGACTAAAAATGACATCTGGGACGACACGTGGCTAAGTTCACAAATTCACTAACTTAAGATTAAAGGCGGTGGAATTAAAATATATATAGTGGTCCAATAAAGAAAGATTGGCTACCAAAGAAGCTTCAAGGGGATAAGTTATACACTGCATGTGTGAACACTGATAAAGTAAAATATGGAGATAAGTCATACTTATACACTAGCATGCATATATAGCTGCTGGTGTGAAAACTGCAGAGATAACTTATAGAAACTTGAAAGAGGAAAATATGGAAGCTAGTCTAATCAAAAACCTGGAAGCTCATAGAGATAAGTTATTCACTATAGAGATAATTTATCATGGGAACTCTAAGAGGAAAATAAGGGAGTTGGTGTGCTGATACACCAGAGATGTTACATAACAGGTTGGCGTGCAAGGAAGGTCATGCAAAAAGAAGAAGTTATGTGACAGTTGTACAATTGGCAAAGAATATCAGAGATATTTCTGGAGGTAACTCACTGTGGAAGTTTGGAGGACAAGTGAGCTATGTCTATAAATAGAGAAATGGAGCAACTAAGATAAAGAGAAATATATGAGAGATACATCAACATAACACACTGAGATACACAAAAACACAAGTTTTCTTATTATCTAAGAGAGAAACAAGTTTTCATAAACTTGAGAGAAGTTAGAAACCATTTTTTATAGAGTGTAGTTGTTATTTTAAACAGATATTATCTGCAGTTGGTAATCACTACTAGAAAGAATTGTAAATATTCAAATTGTTTTACAATAGATATACATATTATAGATTAATATTCATATCTTGCAATTTGTTTTACTGTTTCATATGTTATATCTTTTCAGTAAAGTTGTTTTAACTGTTCTTAAGTTTTAAACTGTATTAAACAGTTTAATTCAAAGAAAAGTTAGTAATTGTATTCAACCCCCCCTCCCCCCTCTACAATTACTCCACAGGACAAACAAACCTGTTTCTTCTTGTTCCTCTAAAAGGTATTTATAGATGTGATCATGGTAGACTCAAATACCTGTGTCCTTGGAGGTGGACTATTTTCAATAGATATACAGCCTTTTGAGAGGTTCCACCTAGAGATGTGTTATTTACTTTAAGTCTCATTATTCTTTTGAGAAAATATTAAGCAGTCTCTAAGGGTTCCCACTGTTCCTTATTTCTTCCTGTAAAATGCTCACCCTCCCCTTCAGCTATTGCTGGTTGTGGTTGCTTTCTTTTTACAACCTTTATCTTTTGAGAGATACAGGAAGTGACTTTTGTTATAGACTTGTATTTAGAGGGTTTTGCTACTTGGGTAGAAGAATTTGGATCATTATTAACATCCTTCATTGTAGCAGAATTAGAAGAAATAAAGAAGATAAACTCAGAAATTAAAAGTTTAATTTCTGCTACAAGTAGGTAATTATCTACTGATGAGTAATTCAACAGGGGATAAATTAATCACTGCTGCTTTTTGTGAGAACCCAAAAAATTTTAAATGCATTCTATAATAAGAAATAATTTATTTTGTGTTATTATATTTTTGCATGGAGGTTAGTCTTTTTAAATATGAATGATAAATTCATATCTACAATGAAAATTTTTGTGATGATGTGATATCTATGATTATGAGGTTAAGTTCCTTAAAAAGGTATTAAAAAGGGGACTAGCAAATCCCATATAAGATTATATCGATCAGCTTGGAGGAAAAGGAGAGGGTTACGTAAGATTGGTGATTACGTGTTTGATTAGGAACTGTTTAGGTGGCTAAGTCTTCATGCATGTAGGACAGCAGCTGTTTGCTGTCAAGAAGTCATGATGAATAGTTGTTTTACCGTCCAAATTAACCAATCATTTTATTCCAATGCTTAACCTTAGCTTACTGCTCTTAAACTCTATAAATACCTCATTTGAAATGAAATTTTAACTCCTTTACCAAAACTTCTCTGTTAAGAGTTTTGTTTAAACTTATTATCTTCATAAATTTCCAAGTTCTTCTTTCGAAAAAATTATTCTTAGACCAACTTTGATCTCACCCTTAAGAACGAAGAGGTAAGAATCTGGTACCCTACTCAGTTTCTTTCAGGCATAGTATCAAAGATTTATGCTAAGATTAATATTCTTTGTATCTTCATGAGACATCATAGGCTGAGTTTGAGCATGTTAGGTCTTCCATCGTAGCAGAAGCAAGCTCTAATGGTAATCTCTAATGAGATGTTGTTAATCTCTAATGAGATGCTGTTAATATCTGATAAGATGTTGTTAATCTCTAATGAGATGCTGTTAATCTTTGATGAGATGTTTCTTAGTCTCTGATGACGACAACATTAGTCTCCGACAGTGTTGATGTTAGTCTCTGATGACGTCAGCATCATTAGTCTCCGACAGTGTTGATGTTAGTCTCGGATGACGTCAGCATCATTAGTCTTCGACGGTGTTGGTGTTAGTCTCCGATGACGTCAGCCTTAGTCTCCGATAGGGTTAAGATAACATCATCAGTCCCTGATGAGTTGTTAGTCTCTGGTGACGTCATTTCTTAGTCTCCAATAGGCTAAGTTCAGTCCTTGATGACGTCATCCATAGTCTCTGATGAAGGAAATTCCGTAGTCTCTGATGAAGGAGATTCCTTAGTCTCCGATAGAGGAAATTCCTAGTCTCTGATGGCTAAAAGTATCAGTCCCTGACAAGTTTGTCAATGAGAAAAGTATTCCTCGATGCACAGTTTGTCATCAAGGCTATAAAACATTATTTTCTTAAAATTATTTTATGATGCCAGATTTAAGACAATAAGAGTTTAAGGACATCACATACATATTTTCTTTCATAAATTCTTATTAAGGTATTAAAATATTACTTGCATAATTTACAGAATCTCTCTCTCACAAGTGAATTGATTTGAATTTTGTGCAAAGGACTGAGGCAAGTATATTCTTACTCTTATGCTTATTTCCGTTAAGCACATGATCAATTGATTTGACATGCGTACAAAATTATGACATTTATATTTAAATTTCCTTGTGAAACATTCCAGATTTGTTCTTTCAGATATGAATAAAAATGCATGGATATAAAGAAGCTTTGTTCTTTCAGCTATTTTTCAATATTATATCTATGCAATAAATGAGAATGCTATGTTCCTTAAATGGTTATGCCACATGGATGGTTAGAGGAAAGGAAAGGTGCTGATTTGTTCTTCACCTGACCTAGAGGAATTTTATGTGACTACGTACGTTCACACAAGGAGGGATCATGCGGGCACAGTTAGGCCAGCTGTATACCGTATGGTTAGCAGATTCAACGGGTTTAGCCCCTGATGGATATTTTTACTTCAAGGAAGTTATGTTTTGTTTTAAGAAGGATTACACAATTATTTATCATCAGTAATCCTAAAGATTCCTTAAAGACTTCTGAGGCATTAGTATTGATTCACCAAGCCTCTTAGCAGAATTGAATTATTTGAAACATTCCAGATTTGTTCTCCTAAATTGTTTATATACTTGCTGAGCGTGAACCGCTCATTCTTGTTGAATTTTAATGTTTTGCAGGGCAGAATATTAAGGCTGAGCCCTCTGACAAGGGAAAGGCAAAGATGATCAGTTACTGAGTTTAGCTAAACCTTTGTAGTACCGATAAGGAAGGAAGGAAGGAAGATGATCTGAAAAGTGATGTTTTGTATTATAGTATAGAGACAGAATAGCTTTCGCTGAAGATGTAATATCTTGGGTTGTAATAACTCTTTAATATTGTCTTTTTTCCAGTATTTATTATACGAATGGATGTGTGGTTATCTTTTCCTTCTTTTGACGAAGCCCTGATCCAGTGAGGGATTTTGGGGTCGTCACACTTTTTATCAGCTCTTAATTTAAAAAAAAAATAAATTATGTACTACTTCATTTTATTAGACTTGCACAAGATTTTCAAGGTTTTATTCACCAAAGTTAAGCATACCTAACTCATTTACCAACCTATTAAAATGTGCCTTCATCCAATGGTTTGGTGAATATGTCTGCAAGCTACTTCTGAGTGAGAACAAAGTGAAGTTCTACTGTACCATTCATCACATGTTTTCTGATGAAGTGATACCTGATGTCTATATGCTTTGTCCTAGAGTGTTGCACATGATTCTCTGTAATGACAATAACACTGGTGTTATCACAATAAATAGGAATTTGATTGCACACCATACCATAGTCCATTACCTGAGTTCTTATCCATAAGATCTGAGCATAGAAACTTCCAGTAGCAATGTATTTAGCTTCAGTTGTTGAGGTTGACTCGTAATGTTGTTTCTTACTAAACCATGACACTAGTTTGCTTCCAAGAAATTGACAGCTTCTTGTTGAGCTTTTCCTGTCTATTTTGCAACCTATATAACTGCATCTGAGTAGCCAATTAGTTTGAATCCATATTCTCTAGGATACCAAATGCCAAGATTTGGAGTATCCTTAAGATATTTGAATATCCTTTTTACAAAAATAAATGAGACTATCTAGGGTCAGCTTGAAATCTAGCACACAAACATGTAGAAAACATTATATCTAATCTACTGACAGGTAGATATAAGAGTGAGCCTATCATACCTCCATAACTTGATATATTAATTTTTTTTCCTTTGAAATCAGTATCAAGTTTAGTGGAAGTTGTCATTGGTGTTTTAGCAGTTGAAACATTTTCCAAATTAAATTTATTTAAAAGATCTTTGATATATTTTGATTGACTAACAAAAGTACCATCAGTGGTATGCTTAACTTGTAGACCTAAAAAGAAATTTAGTTCACCCATCATGCTCATCCCATATCTACTTTTCATCAATTTTGTGAATTTTGAACATAAGTTCTTATTAGTAGAACCAAATATAATATCATCTACATAGACTTGAACAAGTATTATGTCGCTAGCATATTTTCTATGAAAAAGGGTTTTATCTACAATACCTATTGTGAAATGATTTTCAAGTAAAAATTGAGATAAAGTATCATATCTTGCTCTTAGTGCTTGTTTAAGTCCATAAAGTGTTTTGTCTAACCTATAGACATGATTGGAAACTTTTTTTATCTTCAAAGTCAAGAGGTTGCTGGACATACACCTCTTTTTGTAGTTTTCCATTTAGAAAGGCACTCCTTACATTCATCTGGTACACTTTGAAATTTGCATGAACAACATAGGCAATGAATATCCTAATTGCTTCCAATCTTGCTACTGGTGCAAAGGTTTCATCATAGTCAATCCCTTCTTCTTGTGATACCCTTTTGCAACCAGTCTGACCTTATTCCTTGTCACTATACCAGTTTCATCCAGTTTGTTTCTGAAGATCCATTTAGTACCAATTATTGATTTGTTCATTTGTTTTGACACTAATCTCGAGACTTTGTTTCTTATAAACTGATTGAGTTCCTCTTGCATGCAAATCACCCAATCAACATCTTGTAATGCCTCATCATCCTTTTTAGGTTTAATCTTTGACAGAAAGTTGAGGTATAGGCATTCATTTTGAGTAGCACTTCTTGTTGTTACATGTTCAGTTGGATCTCCTATAATCTTCTCTATAGGATAATCTCTTGTCCATTTTGTCTATGGAGGTAATCTTCTTGAAGAAGAAACTTCATTTGTTCCTTGTTCTCCATGGTGTAAAGTGTTTTTAGCTTCTTAAGAAGCTCCCCCTGAATTAGTGGATATTTCTATATTGGAGTTTTAGATATCCCCTGATTCATTATCACCTGACAGTGGATTATCAAACCTTAGGATCCACTTCATCTTCATTCTCAAACCTTAAGATCTCATGATTCCCTTCATCTTGCATTCTAATTATTTTCTGATCATCAAATGCAACATGAATAGATTCCATTACAATGTTCAGCCTAAGGTTGTAGATTCTATATGCTTTGCTTGTTCGAGAATAACCTAGGAAAATTGCTTTATCGCCTTTAGGTTCAAATTTTCCTAAGTTTTTAAATTGACATCTTAGCACAAAGCATCTGCCGCCAAATACATAAAGAAATTTAACATTAAGTTTTCTGTCTGTCATGAGCTCATAAGGAGTCTTGTTATGAGCTTTGTTAATCAAGGTCTTATTTTGAGTGAAACATGCAGTTCAAATTGTTTCAGCCCAAAAGTATAGACAACTTGCCTTCTTCAAACATGGTTATGACAGCTTCAATCATAGTTCTATTTTTCTCTCGACTACTTCATTCTGTTGAGGGGTTCTTGGAGTAGAAAATGTGCGAGAAATTCCTTTGCCCACATAGAAACATTCAACTTTGGAGTTCTTGAATTCTATTCCATTATAAGTTAATAGAACTCTGACAGTCAACCCAGATTCAATTCCCACTTTTCTTGATGTGATCAATCACCAACTGAGTTGTTTCATTCTTGGCATGCTGAAAAATTACCCATGTGTATCTGGTGAAATCATCAACTATCACCAGATCATACCTTTTCTTTGAGATAGACATAATGTTTATAGGCCCAAATAGATCCATACGAAGTAGTTGCATTAGACTTGTAATTGATGATATCTCTTTGCTCCTGAAGGAAGTATTCTTCTGCTTCCCTTTCTGACAGGCTCCACACAAACCATCTTAAGTGTATTCCTATTGTGGAAGTTCTATCCCTAATCCTTACTTCACCAGAGTGTTGATTGTGAGAACCCCAAAAAAAAAATTTAAAATGAGTTTTGTTATATGATTAATTTATTTTGTGATTTATTTATTTTATGCATGAAGGTTTAATTTCTCTTTTTGGTATGAATGATGAATTCATATTTTTTCAATGGCAATGTGATGTCCAAAAAGGTTTTAAATGTATTTTAAAGCTCAAGTATTTAAAAGATTATTTTTATTAAAGTGTGTGTGCATGTTTTCACGTGGAAGAAAGCACACGGGTGTGAACGGGTTTAGGCTACAGTACCCGTTTTTGAACCAAAGACTGTTGTGTGACAAGAGGCAATTAATGCATATCATCTCCAATGGTACACTAGAGTGGGCTATGATAGATGACTGACTGACGTTAGCAGCCGTTGCATCCACCCTTTCTCACCAATCACTTCTTTCTAAAGCCCGTTGCTGCCTTTTTCCAACCAACGGCTGAAATCAAATCTCAAACAATCCAACATCTCTTGTTGTTCGGCAAGAGAGATATATATATCGTTTGGGTACAACCCTAGCCCCACTCTCATAAATTTCTATACAGTATACCACCAAATCCAGGTTCACTTTCAGAGCAACTATCTTTTTTCGAAGAACAACCCTAGGCTTTTAACTTCTTCTTTGCAGCCAAAGTGGTAAGAGCATTACATTAAAGTCATGCTATATTCTTACACTTTTGTTCTATTATACATGCCATGTTTAATTACCTCGTTCATTCATTTCCAAAAGTACGATTTAATGCATGCTTTCAACACCTGAAGTTAATGCCTTTTTATTTCAAAAGCTATCTAAGATGAGAGTAATAATGTTGACTACCACCTGGTAGACAAACCAAACATTTCTTTTTATCAGTAGTTACAACGCCATGCTTGAGCCTTTGTCAACCTAAGTTTTGAAGCCTAAACTGTATCTATAAGAACTAGTAAACCCCCAAGAGATGTTATGTATTACTGAGAGGATGATGAGAGTTGACCAAAGTATGGTTATGGTTGAGAACACCACCCATGGAAGAATGAGGAAGACACCACTATAACTGAGACAAGTTCTAACTTAGTCTCTGATGGTATGGAGTTAGTCCCTGACCGTATAAATTAGTCCCCGGGAGATTCCAACTTAGTCTCCGACAGTTTAAAAAGTTAGTCTCTGATGAATGAATTTCTTAGTCTCCGATGAAGGAATTTCTTAGTCTCCGATGAAGGAAATGTTGTTAGTCTCTGATGACTAAAGAGGTTAGCTTTTGAGGAGTTTGGTGCTGAGCAAATCATCCACTGATGAGTTTAGCGATGACTTAGTGAGTTCAGCGCTGAACAAGTTGTCACCCGAAGAGTTTGGCGATGAACAAATTATCCCCTGATGGGTAAGTCATCCCCTGATGAGTGAATGATACCCTGATGGTCGAAGGCTATCCCCTGATGACCGAAGACTATCCCCTGACGGGTAATCTACCCACCGATGACCAGTCATCCCCTGACGGATAATTATCCCCTGCTGAATAAGTATCCACTGACGGTTAGATTATCTTCTGATGGTCATTCTTAAACCCTGACGACCATTGTTATGCTTCAATGTTTATCCCCTGATACGCAGTCTGTCTTCAAAGCTATAAAACATTATTTTCTTAAATTATTTAATGATGTTATTCCTTTAACCTCAATAGTTCTTTTGTCAGATTTAAAACATTAAAAGTTTAAGGACATCACATATGCATTTTCTCTCATATTTTTAACCAAGGTATTAAATTTATCCTGTGATATGCACATTTACAGAGTCTTTTACTCACGAGTAAATTGAATTTGATTTTTGTTGTAAAGGACCGAGGCAAGTATATTCTCACTCTTATGCTTATTTTAGTTAAGCACATGATCAATTGATTCGACATACGTACAAGGTTATGACTTTTATGTTTAAATTTCCTTGTGAATCAAAATGCTATGCTTTAATTTCCGCTAGCATGATATGAATGAAAGTGCATGGATATAACGGAGCTTTGATTTATCAGTTATTTTTCAATTTTATATCTGTGCTAATGAATAAGAATGATATGTCCCTTAAATGGGTTATGCCACATGGTTGGCTAGAGGAAAGGAAAGGTGCTGATTTGTTCTTCACCCGACCTAGGGGAATTATAAGTGACTACGTATGTTCACACAAGGAGGGATCATGCGGTCAGAGTTAGGCCAACTGTATACCGTATGGTTAGCAGATCCAACGGGTTTAGCCCCCGATGAGTATTATCTTGAGAAAGTTATACACAGGTTGTGAAGACCCGGATTTGTAAATAAATTCCGTTATGAAATTAATTATTTTAGCTTATTTTCTTCATGAAAATTATTTTCTTATGAGTTGTGAATATCGAAATTATTTTTTTTTTTTTTATGAAAAATTTATCTGCAATGTGATGTCCAAGAGTTTTTTTTTTTTATTTATTATTTTGTTTAGCTCATGAGGTTATGAGTTGTTCTACCCTTAAAAGAGTGTTTCGCGGGTAGCTACAGTACCCTTCTTCTTTTAAAATACTGCACTGCTGGGGGGGGGGAACAGCAGCATTAAATGCTCATCATCCCTATCATACCTTAGAGTCAGCTATGAAAGATGACCGATGGACAGCAGCCGTTCTTTCCTTCTTCAGTCATTTCCTTTCTTTTCATAGCCAACGGCTGAGATCAAGTTGATCCGACGGTCCTTGTTGTTCAATCAAATGATATATATATACACACCACACTGTTGTAACCCTGATCCTACCTTTCCAAACCTCCATCAAACATCAATTTAATTTTCGAGACAGCAGTTCTTCTTGAAGGATAAACCGGAGCATTTATTTTCCTTCCTACAGTGAGGAGGTAAGAGCATCTCATTTAAGTCTTGCTATATTTCTTGCATCCCTGCTCTACCTACCACGTTTAATACCATGTTCATTTATTTTCAAAAGTATGACTTAATGCATATTCTAACGATCGGGGTTAATGTCATTTATTTCAAGTTGTCTAAGATGGCATGCAGACCATAGGAAATGTTACGTATCACTGAGAGAATGGTGAGTTTTGACCCAAGTGTGGTTTTGGTTGAGGGCACCACACATGGAGGAGTAAGGAAGACGACCCTGTATCTGAGACAGACTTTAACTTAGTCTCTGACGAGTATGAGTTAATCCCTGATGAGTTAATCCCTGATGAGTTAATCCCCGATGAGTTAAT
>CM025783.1:44044777-44056952 GCA_014636745.2 Centella asiatica | reverse complement strand
GGGGGGGGTTGAATACAATTACAAACTTTTCTTCAAAACTAAACTGTTATGAACAATTTAATTTCCAAGAATAGTTATAAAACTTTACTAAAATGATACAACAATAGAAACAGTAAAGCAAAATTGCAAGATATAAATTGTAATCAACAATAAAGAATGATATTGTCAATTAAATTGAATATTTACAATTTCTTCTGTTTAAAAAAACAGCTTCTCAAGTTGTAATAACTTGCTTCTTTTTCTGTAAAACTAATTACAGCTGCTAACTCTCTATGTGTATGAAAGTGTTGCTCTGAGAGATATGTGATCTGAGATGAAATATATTCTTGTTATTATCAGATGTTTCTCAGCTCTCAGATATTCACACTTGTCTTTTTACCTCAGTTGCTCTATGTCTATTTATAGACACAACTTCCATATACTCCAAGCTTCTATTCTGAGTTTTTTACCAAAATATCTCTGTAGTTTTTTGGTACTTGTAGCTCTGTCACACAATTTTCTTCATTATTCAGCCTCCCTTGGATGCCAGCTTGTTTATGTGACTTGTCTGGTGTATATTCACTGCACCAGCTTCCATTTTTCTTCTTGGAGTTCCCAAGATAAGATATCAGTAGTATATAACTTATCTTTGTGGGCTTCTCTGGACGTAATTAGTCCAGCTTCAATGAATCTTCTTGCTTCAAGTTGTTATAAGTTGTCTCTGCAGTATTTCAACTTGCTGTTTTGCAGGTTTCATACTTGCAACTTGATGTGTGTGTGTGTGTATAACTTATTTCCTTGAAGCTTCCTTGGTAGCCAATCTCTCCTTATTGGACAACCATCCTTATCTTTATTTCCACCGTCTTTAGTCATATGTCACCCCTTATGTCAGTGGAAATTTATTCTCTGATAGATAGTCTCTTGTTGCTTCAACATTAGTCTCTGATGAACAAACACTTAGTCTCTGATAGACCAAAAACTTAGTCTCTGACAGTTCGAAAAACTTAGTCTTTGATAGTTCAAGAACTTAGTCTCTGATAGTTCAAAAACTTAGTCTCTGATAGCCAAAAAAAAACTTAGTCTCCGACAGCCAAAAAACTTAGTCTTCGACAGCCAAAAAACTTAGTCTCTGACAGCCAAAAACTTAGTCTCTGACAGATAAAAAACTTAGTCTCCGATAGCCAAAAAACTTAGTCTCCGACAGCCAAAAAACTTAGTCTCCGACAGCCAAAATCTTAGTCTCCGATAGACAAAAGCTTAGTCTCCGATAGGCAAAAACTTAGTCCCCGATAGACAAAAAGCTTAGTCTTCGATAGACAAAAACTTAGTCTTCGATAGGCTAATTTTGCTTGATCAACTTTGACATTTGTTGAACTCTCCAAGTGCATTCATTGTAGTCTCTGATGCTTTCCTGCAGTTTCTTGATAGTAGATTTTCAAAGTGCATTACTATAGGTATTTGTACATTTACAAAATTTAACATTCTAAGTGTTATACATCATCATCAAATGCTATAATTCCTAACAATCTCCCCCTATTTATGTTTATCAATGATAAGCAGAGATCAAGGTTTGATGATGATGTCAAAACACCAACCTTATAACTTCATAACTTAGAATTGAATTAAAACATGTAAAAACATAAATGTACAAAAAACACAATCAATGATGGTTTTTTCAGTTCTTCAAAGCCCAACCATCATTCTGTTAGCCTTTTTAACAATTCTCCCCCTGTCTTCATCAGAATTACTTTGTTTCCCCTGCCTTGATCATTCTCCCATTCTCCCCCTTTTTGACATCAGCATCTTAATGTTTCAAGCTAGGAATCATCAGTAGAGGTTGACTAGAAGGAAGAAATTGTTTGTGCTTTGTTTGAAGATCATTGAATATGAAGTGTTGGAGCTTCATGTTGTACTTTCTTTTATCTATGCTTCAAAAACATTCTGTGAGTACAGCTGTACATGATCCATGTGTGATCAAATATTCTGATATTAAGTGTGCTGCTACAACATTCAATAATATTGTGTTGCTTGCATCCAACCAAACAATCACAAATTCTTTTCTCAGTATTCTCTGATTTTTTTATCAAAATGGTGATCAAAGAATACATGAGCTGCAAAGGTAGTGAGTGAAACAATTTCTCTATATTCTTTTCTTCTAGGATCTCGTCCTTGCTCACACCCTTTCTTTTTGCCTGACTTGTATAAGTCAGCCTCTCACACTTAAAAAAAATTCTTTAATTTCTTTTTCCTCACCTTTTTCCAGATACAAGGTCTGACTCTCATTTTGAATTCTCCCAGGCTCACTAAATATAAAATCTTCCTGTTGTGGGTGACCTGGAGTGGTGTAGAAAATATAGTAAGAAAGTGTTTTGCATCAGTGGATGTTGGATAAAGAATTGATGTAGTCTCCACTGTTGATTTGAGAGCTGCTTTTTGTTTCAGCTTCAAAAATTGCCTTCTTTGATGATTAAAATATCTAAGAATCTGAAACCAATGAAATTAAGAAATTTACATTGCTTCTTAAGAAATATGAATTAGAGAAGAAGAATGAATAAGGGTAGAATTTTAAATATTGGATGCTCCTCTTGAATAGAGAAAAGAGAAACATCATTGTGACACCCTATGTGCATTAAGTGACAGATTGATCACTGATCAGAGCCTGTTTCTTCTTCTTCTTTTGAGAGGTATTTATAGACGTGATCATTGTAGACTCAAATACCTATGTCCTTGGAGGTGGACTATTTTCAATAGATACAGCCTTTTGAGAGGATGCACTTAGAAATGTGCTTTTTCCTTTTAGAACTTAATATCCTTTTGAGAGTATATTAAGCAGTTTCCAAGGGTTCTCATTGTTCCTCATTTCTTCCTCATAACTTTCTCTAAATGCTCACTCTCCCCCTCAGCTAATGCTGGTGGTGATTGTTTTGTTTTTACAACCTTTATCTTTTGAGAGATAGAGGAGGTGGCTTTTGATATAAACTTGTGTTTAGAGGGTTTTGCTACTTGGGTAGAAGGAGTTGGTTCATTACTAACATCCTTCATTGTAGCAGAATTAGAAGAAATAAAGAATGATAGTAGAGAATTAAGACAATACCTGAATCAGCTATGACAAGATCCTTTAATAGATGAAGAATATTAAACATAGGGAATCCTGCATAGAATATTAGTTTCTCTACTATATATATATAAACAGTAGTTAATTATCTACTAACAATTAAGCAATTGTAGGATAATTAGCCATTGCTGCAATATCATCAGGTAATAATTATCCATTAAAAAGAATAATTATTGAGTAATGCTTTTCAGTTTTATTATCTTTATGAACAATTAATTTTGTCAAAAGATAATTACAACTGCTTCAATCAGCTGTTAATTAGTCTCTGGTAACTAAGTCATCAGAAAATAATTAACTACTGCTGCAATAATCAGACTTGCACAAAATTTTCAAAAAATCTTATTCACCAAAATTGAGCATACCTAGCTCACTTACCAACCTGTTAAAGGTGGCTTCATCCAATGGTTTGGTGAATATGTTTGCAAGCTGCTTCTCAGTTGGAACAAAATGAAGTTCCATTGTACCATTCATCACATGTTCTCTGATGAAGTGGTATCTGATGTCTATGTGCTTTGTTCTAGAGTGTTGCATAGGATTCTTTGTAATGGAAATGGCACTTGTGTTGTCACAATAAATAGGAATATGATTGTACACCATACCATAGTCCATCAATTGATTTTTCATCTATAAGATTTGAGCACAGCAACTTCCAGCATCAATGTATTCTGCTTCAACTGTTGAGGTTGACACAGAATGTTGTTTCTTGCTAAACCATGATACTAGTTTGCTTCCAAGAAATTGACAGCTTCCTGTTGTGCTTTTCCTAGAGAAGGAATTGACTATGATGAAACCTTTGCACCAGTAGCCAGATTGGAAGCTATCAGGATATTTCTTGCCTATGCTGTTCATGCAAATTTTAAAGTGTGCCAGATGGATGTAAAGAGTGCTTTTCTGAATGGGAAAATACAAGAAGAGGTGTATGTCCAACAACCTCCTGGCTTTGAAGATCAGAAGTTTCTCAATCATGTCTACAGGTTAGAGAAAGCACTCTATGGACTTAAACAAGCACCAAGAGCATGGTATGATACTCTATCTCAGTTTTTAATTGATAATAAATTTTCTAGAGGTTTCATAGATAAAACTTTATTTTACAAAAAACATGCTGGTCACATTATACTTGTTCAAGTCAATTGTTAGTGTAATATAAGCACGAGTGGGTGGGGGGGGGGGGGGGGGGGGGGGGATGAATACAAACACCTGAAACTTTTCGCTCTATAAAACTTATAAGGCTTACTGGAAAACAGTTGTAACAAACAAAAAAACGATATGAAATGAACACGCAAATTCAAGTTAAAGTGGTTATATTAAAACTTGAGGTTTTTTTGAAAATTTGTATAATCACAATAGTGATTTACAGCTACAAATTCTGTGAAAAACGTTCACAGCTTCTCACACTCACTAGCTTCTAGTTTTCTTTGAAATAACTCTCTTAAGATCTATTACAAAGCTTCTCTCTAGTATATGTGTGCTTCAGTGCTTGTTTGATCTGTTGGATTGATTCAATCAATTGTTGTTCTTTTATTATGAGAACTCCGTTGCTTATATGTTAAATCAGTGGGATGAAATCACGTGCTTGAGACGTGCTGCTTTTCTCAACTTAGCCGCAAGTATGTCACATCGAAACTTTATGTGTCAGACTGCTGCATGCTTTGTTGCTTCTTTTTTCTTCCCCTGATCTGTGTGCATTTAATGCGAAAGAGTTCTCATTGGATCAATAACAAACTTCAAGAAATATCTTTCCAGTTGATATTTCTTGCTTTTGTAACACGTTACGTTGATTTCCGTGTAAGAACTGATGACGGGTGCAAGCTGTCACAACGATCCACTGACTACCAGCCCTGACGGACTTTGATCAGTGCATCTGGATCCCCTGATGCTTATTGACTAGATCAGGGCTTCAACCTTCACGTGAGTTATACTCAGTGCTTCTTGATCCTGATGGTTATAACTGACGGCATACACTGATGGCTTCCACTGATGTCATGTTGGTCATTCTCCCTGACGGGTTCCCCTGATGGGTTCCCCTGATGGAACTTAATCAACGTAACTTTGATTAGAATTTCTGATGTACGGAATACTTTGATTGCTTACAAGTAGCATCAGACATTCTTCTTCACTTTGTCAAGTCCTTTGAATGTTCCTATTTTCTGACTTTTCTTGTGAAGTTATTGACCATCCACTGATGAATAAGTTTATCATCAGTGGATGCAAAACTTGTGCTGATCTTAAGGTTTATAAAAAACCTCAATTATTTACAGTTGCACAATTTATTACATAATCATCATCATCATCATTTATCTCTAACAATCTCCCCCTATTTATGTTTTATCAATTTGATAACCATAAATCCCTAGATGCACTAATGATGATGTCAAAACCAATACTAAATACATGAAAGAATTTTGAATGAATTAATAAAAGAATTTCTGTACAAGTATAACCTATATCTATTATAAAAAGAATGTTGTATTTAGACATCAGAATCCCTTTTCCTTTTTGCTGAGACAAAGGGCAATGGATGATTTGATTCAATAGGTTGAGAGTCACTTCCAAGGCCTTGTCTTCTTTGTTCTGGGTTTTGATCAGGAATTCTGAGTCTGTTGTCTACTGCTCCTGTTTCTAGCTGCTCTAGTTCTTTCTGAAGAAGCTTTCTGAAGTTGACTATGTTGACATTTCTACTTGATTCCAAAGCTTCAAGGACAGTCTTGATTTCTTGAATGTTGGCTGCAGCAAGTTGTGACAAGTAAAAGGTAATGATCTCCCCCTTTTTATTTTTGAATTGTACTCCCATGGGGTTGGTGATCATTTTGGGATAGACTTTGAATCCCTTTACTGGTGGCACATCCCTTACTGCAGTGTTCCTATCATCAGCTCTGGTTTCTTCGATCTCTTTCAGTACTCTTTGAATCAGTAGGACTCTGAATTTGATGACATGTTCGTTCTTATGATTTATAATTTGACTCAGAACATGCATCGCTTCCTCCAGGCTTAGGCCATCAACTTCTTTAATCCTTATACTCTTCTCCTGCCCATCAATGGATTTATAAAATAGCTTTAGTGGACTTTCCAATGCTATGGGCAGGCTCCTTTCATTGTTGATGGCACTCCTTAGCCTGTCGATTATCCCCCTTAAGTCTTTATTAGCCTGTGAGGATCTTGGAATCAGGTTTAGAACCAGTCCTAATTGCTCAGCATCCATTCTCCTGAACCAGTCCATTGCCACATTGAATTCTGATCCATTCTTTAATTGAACTGTAATTAGCTGATCCCTTCTATTGTTGAACCTGACATCTATGCTTTTTATTGAGAACATAAATGTCAGGTTTTTGCGCCTTTCTTCTCTGAGAAATTCAGCTAGAGTGGGTGGACCATATTCTTTGGTATCAGGAGATGGTGCTTTGTCCTTGGCTTCTTCTGACTTCTTTGTAGTGGCATCAGGGTTTTTAGATTTATCTTGATTTTTATCCCTTGATGCACTTCTAGGGTTCTGTAATCTTCTAGGCTGAGGTTTCGTGGAGGTCCTTGGCCTGACATTCTTCTTCTTCTTCATTTCTTCCTCCTGTTCCTTTGCCATTTCCCTTTCCTCTTCTTCTTGAAGTTGCTGTGCAAAGATTGCATCAGCTTCTACTAGCTTTTTGTCTTGAGGGTAGACCAGCTCCATTTTCCCATCAATAATAACTTAACCAGGTGTTGGAAAGTGGGTTGTCTTCATGGCGTCTCCAAGTAGCTTAGGCCCTGATTGAGTGTTGGATTTCTTCTTGGGTTCCTCAATCAGGATGCCTTTGCCTTTGTCCTTAGGATTTGGAGCAGGAACAGGAGTAGTCACATCCCCTGATGGTTGACTTGATTTCTCAACAACATCCCCTGACGACTGCTTGGTTGAATTCTCCCCCTTTTTGACAGCATCATCATTGGGAGTTGAGAGTCGGGATGTGACTTGAAGAAGTTGTTGCATTGTGTCAGCCATGGATTGTTGCAAAGTATCCATGCTGTTCATTTGAGTAGAAAGATCAATAAGCTTGTGGTCAACATTGTCAACTTGTTTCTTCATCCGGGGTAGAGTCTGGCTGGTGACCAAAGTGTCGACAACTTGCTGTATATTCTGTAACTTTGTGGAAAAATGTGTGTACAATTTTTGGTTTTCTATATCTATGGACTGACCAATCATGATCTGTGACTTTAACATTTTGATCAAAACTAGATCAGTAGTCCTAGCTAACTCCTGCTTCAATAACTGTACAATATCAGACATATGGTTCTGTCGAAAGTATAAATCAACTCCGATGAACTGGGAAAAATCATCTTGTGGAGCATCATCTTCATCACTTGCAGAAGAAGAAGTAATATTTACAATATCAGTGTTTTCTCTCTGTTCTTTATTTACAAGGATCTCATCCTTATCTCTCTCATCCTCTCCTTTTTCTTTGTCGTCTAAGGCATCACTCATATTCTCTCCTTTTTCTTTGCCTACTAAGGCAATACTCTCTTGCTCTCCTTTTGCCAAAGTCCTCTCATGGGTTTGACTTTGCCTCTCTGTACTAAGTATTTTCTCAGGCTCACTCAAAATTGTCTTAGAGGGGCTCCTATGGGCTTGGAAATCATCAATTGTGACCAGTTCAAATGAAGTATTTACAGATTCTGGTTCAACAGTTGTGATAGGAGAAAGAGAAGAAATAAAGTGAGTATGTATAATTGGAGAGGTATAGGTTTCTATAGAGGAAGTATATACAATTGGGGGTACATAAAGAGTTATGGCTATAGTATGTACAGTGGAATTTATGTCCCCGGCTTGATCACTAGTGTTTGTATCAAGTAAAAATGAGTCAACCATGTGAGAATAGTGACTGTCAAACACTGTGTCAGAGAGTGTTGGCTCCTCCACGAATTGAGAATGTGGAGAATCTGATATAATGGCACTTAATGTTTGTGTCATTATATCTGAAGAAATTTGAGGAACAGAGAAAGAAGGAAGTGGTGTAGATGGGAGTGTTGGTTGAATCACTGAACGAGGAGGTGATTCATCAAAAGATGCTGTAGAAGAATGCTGATGACTCATGTGGATCTTATTGAGAAGCTTCTGAGCTACAACATCTTGAGTGGTGTGTGCACTCACTGTGTCAGATTTCTGCAAGTGGCTCTCAGAGACCCTGATGGTAGGTTCATCAGTGTCTATGGTCAGTGTTGTAGGTTCATCAGTGTCTATGGTCAGTGTATGTGCCTCACTCAATTGTGTCCTTGGTTGAGGACTATTTTCAATAACTAATCCCTTTTGAGAGGAACTAGTTAGAAATATGTTTAATTCCTTATCAAAGGCTATATCCTGTTGAGAGGATACGCCCTGGTCAGGTTGTTGGGTAACACTCGTGGCTCCCGTCTTCTTCTTCAATCTTCTCATATAGCCAATCACTCTCTCTCCTTGCTCCCCCTCAGTTGATGTGGTATCTTCACTGGGTTTTCTTTTAATCCCAACAGTCTTTTGGGAGACTGTGGGTTGGGCTGTTGAGAGTGGTTGTGAAGAAATTGGTTGTTCTACTTGGGTAGGCAGAGAGGTGGTTGTTTTCTCTGCCATAGTAGATGAAGGTGAAGAATGTACAGTTTGAGAAGTAGAAAGTGTAGAATTTACTACCTGTACCATATGCGTTGGGAGTGCAAACGGTTCGGCTGTAAAAGATTTCTTTATTATTTCGACAAACAGTTTCTTTGTTTGCTTGTTGGTCTATAAAGGTATATCATTCTCAAAAGAAAAATTAGTAATCTGATCTTTAATAATCATAAACAAGAATCTTGCATAATATACTTCAATTTTCCTATTATTAAAATTACCTAATTTATTTACAAGAACATCAAAAATAATTTTACCTATATTTATATTTACATTTTTAATTATTACGTATGCTATTTTCAAAGTTAAAGAGGCAATGACCTCAAAGTTAGAACACTTACCTGAGAACACCTTGGTGATGGTGTCGAAGAGATTAGAAATCTCCCTCTTCACGTTCACCCTCTTGAGATCCTTGAACTTTAACACTGCGTTTGGAGCAACGTTATAGCCCAGTTCCCTCAAGAAAACCAACAGATCTGCATCACTGGGTACATCCACCAGATCTTGAGTGGGTAGTCCCAAAGCAGAGTTAAGTCTGTAAGGAGTTATTTTTCCTTTCGCAGACGAAACTTTGAATGAGGAACCCTTGACCACATCAGGCTTGGTGGTGGAGTACATGAACTTGGCACTTGTCCAAAGTTGTGACAGTGCCTCCCCCGACATTTCTTCATCGGTAAAGATGGCTTTACAATACTCTGAGGTGAGTAGATAGTTCATTATTGGTTTAAAGCAATCACTTACCTCATCAATGTCAGAGAAGCCCACGTAGTTCGTGGGTGGAACTGTCAAGTTCCTCTGAATTTGTTGACATGCCATGGATGCTTTGAAGATTTGAAGTTCTAGGGTTTCTGTAAAGACGAGAGAGAAAAGAAAAACTCTAGCAAATATCAGGTATAGATTAAATGTTTTGGGGGGTTTCAAAAAGTAGAAGAGATAGAGTATTAATATCTGCCTATTGGAGTTTGAAAACTTCTCCTGAAAACACGCTATCAGGGAGTCAGTTCAGTTTCTGTGATGACACGTCATCAGTGAGAGAAGAACTTAATGATGAGCTGTCATCACTTAACTGACCTAGAATCCCGATACAGAAAAGAAAATTAATCTTACCCTGATGATTTACTGTATGTACATACCTTGACCCTGATGCACAAGACGGACACCCTGATCCTGACGAACGAGTCGAGTACCCTGACCCTGACGAGAGATCTGGACACCTTGACCCTGATGCACAGATAGGAGACCCTGACCCTGACGCACAGGTAGGAGACCCTGACCCTGACGCACAGGTAGGAGACCCTGACCCTGACGAACAAGCCGGACACCCTGACCCTGATGCGTCCTTAAGGAAGCCTTGACCCTGATGCATCAGTTAAAACAAAAACAAAACAACAAAATGCAGAACATACAAGTATATACATATTTATAATTTGAACATATATAACCACATATCAATTTGATTTTATCAAGAACTTATGAAATGAGTTAGAAATACCAAATTTTTAGGATTTTGACTCTGACCCTGACGCATAATTCACCATTCCCAGCTCTCCCACAAGATTTGAAAAAGTGGTTTCATCAAGAGCTTTGGTGAATATGTCTGCCAGCTGCTGATTTGAAGGTACAAACTGTAATTTAATATTCCCATTCATAACATGTTCCCTGATAAAGTGATATCTGATTTCTATATGTTTAGTTCTAGAATGTTGTACTGGATTTTCAGCAATGGTAATGGCACTTGTGTTATCAAACCTTATTGGAATCTTGGAATAATTCAGACCATACTCCATCAGCTGATTTTTCATCCATAGAATTTGTGCACAACAACTTCCAGCTGCAATATATTCAGCTTTAGCAGTAGATGTAGAAATAGAATGCTGCTTTTTGCTGAACCAAGATACAAGCCTTCCTCCTAGAAATTGACAGCTTCCTGTTATACTCTTTCTGTCAATCCTGCATCCTCCATAGTCAGCATCAGAATATCCTAGAAATTCAAATCCAGACTCCTTTGGATACCAAAGTCCCAACTCTGTAGTGCCTTTGATATATCTCAAGATCCTTTTTACTGCAATGAGATGAGATTCCTTTGGGTCAGCTTGATATCTTGCACAAAGACATGTTGCAAACATTATATCTGGCCTGCTAGCTGTCAGATATAGCAATGATCCAATCATTCCCCTATAAGTCTTCAAATCAACTTTCTTTCAATTCTTATCAGGGTCAATCTTGGTTGCAGTGGCCATAGGTGTCTTTGCTACTTTTGAGTCCTCCATATCAAATTTCTTGAGAAGTTCTTTGACATATTTTGTCTGATGAATATAGATTTCATCAGAGACTTGCTTAACATGCAGTCTCAAGAAGTAAGATAACTCACCCATTAAGCTCATTTCATATTTGCTTTGCATGAGTTTGGAGAACTTTTCACCCAGTCTTGTGTCAGTGGATCCAAAAATAATATCATCAACATAAATTTGAACCAAAATCAGATGACCTTGGTGTTGCCTGAAGAATAATGTTTTGTCAATGATACCTCTTGAAAATTTGTTTTCCACCAGAAACTTTGACAGTGTATCATTCCAAGCTCTAGGTGCTTGCTTCAGTCCATAAAGTGCCTTTTCCAGTTTGTAGACATGATTTGGAAATTTTGAGCATTCAAATCCTGGAGGTTGTTGGACATACACCTCCTGATCCAATTTCCCATTTAGAAAAGCACTTTTCACATCCATTTGATATGCTTTAAAATTAAAATGTGCTGCATAGGCTAAGAAAATTCTTATAGCCTCAAGTCTGGCTACTGGAGCAAAGGTCTCATCATAGTCAATCCCTTCTTCCTGAAGATATCCCTTTGCAACCAGTCTTGCTTTTTTTCTTATCACAATGCCAGCTTCATCCATCTTATTTCTGAATACCCACTTAGTACCTATTATGATACTTTCTTTGGGTTTAGTTACAAGCTTCCATACTTGATTTCTTTTAAATTAATTTAGCTCTTCCTGCATAGCCAAGATCCAATCTGCATCTTGAACAGCTTCTTCAAACTTCTTTGGCTCATTTTGGGAAAGAAAACAAGCATGTAGGCATTCATTAGATGTTGCTTTCCTGGTTTGCACTCTTTTGCTTGGGTCACCAATAATCAGATCTGTTGTGTGACTTCTGACCCATTTGGGATTAGAGATGTGTCTTGATGAGCTTGCTTGACTATCATCTCTTCCCCCTAAGCCTGTGCTCCTAGCTACTAAAAACTCTCCCCTTGAATTGGTGGATAATTCAGGGTTCAAGTTATCCCCTGATGGTGCATGTCCTGATGAATGATCCCCTGATGGAGTATTCCCTGATCTGTTGTCAAGGAAATTAACTCTATCTACTGAAGAGGGTTCAACATTGTTTGGATTGACATCAGGAATGGATATATTCTCCATTTGGCTGCACTCATCGGCTTCATTCTCTTGATAATCAATATCATCTTCATTTTCAAACCTGAG
>CM025783.1:43988166-44024777 GCA_014636745.2 Centella asiatica | reverse complement strand
TTTGATCTGTTGGATGGATTCAATCAATCGTTGTTTGTGTAATGAGAGCTCCGTTGCTTATATATCAATCAGTGGGTTGAAATCACGTTTTTGAGACGTGCTTCTCTTCTCAACTTAGCCGTAAGTATGTCACATCTAAACTTTATGTGTCAGACTGCTACATGCTTTGTTGCTACTTTTCTTCCCCTGATCTGTGTGCATTTAATGCGTGAGAGTTCTCATTGGACCATTAACAAACTTCAAGAAATATCTTTCCAGTTAATATTTCTTGCTTCTGTAACACGTTACGTTGATTTCCGTGTAAGAACTGATGACGGGTGTATGTTGTCACAACGATCCACTGACTGCCAGCCCTGACGGACTTTGATCAGTGATTCTGGATACCCTGATGTTTATTGACTGGATCAGGGCTTCATCCTTCACTTGAGTTATACTCAGTGCTTCTTGACCATGATGGTTATAGCTGACTGCATACACTGATGGCTTCCACTGATGTCATGTTGGTCATTCTCCCTGACAGGTTACCCTCATGGGTTTGCCTGACACTGATATGTCCCGAAGTGTGTCACTGACAGGTTCCCCTGATGGGTTCCCCCTGACAGGTTCCCCTGATGGGTTCCCCCTGACAGGTTCCCCTGACGGGTTCCCCCTGATGGGTTCCCCTGACGGGTTCCCCCTGATGGGTTCCCCTGACGGGTTCCCCTGATGGGTTCCCCTGATGGAACTTAATCAACATAACCTTGATTTAGAATTTCTGATGTGCGGAATACTTCATTTGCTTACAAGTAGCATCAGACATTCTTCTTCACTTTGTCAAGTCCTTTGAATGTTCCTATTTTCTGACTTGTCTTGTGAAGTTATTAACTATCCACTGATGAATAAATATATCATCAGTGGATGCAAAACTTGTGCTGATCTTAAGGTTTATAAAAATACCTCAAGTATTTAAAGTTGCACAATTTATTACATAATCATCATCATCATCATTTATCTCTAACAAATTACCCAATCAGCATCTTGTAATGCCTCCTCAACCTTCTTAGGCTCAATCTTTGATAAAAAGTTGAGGTATAGGCATTCATTCTGAGTAGCACTTCTTGTTAACACACCTTTAGTTGGATCTCCTATTATTTGATCCATAGGATGATATCTTGTCCATTTTATTTGTGGAGGTAAACTTCTTGAAGAGGAAGCTTCTTGATTATAGTTTCCTCCATGGTGTTCAGTGCTCTCAGCTTCATTGAAAACTCCCCCTGAATTAGTGCTCAGATCAGGATTTAAGTTTTCTCCTGATGATGCATTCCCTGATGAAGCTTCCAGATGACTTGAATTGTCATCAGGGATTACTAGATTTTCCATTGATTTGCACACATCAGCTTCATCATCTGATGAGTCAATTTCAGCATCTGTTGATTCATATTCATTTTCAAACCTTAGTTTATCATGACTTCCTTCTGCATTATCATTCATTCTTTCAATCTTTTTATCATCAAAGGCTATATAAACTAATTTCATAACAATGTGGAGTCTAAGGTTGTAAACTCTATATGCTTTGCTTGTTAAAGAATACCCTAGGAAAATTGCCTCATCAGCTTTGGCATCAAATTTTTCTAAGTTTTCTCCTTGACTTTTGAGAACAAAGCATCTGCAACCAAACACATGAAGAAACTTAAGTGTGGGTTTTCTACCTGTCATGAGCTCATAAGGAGTCTTTTCATGAGCTTTTACAATAATTGATCTGTTCTGAGTGAAGCAAGCAGTAGAGATAGCTTCAGCCCAGAAGTAGGTAGGTAACTTAGCTTCTTCAAGCATGGCTCTTGCAGCTTCAATCAAGGTCCTATTTTTCCTTTCAACAACTCCATTTTGTTGAGGAGTTCTAGGAGCTGAAAAGGTATGTGAAATGCCTTTTTCCACACAAAACATTTCCACTGTTGAATTCTTGAATTCAGTCCCATTATCACTCCTTAAGGCCTTGACTTTCTCTCCAACTTCAAGTTCTATTCTTTTAATGTGATCAATGATCATCTGGGGAGCTTCATCCTTAGTATGTAGATACTTAACCCATGAGTATCTTGAGTAGTCATCAACAATTACAAATGCATACCTTTTTCTGGATATTGACATCACATTAATAGGACCAAATAAATCCATGTGAATTAGATGAATTGGTCTTGTTATTGTTGATGCTTCTTTACTTTTGAAGGAAATTTTCTTTTGTTTTCCCTTCTGACAAGATCCACAAAGACCATCTTGAGAAAATTCAAGTTGTGGCACTCCTGTCACTAATCCTTTTCTCACCAAACTATTGATAGTCTTGAAGTTTAGGTGAGACAGCTTCTTGTGCCATAGCCAACTTTCATCTGCTGATGCTTTGCTGTAAAAGCATGTGTATAGTCCTTCATTTATTGAGCAGAAGTCAGCTATGTATACATTGTCTTTTCTGACTCTTGACAATGTAACATCTCCAGTTTTTCTGTTGCTTATAAGGCATTGTTCATCCTTAAAGATAACTTGATAGCCTTTGTCACAAAACTGACTAATACTGAGTAGATTGTGCATTAGACCATCAACCAGAGCTACATTTTCAATGATAACATTTCCATGAACTACTTTTCCATATCCCATAGTGTATCCAATGTTGTCATCTCCAAAGGACACTTTAGGGCTAGCTTTTTCCTCAAACTGTGAGAACAGGGACTTATTTCCAGTCATGTGTCTTGAACAGCCACTATCCAAGTACCACAACTGCTGCTTCTTCTTGCCCTGCACACATATGTAAACTAGTTAGATCTTTTAGGAACCCAAGCCTGCTTGGGTTTAGATTTAACAGTTTTAATCACAGGTTTACACTTAGTCATTGGTTGTGTATTCTTTTTCTTTTCTTTCCTCTTTTTAGGAGGTGAAAGATCCACCTTGGTCCTAGGTGGTTTGTGGACAACCTTTGATCTTTGAGGAGATTTTCTCCTTGTGTTATTATAAACATTAGGCATTGAAGGATGAGCATAATAACAATTTCCACAAGCATTGCAAGCATATGATGGATGTTTAAAGTCACCACAATTATAACATGACATATATTGAGGTGATGCAATGTATGGACAAGGAGCTACAATTAAAATAGAGCATGCATGTTATTAGTAATTTTTGTGCATTTAAAAGCAATGTGGTTGGAGTTCCCACACTTAGTGCATGTCTTCCTAGGTAGATTAGGCATTCCCGCATAATTACTGTATTTATTAATACCTAATTTGTCATTCTTGTTTCTCTTAGGCTCAGATATTGGACTGCTTTTTAGCTTTTCTTTTAATTGATTGTTAGAAAGCAAACCAACATTTTTAGTAGCCTTTTTCTCTAGCCCAGGTTCCAAAGTTTTCTTTACAGAAGTCAAATTTTTACCTTTAGAATTCTCACCTTTTTCAATCTTCGTAGGTTTAACAAATTTGATTGGTTTTAATTTTCCTACTGATTTAGGCTCTGAGCTAGCTTCTGATTCTTTATCAGTGGTGATGGGTTGTTCACCAACTGATACAACAATGGGCACATCTGAGTATCCTAATCCATCCTTTTGATTTGGATTTTGTGAGTTTAAAAGATCCTGCACTTTGTGTGAGGATTGTGTCCATTGTTTTATTGTATCTTGTTCAGCCTTGAGTTTTTCAACTAGATACGCTTCTCTTTTCGAGGCATTGTCAAGATGTCTCTTAGCATTAAGAGCTTCTATTTTGGCCTCTTATAGGATTAACAAATCAGATTCTAGTAAAATATTTCTTTTAGAAATAATATTATTGGTCGCAGTAATCCTATTGTTTTCTTTTGTAAGAGATCTTAAACTAGCATGCAAGTCATAAATCTCTTTGGTCATTTCTTGAATTGTGAGATCACATTCAACTTTAGAAATTGAAGAAATATTGAAGTTATGTACCTTAGATGGTGATGAGTTTTGTGATTCAGCTTCTCCTTCAGAATTGCTTGAAGATTTAGCCATTAAAGCCAAATTTACAAACTCTTCCTCAGCATCAGATTAATCTGAATCTACCCAGTCCTTGCCTTCAGCTATGAATGCCTTTCCCTTTTTCTTGAGAAGATCAAAGTACTTCTTTTTGTAATCTACTTGATCATCCTTGAAGTCTTTCTTTTTCTCAGTGCTGGGCTTCTTGCATTCACTGGCAAAGTAACCAAACTCATTGCAGTTATAACACCTGATTTTAGATTTGTCAATCAAGGTTGATTGACTTGGCTTGACAGAAGTAGATGTTGATGTTGATGAGCTTTTCCTGGACTTCCTCCCTCTTTGAGATCTCAGGTTTTTGAATCTTCTAGCAATGTAAGCCAAGCTTTCATCAATTTCATCTAGCTCCTCAGGTGTGTAGCTTCTAATTTCATTTTCTTCAGACTCACTCTCTTCTTCTTTCTCATCATTGGAATCTTCTTTCTTAATGGAAACCATCATGTGTCCACTAACCTTCTTTTTCATTGGCTCTGCAATCAAAGCAACAGATTTATCTTTGGAGTGTTGCTTATTCCATTGCTGGATTTCTAACTCATAGGTCTTCAAATTTCCATATATCTCATCTAGTGTTAGAAGACGTAGATCTTTGTTGGCTTCTCTGATTGCAGTAGTATTTGGATCCCAATGTCTAGGAAGAGCTCTTAGAAATCTGTGATTCACTTAAAGCATAGAATACTCCTGGTCATAGGTAGATAAATCATTAATTAATTGGATGAATCTCTTATATAGATCATCAAGAGATTCACCATCCTTGGCAGTAAACAACCCATATTGTTGAATCAGCAGGAGTTGCTTATTTAGCTTGATTTGGTCATTTCCTTCACATAGGGCAGTGAGCTTGTCCCAAACCTCCTTTGATGTTTTGCACTTCATAACTTTGTATAGCATGCTGTTATCAAGTGCTATGATAAGGATATCTTTGACCTTTTTATCCTTGGCAGCCTCTTCCTTTTCTGATTGAGTATATTCTTTTGGAGTTTTTGCTTCATACTTGTCAGGTGCAGTAACTCCATCAGAGGTGATGCCAGGTACAAGCTTCTTTATTTTTGGAGGACCTTTTTCAATAATCTCCAAGTATTGGTCATCTTTTGCATCAAGATAACTCAAGATCCTTTGTTTCCAAAATGAGTATTCACCTTTTCTGAGTTGTGAAACTCTGGTGTTGTCCTTCGAATTACTCATGATCTCTAAATTGAATTAAACTAGAACAGCTCGGATACCAATTGTTTGTCCCGTGTGAGTAATTGTAGAAGGGGGGGTTGAATATAATTAAAACTTTTCTTCAAAACTAAACTGTTATGAACAATTTAATTTCCAAGAATAGTTATAAAACTTTACTAAAATGATACAACAATAGAAGCAGTAAAGCAAAATTGCAAGATATAAATTGTAATCAATAATAAAGAATGATATTGTCAATTAAATTAAATATTTTCAATTTCTTCTGTTTAAAAAAACAGCTTCTCAAGTTGTAATAACTTGCTTCTTTTTCTGTAAAACTAATTACAGCTGCTAACTCTCTATGTGTATGAAAGTGTTGTTCTGAGAGATATGTGATCTGAGATGAAATATATTCTTGTTATTATCAGATGTTTCTCAGTTCTCAGTTATTCACACTTGTCTTTTTACCTCAGTTGCTCTATGTCTATTTATAGACACAACTTCCATATACTCCAAGCTTCTATTCTGAGCTTTTTACCAAAATATCTCTGTAGTTTCTTGGTACTTGTAGCTCTGTCACACAATTTTTTTCATTATTCAACCTCCCTTGGATGCCAGCCTGCTTATGTGACTTGTCTGGTGTATATTCACTGCACCAGCTTCCATTTTTCTTCTTGGAGTTCCCAAGATAAGATATCAGCAGTATATAACTTGTCTTTGTGGGCTTCTCTGGACATAATTAGTCCAGCTTCAATGAATATTATTGCTTCAAGTTGTTATAAGTTGTCTCTGCAGTATTTCAACTTGCTGTTTTGCAGGTTTCATGCTTGCGGCTTTGCAGGTTTCATACTTGCAACTTGATGTGTGTGTGTGTATAACTTATTTCCTTGAAGCTTCCTTGGTAGCCAATCTCTCCTTATTGGACAACCATCCTTATCTTTATTTCCACCGTCTTTAGTCACATGTCATCCCTTATGTCAGTGGAAATTTATTCTCTGATGGATAGTCTCCGGTTGCTTCAACATTAGTCTCTGATGAACAAACACTTAGTCTCTGATAGACTAAAAACTTAGTCTCTGACAGTTCAAAAAACTTAGTCTTTGATAGTTCAAAAACTTATTCTTTGATAGTTCAAAAACTTAGTCTCTGATAGTTCAAAAACTTAGTCTCTGATAGCCAAAAAAAAACTTAGTCTCTGACAGACAAAAAAAAACTTAGTCTCTGACAGCCAAAAACTTAGTCTTCGACAGCCAAAAAACTTAGTCTCCGACAGCCAAAAAACTTAGTCTCTGACAGCCAAAAATGTAGTCTCTGACAGATAAAAAACTTAGTCTCCGACAGCCAAAATCTTAGTCTTCCACAGCCAAAAAACTTAGTCTCCGACAGCCAAAATCTTAGTCTCCGATAGACAAAAACTTAGTATCCGATAGGCAAAAACTTAGTCCCCGATAGGCAAAAATCTTAGTCTCCGATAGACAAAAACTTAGTCTCCGAT
The DNA here is from genome assembly GCA_014636745.2 of Centella asiatica. Taxonomy (NCBI): domain Eukaryota; kingdom Viridiplantae; phylum Streptophyta; class Magnoliopsida; order Apiales; family Apiaceae; genus Centella; species Centella asiatica. The sequence goes on along the minus strand of CM025783.1, from coordinate 44,018,112 downwards.
AGACTAATTTTGCTTGATCAACTTTGACATTTGTTGAACTCTCCAAGTGCATTCATTGTAGTCTCTGATACTTTCCTGCAGTTTCTTGATAGTAGATTCTCAAAGTGCATTACTGCAGGTATTTGTACATTTACAAAATTTAACAATTCTAAGTGTTATACATCATTATCAAATGCTATAATTCCTAACATAATGTTATGTTATTTTTACATCATATTTATTAGATTTCTATAAGTTTGAGTTTTTATTTTCTTGTTATAATATTCATACAAGTTTATTAATATTTAATTTTATTTGTATGTACAATAGTTAGTATGTAAAAATACTTATTTATTATTTGGCCTAAAATTATTTATGTCATTCATTAATTTGTCAAATCTATTTTTATCATTAATTTATTTTTTAAAACTTATTTTTCATAATTTATTCTAATCGACACAAACACGAAAATTATCGATATTCGCCCGATACTGAATCGATATTTCGGTACAGTATACTGGTTGTTTTGGTATCGGTATTGAATTTTTCTTAGGTACCGATTCGGTACGGTTTTTAGCACTTGAACACCTCTACCTAAAAATATTCAATCGGTGAAAATGATAGTTGACTTAGTTAACTTGTATTAATTATGTTTCTTTTTTTGTAATATTTTGAAACTAGGTTTGATAATTTTATATTACTCCCTTCATTAAAAAAGATAATATTTGATAATCAAATTTATTTAATAAAATAACATTTGCATAATTTTTCATATTTTTTTTATGGAACAAAGAAGGTATGATACTATATTATAAGGAGAATTAAGATATATAATAATACTCTTATTAGTCCATTTATCCTTTTATATCAATTTTTCAAGTCACTCCTTTCCATAACGCCATACTTTCAACTAAAGATTGTTAATCAATTCTTCTATTTGTAATTGTCGTCTAACTAATTTTCATTTATATTAAGAAATTATATAAATACTAAATTCCTTTGTTTTAATTCTAAAATTATGTTTTGACTAGTTGTTATAGTGAAGTGATGATATATTAAACTAATTTTAATAAGTACAATTGATATAATTTTTTAATTTATGAAGAAGTTGGGCCAATACTCATAATATAACTTGCAATCAAAATGAATATACAATGATTTATTCTAAAATTTAATATATCATTGTTATATCAAAATTAATAACATAATAATAAATTATATAATGATTTATTCTAAAATTTAATATATCTTTTTTTAGTGAATGTTTAGAGTAATAACCAATTAAAAAAATACCTCATAATTTATATTCATCAATTAATAAATAAAACATCAATATATAAGATTTCAACTCTTATTGCATAACTTTCATAATTATTATTCAATTCTCTCTGTCAGCCACATTATGACACTATATTATATTCCCTTCGTGTTACCCAAAAAAATTGTATTTTAGTTCTTAACAAATAATAATATTATATGTTTTATTCTAAATTATATGATTAAATAATAAATTTAATAATCAAATTTGTACCAAAATTTAAATTACAAATTATTTTTAGAATACCACTTTAACAAAAATACTATACAAATATAATTTATTTATTTTACAAACATAATATTTTCGCATTTCACATTTTTTTAAAAATAGATAAGTACAAGAAAACAAAGCCACTAAAATATTATTTAAACAACCTTACTTAAAATTTATATAACCAAAATAAGAAAAATATAAATTCCCGTATATAGTACAAGGTTAATGACTAATCATTAATTATCACTTACTGTGGTTAATTAGTTTTAGTTAAGATTAACTACGTGAGAACTTGAAAATGTCAATGAAATTTTGATTATGAGATTTATTTTTTTTATTTTCTGCATGAAGGTTTATTTCCTTATTGGGTATAAATGATGAAATTATATTTTCTTATAAAAATTCAATGGCAATGTGATGTCCAAAAGATTTTAAATGTATTTTGAAGCTCAAGTATTTAAAAGATTATTACATTCAAGAATTGTCTTGTGAGAGTGTGTGTGTTCACACGGGAAAGGGCTCACCAAGTGTGAACAGGTTTAGCTACAATACCCGTTTTTATTTTAAAACCTAACTGCTGGGAGACAGTAGCATTTAATGTGCATCACCTCCATCAGTACCCTAAAGTGGGCTATGATAAACAACCGATGGGTACTAGTAGCCGTTGAACCACCTTTTTTCTCACCAATCACTTCTTTTCCTTTCACATCCAACGGCCCTTGTTGCTCAACAGGTGATATATATATATCACGTTGGTACAACCCTAGCCCCACTTTCATAAACTTCTATACAGTGTACCACCAAATCCAAGCTTACTCTCAAAACAACTGTCCTTTTTGGAAGAACAACTAGAGCTTTTAACTCTTTCTTGCAGCCAAAGAGGTAAGAGCATTTCATTAAAGTCTTGCTCTATTTCTTACACTTTTGTTCTGTCATACATATCACGTTTAATACCTTGTTCATTTATTTCCAAAAGTATGATTTGATGCATGTTTTTAACACTCGGAGTTAATGTCATTTATTTCAAAAATCTACCCAAGATGAGTGTAAAAATGTTGACAACCACCTGGTAGACAAACCTTTAACTACCAAAACATTCTTTTGTCAGTAGTTACAACCCCATGCTTGATTATTCTTCAACCTGAGTTCGAACCCTAAACTGTGTCTAGTAGGGCATGCAAACCATATGAAATGTTATGTATCACTGAGAGAATGATGAGTTTTGACCTAAGTATGGTTATGGTTAAGAACACCACCCATGAAGGAATTCTTAGTCTCTGATGACGTCAGCCTTAGTCTCCGACAGGCTAAGTTTAGTCTCTAATGACGTCAGCCTTAGTCTCCGATAGGCTAAGTTTAATTCCTGATGACGTCATCCGTAGTCTCCGATGAGTTAAAGTGAAGTAATTCCCTGATGCACAGTTTGTTTTTGAAACTATAAAATATTATTTTCTTAAACTATTTTAAGATGTTTTAATTAATTATTTAACCTCAACAGTTTTTATATCAAATTGAGACATTAAAAAGTTTAAGGACATCACATGTGCATTTTCTCTCATACTTTAACCAAGGTATTAAATTCATCTTATAATATGTATATTTTTACAGAATTTTTCACTCACGAGTAAATTGAATTTGATTGAGTGCAAAGGACCGAGGCAAGTATATACATTCAATCTGATACTTATTTCAATATAACGCAGTATCATTTGATTCGATATGCATGCAAGACTTGATTATATGTTTCAACTGTTTTTAAGAATGAGCATGCTATGCTTTAAATTCCGCTAGCATGATATGAATGATAATGCATGGATATAACTGAGATTTGATTTTCAGCTAATTCTAAACCTTATATCTGTGCAAATAAATGAGAATGATATGTCCCTTAAATGGGTTATGCCACATGTTTTGCTAGAGGAAAGGAAAGGTGCTGATTTGTTCTTCACCTGACCTAGAGGAATTATAAGTGACTATGTACGTTCACACAAGGAGGGATCATGCAGTCATAGTTAGGTCAGCTGTGTACTGTATGGTTAGTAGATCCAACGGGTTTAGTCCTCGATGGATATTTTGAGAAAGTGTACACAGGTGCATACCTGTCTTTCTTCAAGAAGGATTACACATTGCTTATCATCAGTAATCCTAAAGATTCTTCAAGGATTTCCGAGACATTAGTATTGTTTCACTGAGCCTCACAAACAGAATTGAACTTCTTTAAATATTTCAGATTATTCCTCTAAATTATTTATATACTTGCTGGGCGTAAATCGCTCATTCTTGTTGAACTTAAATGTCTTACATGACACAATGCAAAGGCTGAACCCTCTGATAAGGGGAAAACAAAGATGATCGACTACTAAGGTTTTTTTTATAACCTAAGGAAGGAAGGAAGGAAGGAAGATGTTAGAAGTTATAATGATCTTGGAATTGTAATTTACAAAGATTAAATAGCTTCCGCTGTAATTATATTATTTTTGGGTTGTAATGACTCTTAAATATTGTCTCTATCCAGTATTTATACTATGAATTGATATATGGTTATCTTTTCCTTCTTTTGACGAATCCCTGATCCAGTAAGAGATTTTGGGGCATCACAAACTAGAGTCATTAAATTTTCTTTTATTAAACTCAAAAACAATTCAAATGAAAACTTACAAATTTTCAGTTACATTCCTTTTTATTCATTAAAATTTTTATAATCATTTCTTTTCTATCCAAACTTACAAACATAGCGTGAATGAATCATTTTTAATTACGTATTATTTTTTTTTATTTGAAAAAAGATAAATAAATTCGTCGGATCTTACTCACAGTTGGCCCAAATATGGCTATCAGGATGACTCTATTGCAATTTAATCTCTTATAAGTTTTAATGATTAACAAACCTATGTGTTATTATTATAACATGTTTGATGAGTGTGTAGTAAACATAAAAGTCAATATTAGTTAACTCATAAATAGAATTATGAACTGCTTATTAGAGTCAAATTCAGTGCATAGTTAAAGAATATAGAGTGAGGTATACAAAGTTGGCCTAGTGGTAGGTTTTGTTAGAAAGCTTTTTTTTAAAGCTATTTTGCTGATAAAAATCTCAAAATGAACATTCAATGAAGCTGCAAATAGAAGGAAATCGTTACACTAAATGACAAATCCAGTAAAGACATGATCTCACATTAAACAAGTCAAAAAAACAATCAGCAAGTACAAGGAATCGAAAGGGATATTCTCTCATTCCTTTTTGTATTCAAATAGTCACTTTTGGAGGAAAATGAAAAGTAATTTTCAAATCTAATATTCTGAAAATCCCAACAATTATATGATATTTAATCTCAGCCATTGGATCTTGTACAGTTAATCTGGACCGTCAAATTAGAGTCAACAGAAAGCAATTTGACTCCAACAGACATATTTTGAAGTACAACATACCTAAGTTTGTTGCAAAGTTTTAAATGAGAGTATGTGTGAGAGAGACATTCCAAAAGAGACCAGAGAGTTTATATCAAGAATGAGAACTATGTTGAAGATCAAGAAATCTGTCCATAGCCGAAGCCAACTCTCGTCGAAGCTCACTCACTATCTTGTTTATGTTATTTTATGTTGTTAGGATATGTTGAGCGTTAGATCTAGGTTAGTAATAATAACAATCTGATCATAGAGGATCAAATTAAAAAAAAAAACAAAGAATAATAAAAAACTAACTACATGTAAAATTCTGATTAATTTTTATAAATTTTTCTTATAAATCAGTCTGTATACATATATTTTTTTTATTAATGGCAAAGGCGTTATATTAAAATAATAAAATGAAAATACAAAATAGCTAAAGTCCAAAGATAAAATGGACAAATAGCTTGGAGTAACAAAACCACCGCAGTACCAATACAGAATTCAACTAAACCTTAAATTTCTTCCTCTACAAATTACATACAAATTACAGTAGGATGGCAACTGAACAATCATAAAAGACAATCATCACCATTATATTTAAACTTATAGTAGCCATTAAATATGAGGTGGAGTAATAAGGGAAAACTTTATAACTTCGCAAATAAGTATAAAGAAAATAATTGTTCTAATTTACTTTTGTGTATACGTATGAATAATTTAATCAATCTGCACAATCCAACCCCACTTATCTTCAATTGCGCCTTTTTGAATACCAACAAATGTTGAGTACAATTTGTGACATACAGGTGCAGCGTTTATGTTATATTGCACCCTGCATTTTACGAAATAAAAAAATTTATATATGAAAAAATAAATTATGAGAAGAGTGACGATAGACGATTCAAATATTTTTTTTTGAGAAAACATATCGATTGACATATTTAGATTTTTTACATTTCAATACCTTTGAAATGGTCTCGACATATATACGTTAATCGTAATAAAGATTTTAGAAGAAATTATTGATATGTTTATCATTTTTATATGTGAATATTGACAATTGAATATTCAAATATGTGACAATCTCTTATTCTTCATTTGTTCATCTTTTTAATTTTTTTTCTTTTAAGATCATATAATTTTTTACTTCACAAGAACAACAATGATTACATCAAAACTGCTATTAAATAATTTTATTATTTAATAAATTTAAATAATTAAGTTATTTTAATATTAGTGCCAAAATAATAAATAAATTTTTTATTATTTGCTTACCTTTTACCCTGGTACGTAATGCTCCCTACAGGAGCAACACCAACCGCTGTTCCCGTGCAAAAAATTTCATCCGCGTCCAATAATTCTTCCACCGGGACAGAACATTCCTTGACCTACACCGATTGAGAAATTAAAAATATATATATATATATATATATATATATATATATATATATATCTAAGTACTAACGTTTCTAAAGTTGGCAACTATACTCCCTTCGTCACATAAATGTTGCCACTTATATCATTTGAGGCATTTTAATACGTGTTTAATTTGAGTCAAATATATATAATAACCTAATTTTAGCATTTCTATTTTGTCCGGATTTTGTATTTTTTCTTGGAGATTCAAGTCAACAAATAAACAAAATTATATATCCCCACCTAATCCAAAAGATTTTGAATTCCTCAAAAGTTATCACCTCAATATAATAATCGATAATGCAGTTGTATCCGTGAAACATAATTATTTTTATTTTGCTCTTAAAAAAAGTAGTTGTGAAGAGAAATTAAAATTTAAGAAAAGATGAATGATTTACATGGTGGCCAAGATCACGAGCAATGCCAATGATGCTTTTTCTTGTAATTCCTTGAAGAATCGTTCCATTGGGTGCGGGGGTGGAGATAACACCGTCCTGTTATTTCATTACCACCATACTCATCTATATTATTAAGAATCACATACATTAACGAAAAGAAAAAATTGTAAAAACACAAAAAGATAAATTGGGAAAAAAGTAGTATCGTTATATTATTACCTGCCTTAGGATTCAGTTATCGTAAAACTTTAGAATTAGACAATGCGCGCATTACCTTGACAATGAAGACATTACAAGAACTAGCTTCCTCAAGATTTCTCTTGTCAACTGAATTTAGGTACAAGACATCGGAAAATCCCCTATTTTTTGCTCTTGCTTGGGCTTTCAGAACCTAGACGAAAAAACATTAACATCGTACCCAAACAGCGGAAATAAAAGTAAAAACTTTGGACTGTGTTTTGACTATTACATATATATATACGCTAATCAAATTGTACAACAATTAACTTTATTAGTAAATTTATACTCCCTAGTGAATAATTTTACCGGAGCATAATTTGTGATGCTTTTGACACCTCCAGCTCCACCGCGACTGGCACGATGGTACTCATCTTCAACATATAAGTTCAATGGTGCAGTACCCTCCTGTATATGACAAGTACTTGAAATTATACAGGTGAAGTGTTTTTAAGAATAAAATTAAATATAATGACAAGTACTTGAAATTATATGAAGTAAAATACTTAGTTTATAAAATGTAACCTTAAAGTAGTTGCCAACAGGGGAAGCATATATAAGGAAAGTATATTCAGGTGCTGGACCCAAACCTAGTATTGGACCACTTCCAATAAGCAGAGGCCTTATATAAAGAGACCCTTTTCCTGAAGGAGGAATCTGTTCAAATAATCAAAGAAGTTTTTAGAATTAAAGTATATTTCTTTATTACTTCCTCTGTCCACTAATAAAGGACTTTTTAGACAATAAATTGAATATATATATATATATATGGGAGTCGATCCATGACTAACGTTAGCGACCGAAACTTTCGTAACTAACACATTTATAATCGTTAATCAGATGATTCAATAGTGGATATGGAACAACAAAAAAAACGGCATTTTTGTCAGTGTTACTGACGGAAAGACTTTTAACTAATAAAAAAAAAGTTTCCCGTCAATGTTACTGACGAAAAAGCTTTTTTTTCTTTTGTTTCATCTGAACCTTTAGATTATCCTATCAACGGTTTGAAATGTGTTAACTACGAAAAATCTCAGTATCTAACATTAGTCATGAATCGACCTTTCTCTCTTTGTATATATTTAATCTTAGTCTTAACTAATGTTTTGATAATTACACTATTCTCTTAAAAAGAAAATTATTACCCAACGACGATTTGCAAGGGCAGTTTGTTTTACGGCATCTACAAATTGCTGGACAGAAGGAGATGGCATGCACATCCTTTCAGCCCCAACTTGCATTCGGAGGGCATTCTGTTCTGGGCGGAATAAGAAAAGGCCTCCATTGTCTCTCCTATAGGCTTTAATGCCTTCGAACAATCCCTGTTCCGGTAAGTGCTTCAGTTCTAGTTAGGCTACAGAGTTATTCAGCTCAAAATTACATCAATTGATATACTCTCTTAGTCTAAATTTAATTGTCATAATTTGATATATATATATATATATATTTTTTTTTTGTTAAAATAACTAAATTTTAAATTTGAAATATATTTTTATATTAATTTAATAGATAAACACATATAACTATTCTGGTAACAAAGCATATCAAAGTCAATTCTTATAAATTTTAAATATAAAATAAAATTATCCAAAGATGAGTCTTAAACTTAGTTAATTTAATTTTTTAAATATAAATTGTGACAAATAAATCCGAACAGATAGAGTATATAGAGTATTTATTTGCAGCAACGTGCCTGTCCATAATTTAAGACACCAGCAGAAGGGCTCATCTCAATTTGTCCATAGCGACTGAGTCTCCCTTGTTCGAAATTCTCAAAATTCGAGCATTTCATGATGTACATAAAATCTGATGGCATAAGGCCAAACCCCAGATTGTCCCAATCAACATCTACATATTCTTCACTGCCATTTCTAATTTGCCCAAGAAAGAAATCAGGATATCATAAAGGAACGAACAAAAAATAATTCGCTATATTTTACAAAACTAGAGATAAATATAGGGAGTAAAATCCAATTTTTTGCAATACAATGACATGATACTCTCAAAATGTCATCAGCAACATTACCATCATTTTTATATTCACGTCATTAAACTTTTCTCCAAAAAAAAGAAATGATTTATGCCTCATTTTCATAATCACAATAACTCGAGCAATACTTAAACGCAAAATATAACCGTACTAATTGAAAGATAATGAAAAAATAATATAACATTTAATTTTTCTAAACATAGTCACTCATATAATATAGATATTTACATGGAAAAATTATAATTACAAAAAATGTTATACATTTTAATGTAAAGCTTAATTTTATTAGTGTATAATTATAAAAATAATTTTATAGTTATTAAGTCAAAGAACGATTATTTCAATTGAAAAAACATCTAAAGATGCCGATTAATTAGGGATTTAGACTCTGTCTTGGAGTTTTAATTTGGAGAGAAAAAAAAAGAGAATAAATTATTAACTTGTCTTTGATTATTTTTAAATGAACGAAAAAAAAGGAAAACATATTTTTATGTTGTCTTTGAGTTTTTTAAGGAGAAAAAGTGAGGAATTTAGAAAGAAAATTTATATTTACACCACTTTTGAAAAGAAATGGAAGGAAAGAAGATTTTCAACTTTTCTCTTCTCTTCTCATCTTTTTCTCCTTTTCTTTTCTCTTTCTTAAAAACTCCGAGACATAGCCTAAGGGATAAAATAAATGTATTCAGATTCTTCATTCACCTGGAAGCGGATGGTTCATAGGATTCTAAAGAAGCTGCGGCCTCAGACGCCAAGTGTGTAGCTCCCAGCTATAATATAAACAAAATAATAATTAATTATTAATCTTCTCTCTAATTTACGGTAACAGTGGATAAAGAAAAATGTTTTTTTGCTTTTCTTTCTTCAATTATCATGGCATCTATATCTATCTATTTATACTTGTGTTTTAGAAAATATCATTTGTAAAATAGTTAACGGTTTTTTTTTTTTTTTTTTGGGGTGGGGGTTGGGTGACAAAAAGTTCACGGATATTCAACATGATCAATATCTCAATATGAATAAACAAGTTGAGATAAAGAACTAAAATAATAAAAATGATAGAAATTTTTACCAAAATTTTTAATCTGAATTAGATTTAGATAATACATTCATAATTAGTCTCCTCATTAGAAAATTAGAAAATTAGAAAATTAGAAAAATATTTCTCTTTTAGTATAATGTTATTTAAAAATTCTATAAATTCATTTTTTATATGAAATTGTAAAAAAATAAAAGTAGGTTATTTTCTGTTTAAGACTAATGTTCATGTCTTTCAGGATATTTTACTTCAAAAATATTAAAACTTAAATAATTCACTTTAATTTTGAATTAGGATATATCACAAACCTACTTTTTGTAAACTGTAATATATATTTATGTCCTCTTTTATGAAGATAAATATAATTCAAAATTAAATTAAAATAATAGCTTCACTTAATTATACAAATTGAATTAAGTATTTATAATCGATTAGAAATAGATTTAGCTATCGTACTTTATGCTTATTAATTTTTTACCAAAATAAATATATCCGAACTAAGATAAAATTGTAATAACACATAATCAACAATTATATATATATACATATTAATCTTAAATGAAACAACTATAACCATATAACAATTACATACAACATAAATTTAATTAAATGTATTTGTTATTACTTTGTGTGCGAGTCTCTGGACTGGCATCCTATATAATCAAAAATGTAAACATATAACAATTACATAATATAATCAAATAATTGTTTAACTACTATGATTTAAATTATAATAATTACATATAACATAATCGACTAAGTTATGATTAATACTAATCTAATTAAGCGATCATAATTTAATTCATTATAATCAAACTCAAATTAAAATAAGGAAAAATATGCTTTAGTGTATTTGGAGCAAATTCTATTTCAGTCAATGTTTGACGTTTTGACATTAGTTCTTTCGATATTAATTTTAATACTTCCAATAGTTATTTTAATACTTATGAATTTGAGTACTTTCATAATAATTTTAGTATTAAAATAGAATTAATAAAAAATTCACTTAAAGTGATATTTTGTATCAGGTGTGGTTGACCTATTTTATTTTAATCAAATTAAAATCATAAACATATTCATATTGTGAAGTATATCGCTAATTTCTCATATTACAACTTTCACTCCAGAAAATTCTATTAATGCAAGTCGGTCTCAAATGCGCAGGAATACCTCAGTGAGAGAAGAAATTGAACACGGAACCGGGAACACTCATTACTCGACCATGTAGAAAAGTAATGAGAAAAAAATAATAATTTAGAATAGTACGATACAATTTTAGTCCAATACAATTTTCTCTTCAAATATGCTCATTTATAAGAGAAAATCTTGGAAGAAAAAACTCAACTTTTTTTCCTTCTTTCTTTTCTTTTTTCTTATAAAAGCTCCAAAACAGGGAGAACATAAAAGTTTCCTTCCCTTTTCTTTTTTCCTCTCTTTAAATAAATTTTAAAAATATATAAATAAACTTCAAGACAGAAGGGTAAGTTCACCACCAAGGAGCTTTAAAGTGGATCGCAACTCAACATGTCGATAAATATTTAATTTCTGATACCAAATACGGGAAAAGTAATGTATAACTGCTAACCTTTAAAATCGACGGACGTTTGGTTGAAGATTGTGTCAATAAACTTCGAAGGCGTGCACTTCTTTGAATCATTTTGTTGTAGCAGGTACAAAAAATGGGGGTTATGTATATGCAGCCAACTTCGAACAATTGATCGACTTATATGGTATGAGAGAGAATAGAGCTAGTCATTGACAAGAGAAGAAAATTACATCAGATTGAAGAAATTGTTTGAAAGAGAACAAAACATACAGTTGCAATATCCCACACGGAACCATGTGAAAGATGGTATGGGACCAATATTTAATTAATAATTTATCTCGTCAGTTACAAGAGTGTGTGTGTATATATATATGGAAAAAAGAAATTTTGGATATAGCTAATTTTAATAATTATTCGTTCATATTATATTTTGGTTATCAAAATATATGAAAAAAAGGTTTATGGTACGAAAGTAGTTATATTTATATGAAAATTTTATTATAATGTTATATCTTTTTAAAGAAAATCATCTTTACAATCTTCTTATTTATCATTAATTGAATATTCATAATAAATTTTATGAAAAATAATCTTAATATTTAAACATATAATTTTTAATTAAATATTAATATCTATTGATGTTGAGATCGGAGCCGATGAATTTTTTTATTTTCTTACCAATAAGAAATATATTAATATGCCAAAGTCATACAAAGATAACAGACATGTCACAACTAAAAACACAATACAGTAACTTCTAAAATTAAATAATCATAAAAAAATGATATTAAAATTCTACAATAGATAAGATCTTCGCCGCATTGAGAAATTCTTTAATTATTTTGATCTGCTGTATTACTTTCATTGCATCTATCGGTCATAACGTTCATGTCAGCCAAATACGTAGATTCCAGCTTATGACTAAAGACAAGAACTTTGACTCCGATATAAATCACCAAAAAAGAAGCAAAAAAAAAAAAAAACTTTCCGTTGACTAGTTAGAAAGATATATAAACAATTAAGTACATAAAAATTAAACGGATATTACTTTATAAATAAGGACCACACGTTTTCAGGCCGTCACTTGTAAGTACTCTAAAACGGAACCTATATTAAACTCAACGTTGGTTGTTGGTCAGTAGGGAGGAATAAAAACAAAAAACAAAAGTAGAAGAAAATGATTTGGCGGTGAAAAATTAAATTCGTTACATCCAGAATTATCATTGTTTTGTTCTTGGAAAATATAAAAATATATACTCCATTCATCTCAAAATTAATGATATAATTTTTTTTTAGTGTAGTATTATTTAAAAATTTTATAATTTATTATATATTTAAAACCACAAACATGTTTTTCTAATATCATGGTTCTGCACTTTTTTTTTTCAATATTACCTTTTTCAAATTTTTTTATTTCACTATTATTTTTCCTAATCGACTTCTACTTACATCAATTACTCCTAATTTACTTATACTTTCCTCAATTCCTAGTTCTATTAGCAGTTACGAAATCCATATTTAAATAATTTTAAAACAAAATATATAAATATAATATAATAAATAACTTTATATGCATGACTAATGAAATTATGGATACAAAATTAAATGTGATATTTATAATTTACTTAACATAATTAACATATTTATTTAAAATTAAATAGATGAAATAAATACAACAACTTTTAAGTGTATATTAAGTAATTTTGAAGTATATATTATCATAATTAATTATTTTGAAATATATATATATAAACACATAATAAATTATACAAATAAAATCAATATTTTGATCAAAATTATATCGTTTCACTCAAAATATTATTTGTTTAGTAGTTGAACTATTTTTATGCAGTTATTATAATTTTGGGCTTAATAACATTTAACATCATTATTTCGTTATAATTATTTTTAATTATAATTGATTAAAATGTGATTTGCTTGATTAGTTTTATTCGTTTAATAATTGTCTCACGGATTCTGTTATATGTATTTATTATATTTTCTTTTATTTAATAATTGTTAAGATTTATCATATATTTCAATTTTATTTTCTAAGTAGTCTGTAGTTTGTTAGATATAAATGATGATGATGATGTTTAGAGAATAATTGTACATCTGTAAATACTATAGATATTCTATAAACCTTAATATATTTGCACAAGTTTTGCATCCACTGATGGACGACTTAGTCATCAGGGGATGGACTACACTGCACCGGACGAGTCATTAGTGATAACGTGAACGGACTCAACGGTGTCAAGGAATGACTGTTGTTACTTAAAAGAAGATGAGAATTCTGCATGACAGACATTCCAGGCAATACTATCAAAGTATCAATGAGCAAAAGAACAAGTACTTTTTAAAGGGCATCAACGAAAAGAATCCATCAGGGGAAGCCTAAAAATACTGTGTCAAGGGATGATTTCGTCATGGAAAGCCGTCAGGGGAACCCATCAGGGGAAGACCTTGTCAAGGGAACCCATCAGGAGATGACCTCGTCAAGGGAACCCATCAGGGGAACGCATCTGGGGATGACCTCATCAGGGGAACCACCTTGATGTCCAAACTTTGGCGATAGCATATCTCCCGACTTTGGAGCTAGTCATTTTTATCCCCTGACATCAACTTTGGCGATGACTTGGATTTCCTGACGAGTTTGGCGATGACTTAGATTACCCGACAAGTTTGGCGACGACAAAAGATCAACTCGTCAGGGGAACCCATTAGTGGATAACAAGCAAGTCATAACATCAGTGGATAATGAAGTACTGAGCAAGTCTCCATTGGGGCTTGACATCGGTGGACAATGAAGCATGAATCAAGTCTCTATTAGGGTTTGACTTCGGTGGATAATGAAGTACTGATCAAGTCTCCGTCAGGGCTTGACATCGGTGGATAATGAAGCACTGATCAAGTTGCTATCTGTAACTTGCCATCAGGGAATCTAGAAGCATTGATCAAATCAACATCAGGGTTTGTCTTCATTGGATCGTTATGACCTAATCCACTCGTCATCAGGACTTTCAAGCAAATCATTGATACTTGGCACGGAAGCAAGGGGTATAACTGGAAAGATATTCCTTGAAGTTGGGTTATCCAATAACAACTCTCGAGCATTAAATACTTGCAGATCAGGGGATGAAAAAGAAGCAACTAAAGCCAACAACAATCTGACACACTACTCCGAAAGGACCTTGATGTGACATACTACGGCTATGTTGAAAAAATAGCATGTCTAGTCGTGGGTTCACCAACTGACCTGCTATATACATAGAAAGAGTTGTTACACAAAAAACTAAGCCAGCCATAACACCCAAACACTAGAAAGGAAGCTTTGTAAAAATCTTGAGAGATATATTCAAAGAAAAATGTAGCTACTGAGTTAGAAAAGAGAAGCTGTAATTTATTACAGATTTGTAGCTGTTAATCACGATTGTGATTAAACAGATTTCGAAAAAAAACACCAAGTTATAATATAACTATTTTAACTTGAATGTTTGTGTATTAATCTTAATGTTGTTCCAGCCTGTGCAACGTAAGTTTTAAAAGAGCAAAAAGTTTGTATTCAAACCCCCCTCCCCCCCCCCCAAGTAGTTGAGCTTATTTAGTTTTAACAATTGGTATCAAAGCCAACTAGCAGACTACACTTGCTAGAAGATCCTTATTAATGACCAACAAAGCTGGAAATAGTAAGGTCCCCATGTTGGAAAGGGGAAAATACTTCTTCTGGAGGCAACGCGTGATAGTTCATCTTAGAGCAATCGATGATGAATACTTATAGATTTTAGAAAAAGGCCCTCACGTACCTAAGAAACATATTCCTCAAGAAGTGGTGAATGAAGTCACTGTCCCTAAAAGATTAGTCTCAAAGACTACTGATGAGATGACTCTAGAGGAAAGAGAGAAGGTGAAGAAAGATCTAAAGGTCACATGTATTCTCTACAATGGCTTAGACGATGATATGTTAAACAGTATCATGAATCTTACAATGTCTAAGTCTATATGGGATACTATCCAGATCTTATGTGATGGCACTGAAGATGTGAGGGAAAACAAACTGCAGCTGTTAACACAACAGTATGAGTGGTTCACAATGAAAAATGGTAAATCACTCATTGAACTGTGTGACAGATTCAATAGGTTGGTAAATGACCTAGGATGTATGGGAAGATCTATGCCAACAAAGACGTGAACAAAAAGTTTATAAGGGTACTTCCCATATCATGGGATCCAAAGACAACAGTCATCAGAGAATCTAAGGACATGAATCTCCTAGACTTGGATAGGCTTTATGGTACCCTAAAGACATATGAACTGGAGGTTCAACAGAGATCTGAAATGTCAGAAGATACTAGAAAGCTAAAATTTGTAGCCCTGATGGCTAACAAGAAGAATAAGAAAGAAGCATGGCAAAATGTCCTGATGCAGCAACAACTAGAAGATGCTGATGTGAGTGAAGAGAGTGGGGAAAATGAAGCTGACTCTAAGGGGTCTGAGTACACCCCTGAAGAGTTAGAGGAAATGGATGAAACCATGGTCTTTCTTGCAAAAAGGTTTTCCAATCTGAAATTCCAAAAGCCAAGTGGAATAAAACAAAATTTAGCAAGGAAACATGGTAGCACAAGCAATTTTATAGACAAGTCTAGAATAAAGTGCTACAAATGCAATGAGATGGGCCACTTGCAAATGAGTGTCGCAAGGCCACAAAGGAAGGTGAATCCAAAAGAAAAGATGTTGTGGTGTATTATAAGAAGAAATACTTTGACCTTCTCAATGCCAACAAGAAGGGAAAAACTTATATTGCAGAGAGAAAGGACTTGGGCTGACTCAGATGAAGAAGAAATTGAGGAATATGTCAACCTAGCCCTAATGGCCTCATCCACAGACAGCAGCAACTCACAAGTAAGTCTCGAAATTTCCTCTAACATGTCAAAAACTGATTGTTTCAAAACTGTTAAGAAATGACTTGTGAGATAAGAGACCTTTATGACACTTTAAGAATGTTGTAGCTGAGACTGAGAGAGTACAAGAAATCAATGAACATTTGACTACTAGAAATACTCTATTAGAATCAGAATTGTCTAGACTTGAGAATCTTGAAAAAGAACTCTCTAAGACTAGGAACCTTCTTGACTATGCCATAAAGAGAGAAAAATGGATCTCCAAGTTTTTGAGAGAAGAAAGGGAGGTCATAAAGAGATGGAATGAGTAGAGCAAGAGACTAGATGATCAATTAAAAAGTAAGAAATCTGATCATAAATCTGGTTTAGGCTATACAGAGTCTCTGATGAAGCAACCTTCTATTGAGGTTGAAAATGCAGCTAGCTTTGGAAAAAGGCCTATACAACCTGTCAAGTTTATAAAGGCTATAACAAAGTTAGAAAAAGGGAATGTTTTCCCGATGAGTAAAGCTTCCACAAGTGATGGGAGAGGCAAGAAATCTATTCTTGCCAAAACACTCAAACCCCCTTTCAAGAAGGAACAAGACTGTGTATCAGTGAATAAGAGTGCATCAGGCCGTCGAAGCCTTTCAAGAGATAAAGGCCTGTCAGGGGATAAGAAAAAGAGTAGGAAGGACAAATTAGGTGTAAACAAAGCCAATAACTACACCCCTATTCAAGAAGCCCCTAGGAAAGTGTGTTGTAACTATGGTAACAATAATTATCTTTCTTTTTAATGCAAAGAAAAACCATAGATTTTAATTGGTACAATTTTATATGTTGATGATTTACCTACTGCTCAAGTCTATACCCTTAAGGGTAAAGAAAAAAATTTTGTTGGTAAATCTAAAGTTTATAATGAAGCTCCTAAAAAGGAGAAAGTGTGTATTCTGCTTAAACCTAAAGTCGTCAGTAATGAAAAAGTTGTTTTATGATTAACTGTGACTAAACATAGAGGACCCAAATCCAATTGGGTACCAAAAATAAATTAAATATTCTTTGTGTGCAGGGAAAAGTCAAAGGCAGACAAATCTGGTTTCTAGACATTGGCTGCTCAAGACACATGACAGGAAACAAAGCCCTCCTCACAGAGTTCATTTGGAAGGTTGGTCCAGTAATTACTTTTGGCGATAACAATAAACGATTGACTCTTGGTTATGGCAAAGTAGCAAATGAGAATGTCTCATTTGAAGATGTAGCACTAGTTGATGGGCTAAAACACAATCTATTAAGCATAAGTCAACCACATGATAAAGGATTCATCATTTCTTTCAAAGGGGATCAGTGTTCAATCTCAAATAAAAGTGATGGGAAACTGGTCTTATTGGGGATTAGGAAAGGAGATTTTTACATTACTAATTTTAAGTCCATGAATGGAGAGTCATGTTTCTATAGCAAGGCAACCCCTGATGAGAGCAAACTATGACACAAGAAACTCTCTCACCTGAGCTACAAAACTACCAATGATTTGGTGAAGAGAGAGTTAGTAACTGGACTACCTCAAGTGGAATTCATTCAAGAAGGGTTATGTTCAGTATGCCAACAAGGGAAGCAAAGGAAATCATCCTTTGTCAGTAAGGAAGCCACAATGATCAAGGATCCAATTCAATTGCTTCATTTGGATCTCTTTGGTCCTGTCAACATAATGTCAGTATCAAAGAAAAGATTTGCATTGGTCATTATGGATGACTACACCAGATATACTTGGGTTAAGTTTCAACATGCCAAAACTGAAGTACCTCAACAAACCATTGACCATATAAAGAAAGTGAAAATTAAGTCAGGGTTAGTGGTTAGAATTTTGAGGACAGACAATGGGACTAAATTCAAGAATGCAGCTGTTGATGGATTTTGTGTGGAGAAAGACATCAATCATACATTTTTTGCTCGAAGAACTCCTCAACAGAATGGTGTAGTAGAAAGGAAGAATAGAACCTTGATAGAAGCTGCTAGGACAATGTTAGTAGAGACAAAAATTCCTACCTATTTTTGGGCTGAGGTTCCACTACTTGCTTCACTCAAAAGAGGTCTTTATTCAACAAGGCTCACAATAAGACACCATATGAGCTAGTGACAGGGAGGAAACCAAACATCAAGTTCCTACATGTTTTTGGATGTAAATGCTTTGTATTAAGAAATTTTGGTAAGAACTTAGGAAAATTTGACTCAAAGGTTAATGAAGCTTAGGTTACTCCCTGACATCTAAGGCCTACAGGGTTTACAACAAGAGACTCCAGGTGGTGATGAAGTCTATAAATGTAGCTTTTGATGATCAAGAGATTTCTGGACTCGAAGACCCTGGTTTTCATGAAGAGCTCAACTTTGAAAATAAAGATGATACTGATTATCAAGAGAATGAAGCTAATGAGTGCAAACAAATGGAAGAGTTAACCATTCTTGATGTCAATCCTACCAACAATAAAGCCCTTTCAATTGATGGAGTTAATCTCCTGGACAATAGATCATGGAGTACTCCATCAAGGGATAATCCATCAGGAAATGCACCATCAGGGGATAACTTTAACCCTGATTTAAGCATAAATTCAGGGGGAGTTTTCTCAGAAGCTGGTAGCACAGACTTAGGGGGAGGAGATGATAATCACGCAAGCTCATCAAGATACCTCTCCAAGACCAAATGGTCTAGGGATCACACCAAAGAATTAATCATTGGTGATCCCAATCAAAAAGTGCAAACCAAAAAAGCTACATCTAATGAATACCTATATGCTTGCTTTCTTTCTCAATTAGAGCTAAAGAAATTTGAAGAAGCCATGCAAGATGCAGAATGATTCATTATGCAGGAAGAACTGAATCAATTTGAAAGAAATCAAGTATGGAAGTTGGTGCCTAAACCCAAAGACAAAATTATAATAGGCACCAAATGGGTTTTCAGAAACAAGATGGATGAAGCTGACATTGTTATAAGAAACAAATTAAGACTGGTGGCAAAGTGATATCTTCAAGAGGAAGGCATTGAATTTGATGAGGCTTTTGCACTAGTGGCCAGACTTGAGGCTATAAGAATTTTCTTAGCCTATGCAGCACATTCAAACTTTAAAGTTTTTCAAATGGATGTAAAAAGTGCCTTTCTCAATAGGAAACTGGAACAAGAGGTATATGTACAATAACCTTCAGGGTTTGAAAGGTCAAGATTCCCAAATCATGTTTAGAAACTAGAGAAAGCACTTTATGGACTGAAGCATGCTCCTATAGCTTGGTATGACACACTGTCAAAGGTTTTGGTGGATAACAAGTTCACAAGAGGTATCATTGACAAGACATTATTCTTTAGACACCACCAAGGTCATCTGATCCTTGTTCAAATATATGTTGATGATATCATTTTTGGATCCACTGACACCTGACTGTGTGAAAAGTTCTCCAAGCTCATACAAAGCAAGTATGAAATGAGTTTGATGGGTGAATTTTCTTGTTTCTTGGGTTTGCAGATTAAACAAGTCACTGATGGGGTTTACATACATCAGACAAAATATGCCAAAGAACTTCTCAAGAAATTTGACATGGAGGACTCAAAGGTAAGAAAGACACCTATGGCCACAACAACCAAGATTGACCTTGATAAGAATGGAAAGAAAGTTGATCTAAAGACTTATAGGGGAATGATTGGTTTTCTGTTGTATTTGACAACAAACAGACCTGACATTATGTTTGCAACATGTCTTTGTGCAAGGTATCAAGCTGATCCAAGGGAGTCTCATCTAATTGCAGTGAAAAGAATCTTGAGGTACATTAAGGGCACCACAGAGTTGGGACTTTGGTATCCAAAGGAGTCTGAATTTGAATTACTAGGATATTCTGATGTTGACTTTGGAGGATGCATAATTGACAGAAAAAGTACCACAAGGAGCTGTCAATTTCTAGGAGGAAGGCTTGTATCTTGGTTCAACAAAAAGCAACACTCAATATCAACATCTACTACTGAAGCTGAATACATTGCAACTGGAAGTTGTTGTGCACAAATCTTATGGATGAAAAATCAGTTATTGGACTATGGCCTAAATCTCAACAAAATTCCAATTTTGTGTGATAATACAAGTGCCATTGCAATTGTTGAAAACCCTGTGCAACATTCCAGAACTAAACATATAGAAATCAGGTATCAGTTTATCAAGGAACATATTATGAATGGAACCATTGAACTACACTTTGTACCAACAAACAAGCAGCTGACAGACATCTTTACCAAAGCCCTTGATGAAGCCAGTTTTATCAATCTGGTGGGAGAGATGGGAATTGTGAATTGTGCAAGATAAAGCTTGATCAACTTGTTGAAGTCATGCCAGAAAAATTGTTGGGGAGTTCAATCTATCAAGTGCTTAAGTACTAGAATTTCTAACTCATCTCATAATTTCCTGATAATGTTACTGATACATGGTTATATGTTTATATTAAATAAAATATATATATATATATATATATATATATATATATATATATATATATTTTAAGGTGTGTAAAGGTTATATACATCAAGGTCAGAATTACACAGAAGAACCATTTGTACTTCCATCCCTTATGAAACATGTATTACTTACACATCCTTCTTTTTTCTCAATCTCTTATTTCTTTTATTTCAACTACGATGACAGAGACAACTACCACTTCTCTACCTACCCAGGTAGTATTACCAATTTCTACACAACCACTCTCAATAGCATAGCCCTCAGTCTCCCAAAAGACTTAGGGTACTAAAAGAAAACTCTCTGAAGTAACCTCATCTATCGAGGGGGAACAAGGTGAGAGACTGATTGACTTGAAGAGAATGAAGAACAAGATGGCAGCCATGAGGGTTGACCCTAAACCAAACCAGACAGTATCCTCCCAAAAGGATATTGACCTTGATAAGGAAGTAAACACATCACTAATTATCTCCTCCCAAAAGGATTCAATTATTGAACAAAGTCCCCAACCAGGGACACAGTTGAGTGAGGCACATACACTAACCATAGCCCCTGATGAAACTAACATCAGGATCTCTAAGAGCCACTTGCAGATATGTTAGGTTCAAATAATGATGATGATGATTAGAGTTTAAATTGTGCATCTTTAAATACTTAAGGTGCATTATAAACCTTAGTATATTTGCACAAGTTTTGTATCCATTGATGATCAACTTAGTCATCAGGGGATGAATTGCTCTACACTAGATAAGTTGTCAATGAAAGCTTCTAAAGGACTTGATAGTGTAGAAAGGATGTCTACTGTTACTTAAAAGCATTCGAGTATTCCGCACATCAGATGTTCTAGAAAAAGTTAACAAAGCATCAGTGATTAAACCCGTCAGGGGAACCCATCAGGGGAACTCATAAGGGGAATCCATCAGGGGATGACAGTGACAGACCATCCCATCAGGGGAACTCATCAGGGAAACCTATCAGGGGATAACAGTGAAAGACCAATACATCAGGGAAACTCTGTTAGGGGATGACATTGAAGGATCAACCTATAATGGAAAACCATCAGAGGGAATGATCAACACTGCATCAGTGAAAGCCATCAATGGATGCAAGTAGGTTTTAATGTTAGGGGATCAAGAAGCACTTAGGCAACTCTACAAACATAGATTAACTCAAGTGAAGCATGAAGCATTGATCAAGTCCTCATCAGGACTTGTCATCAGAGGATCTAGAAGCACTGATCAAGTCAACATCAGGGCTTGTTATCAAGGGATAGTTATAACTGTATACACTCGTCATCAGGTCTTACACATGAATCATTGAAGCTTGTTCAATAAGCAAGAGATATAACTGGAAAGATATTTCTTGAAGTTTGGTGGTCCAATGACAACTCTCGATCATTAAATGCTCGAAGATCCGGGAAAGAAAAAGAATCAACAAAAGCCAAAAGCTGTCTGACACATAACTCCAAAAGGACGAATGATGGGACATACTGCGGCTAAGTTGAAAAAGTAGAACGTCTATGCACGTGGGTTCAACAACTGATCTTTTACATATACAAAAGGTTTTCATTACACCAAAAAAAAAGAGTGAGAGTGAAGCACATAAAAACACTAGAAAAAAGCTTTGTAATATATCTGGAAAGAAATATTCAAAGAAAATAGTAGCTAGTGAGTGTGAGAAAAGAAGCTGTAAGTCATTACAGATTGTAGCTGATTAATCACATTTGTGATTAAACAGATTTCCAGAAAAACATCAAGTTTTAATATAACTATTTTAACTCGAATGCTTGTGTGTTCATTTTAATTTCAATTAAATTTTTCTGGTGATTGTAGCTATTCCAGCTGGTGCTAACAAGTTTAAAAAGAAAAGAAAAAAGTTGTTAGTGTTTGTATTCAACCCCCTTTCTACAAACACTTGAGCTCATTTAACTCTAACAATTCGTATCAGAGCCAACTAGTAGACTACACTTGCTAGACGATCATTAACAATTGCCAACAAAGCTAGAAATAGTAAGGTCCCCATGTTGGAAAGAGGAAAACACTTCTTTTGGAGGCAACGAATGATAGTTCATCTAAGAGCAATTGATGATGAATATTTACAAATTCTAGAAGAAGGTCCTGACGTGCCAAAGAAACTCATTCCTCAGAAGGTTGTAAATGGAGTTACTATCCCTTAAAGACTAATCTTAAAGACTACTGAAGAGATGACTCCAGAGGAAAGAGAAAAAGTCAAGAAAGATCTAAAAGTCACTGGTATCCTATATAATGGACTAGATGATGATATGTTGAATAACATCATGAATCTAACATCATCCAAATCTATATAGGATACCATCCAGATCCTATGTGATGGTACTGAAGATGTGAGGGAGAACAAATTGCAGTTGTTAACACAACAGTATAAGTGGTTCACAATGAAAAATGGTGAAACACTCACTGAAATGTTTAACAGATTTAACAGGTTGGTAAATGTCTTGAGGATGTATGGGAAGAGCTATGCCAACAAAGACATTAATAGAAAATTCATGAGGGCACTTCCTATATCGTGGGATCCAAAGACAACAGTAATCAGGGAATCCAAGGACATGAATCTCCTAGAGTTGGATAGGCTCTATGGTACCTTAAAGACATATAAACTGGAGGTTCAACAAATATCTGAAATGTCAAAGGATACCAGAAAGCTTAAATCTGTAGCCCTGATGGCTGCTAAAAAGAACAAAGAAGAAGCGAGACCAAGTGTCTTGATGAAGCAGCAGTCAGGGGATGCTGAGGAAAGTTGGGAAGAAGAAGAAACTGACTCTAAGGGGATTGAGTACACCTTGAAGAATCAGAGGAAATGGATGAAACCATGGCCTTTCTTGCAAAAGGTTTTCTAAACTAAAATTTCAAACGCCAAGTGGGGCAAAGAAATTCTCAGTAAGGAAATCTGGTAGCACAAGCAATCTTGTTGACAAATCTAGAATTAAGTGCTACAAATGCAATGAAATGGGCCACTTTGCTAATGAGTGCCACAAGGTCACAAAGGAAGGTGAATCCAAAGGAAAAGATGCTGGTGTGGACTACAAGAAGAAGTACTTTGATCTTCTTAATGCCACCAAGAAGGGAAAAACATACATTGCAGAGGGAAAGGACTAGGCTGACTCAGATGAAGAAGACACTGAGGAATATGTCAACCTAGCCCTGATGGCCTCATCCACTGACAGCAGTAGCTCACAAGTAAGTCTTAAAATTTCATCTAACATGTCTAAAACTAATTGTTTTATAACTGTTAAAGAAATGACTTGTGAGATAAGAGACCTTTATGACACGTTAATCTCAAATGAAAGTGATGGGAAGCTGGTCTTATCAGGGATAAGAAAAGGAGATCTCTATATTGCTGACTTTAACTCAATAAGTGAAGAATCATGTTTCTATAGCAAATCAAGCCCTGATGAGAGCAGATTGTGGCACAAGAAGCTCTCTCACCTGAACTTCAAAACTCTCAATGAATTAGTGAAGAGAGAATTGATAACTGGACTACCTCCAGTGGAATTTATTCAAGAAGGATTATGTTCAGCATGCCAACAAAGGAAGAAAAAGAAATCATCCTTTGTCAGCAAGGAAGCCACAATGATTAAAGATCCAATTCAATTGCTACACATGGATCTCTTTGATCCTGTCAACATAATGTCAGTATCAAAGAAGAGATTTGCATTAGTCATTGTGGATGACTACACCAGATACACTGGGGTCAATTTCCAAAATACTAAAACTGAAGTACCTCAGCAAATCATTGACCATATAATGAAGTTGGAAACTGAGTCAGGGTTATTGGTTAGAATTCTGAGAACAGACAATGGAACTGAATTCAAAAGTGGATCTGTTGATGGATTTTGTGTGGAGAAAGACATCAATCATACATTTTCTGCTCCAAGGACTCCTCAACAGAATGGTGTAGTGGAAAGGAAAAATAGAACCCTGATAGAAGTTGCGAGAAGAATGTTAGCAGAGACAAAGATTCTTACCTATTTTTGGGCTGAGGCAATTTCCACTACTTACATTACTCAAAGTAGGTCCTTAATCAACAAAGCTGACAACAAGAGTCCATATGAGCTAATGACAGGGATAAAGCCAAACATCAAGTTTCTACATATTTTTGGATGCAAATGATATGTGTTAAGTAACTTTAGTGAGAACTTAGGAAAATTTGATCCAAAGGCTGGTGAAGCAATTTTCCTAGGTTACTCCCTGACATCTAAGGCTTTCTGGGGTTATAACAAAAGACTCCAAGTGGTGATGGAGTCTATAAATGTAGCTTTTGATGATCAAAAGATATCTGGACTTGAAGACCCTGGTTTTCATGAAGAACTCAGATTTGAAAATGAAGATGATTCTGATTATCAAGAGATGAAGCTGATGAGTGCAAACAATGGAGAATTTAACCATCTCTGATGTCAATCCAAACAACATAGGAGCCCCTTCAACATATGGAGTTAACCTCCTGGACAACATGTCAAGGAATACTCCAGCAGGGGATAATCCATTAAGGAATGCACCATCAGGGGATAATTTAACCCTGATTTAAGCATAAATTCAGGGGGAGTTTTTATAGAAGCTGGTAGCATAGACTTAGGGGGAGGAAATTGTTAGGTCCCGAAGGGAAAAAATACTAGAAGGGGGGTTGAATATTGTTTTTCAAAATTTAAGACTTGCTTAGAAAACTTTGCAGTTTTAAGCACTTCTTGCTTATTAAAAGAGTTTCTTATATTTTGAAAAAGCTTAGCAGCGGAAATTGTTTAAACAAAGCACCCCTTAGTTTTTGTAGCAAAGGTTAATGGCAAAAAGGAGCAAAGATAGTAAGTCTTTGCTGATAGAGGATAGTAGGACTTAAGCAAAGCACAAAACAAAGCAAGTAAGTAATATGAAAGATAAGCAGGAATAGAGACGAGAATTTTTATAGTGGTTCGGACTAAGCCTACTCCACTCTTCTTCTCTTTTATTTGAGAAGGATATCACTAAAACTTGTTCACACAGAACAATCAGCAAGGGGACACTTAGTCCAATTTACACTAGGTCACACAGACCAATTTAGTCACATAGACTTAAAACAGAGGTTCAGTATGATCATGACTAGTTCTTATTATCAGTTTCATTTTTAGTATCAGTTTCTTTCGTATCCCAACTTTGAGTCTATCTTGGTGAAGTAACGGGCTCCCTCAACTAGTCAAATGGGAATCGAACCCAATTTTTCCAACGTCCCGCTTTCTAATCTATAGGAAGAAGTCCTGGTCGAGCACTCTCTTTTGTTTAGTGTAAAATCCTGATCCCAGCTGACCCCAGAATCAAAACCTTCTTGTTCTAAAGGCATGGCTCTCTCGCATCTTATTCAACTACTTCTTTCTTTTGTAGAGGTCGGTCTAACAATAACAAAGCTTAGCTTGGAAAACATTTAGAAAATCTAGCTTGCTATCTCTAAGTAGAGTGCTCCTTGTTGAGCAAATTGATAGCACTTGTTCAAGTTTCTGATGTCTTGCTGAAGTCTTTAATGTGTCAGAATGTGAGAGAATTTTTTTTGGTTGTTCAATTTCCATAAATGAAATTTATGACTCCTATTTATACTACTTCAGAAAATCTATCTGTTGGGAATTTGAAATAGATCCGTTGGAGTGTACTGTTCTTGATGTGATCTTCACCTTTACAGTTGTCCTTGCTTAGTTCAAAAAGTTGGCCGTTATTCTGTCTTTTAATGCCTTTCTGAAAAGTCTACTAGAAGTGACTAAGCAGGACTAAAGATAGCTTTTTCTGACAACTCAACTTGGATTAAGCAAAGGATCTTGCTTACTTAAGTCCTTGCTTATTTCCATTCTAAGCAGGACTATACTTGAAAAATTCTTCATGTCTTCAGAATACTTCTTGACCAATGAGCAAAGTCTTCAATGGTGATCAAACCCTTGCTTAACTAAATGTTATATCCATCTAACAAGTTGGATATTTTTCTAAGTCCTTATACATTACTTAAGCAAGGACTATATTACATCATCAATTCCTTATATAAATAAATGAATAAACTTTTAAGCAATGATTATATAAGCAGGGGTGCAACAACAATCTCCCCCTAATTGATGATGTCAAAACGAGTTATTTTGATCACCACAGCAAGAACCAAAATGAATTTCATTTTATATCAGAATGTTTAAGATTACAAGATAAAATGAAATACATATGAAAAGAATAAAAACTATTCTATCTTATCAGCATTATTAGCAGGTTCTTCAGAACCCTGCTGATCTTCTCCTTTACCGTACTTTAGCAGTTTTTGCCTTCATCTTTTCTCAGCTTCCTCCTTTTCTCTCTTCAATGCATCCTTTTCCTCCTTCCTTTTTTGTATTCTCTCTTTTCTTTTGTTGTACTCTATCTAAATTTCCTAAACCCTGAGTCGCTTCATTTCCAACTCGTACTGCTTAATTTTAGACTCAGAGTCTTTTATGCTTGCCAGTAGTTGGAGGTTTTTAACAGGCCCTGACTTCATTGACATGACATCAGCTTCTTTAAGGGCTTTCTGAAGTCTCATGTATGGAGAAGGACTTATGATTTGCACAGCAAACCCAGGGATGTGCTTTGGAAGTCTTCGTCTCCTTGTAATAACAGATGGAGTTTCAGTAGGAACCGGAGCAGGAGGTAAGATGTCTTGTTGAGGTATTTGTTCTTGTTGTGCTTCATGAACTCTCTCCCCCTTTTTGATATCATCGGCCATAATGGGGAGAAAGTCAATTAGCTTGTTCAGAGTTAGCTGGAGTTGCTTGAGTCTGCGCTCTATTTTTGTTATTCTAGAGTCAAGAGCAGAATCAGCAGGAGGGGCTTTGGCAGCAGCAGAGTCTTCAGCAGGAAGTCTTGCTAAAGTTTTGTCCAGTTTGGCTTCAAGCTTAGCAAGTTTCTTCAAGGACAAGGAGGAATGCGTCTTAGAGGAGAGGGATTGAGCCTTGGACAATTTGGTGATAGTAGGAGTGGCCTTGTGATGATTGAGATCTTCAAGGCGTATTGGAGTAGAACACTTGCGATCGTGAAGAACGCGAGTTCGAGCGCAGGAACGGTCGTCGGATCCAGTAGCAAGAGGCATATACCCATCAGCAGCAGGAATGTCAGCAGCAGGAATGATGGGAAATTGGTGTTTGCTCATGTCCATTCTGAGCTTTTGGGCAAACGCGGCAGCAGTATCCTCATCAGCAGGGATAAAGTTCACCCATGATGGATTTTTGTTTTCCTCTTGCTGGAGAAGAACTCAGCAAGGACTTCAAAAAATATTTGAGCTCAGTTGATTTGCTCCCCAGATTTCAGCAGCGATACGATAGATATAACCCTTACTGATGCATCGTCCTAGGAGGTGAACTTACACAGCAAGGTCTTGTGCAAAACGTCCATCAGAAAGTCCCACTTCTTTGGGAAGTCCTTCCTCTTCTTGTTGTTGTGGGTCTTGACGTACCCTAGATCAGCAAGTACAACAGGGATGACAATAGGAGGAGTCAGCAGAGCCTGACTTGTCATTTGAAGATTATTGGCAATGCTTGCTGGCGTAATGAAAACTAGATGTCCACTTACTCGTCTAAGTATGCTATTGTCTCGAACCTGTATTCTGGAGTAGAATTCTTTTATAATTTCTTCATAGATGGGTGAATCAGCAGAGATGGCATATCTAATCCCACTATTCCTCAGCAGGACTATAACTTCAGTGATATCAGCATCTTGCTGAACTTCAGCAAATGATTCTAAGTCAATGATTGACTTAGACTTGATTTTGTCTAACTAGTTGGCCATGTCTGCTGAAGTTGATTCGAAGACAGTGGTCAGCGATAATTTAGGAGGGGTTTCAGAAGGGTTTCTAGAGAGTTTTTAGAGAGAGATCAGAGCGATTTCAAGGTAAAAAGTTTTGAGAAGGGGTGAAATGAGTTTATATAGGAGGTGAAAGAAGTTGAAAAGTTTAGAGAGTGATAACTGATATAAGAAGAGGAAGAGTTAGTGGGAGAAGAATATGGGTAATGGTGAGAATTAATTACCGAAAGGGCAGCAGCTGTAAAAGATCATGGGGCAGAGTGACATTAAATGTGGAGAGAGAAAATAAAAGGCTACAATCATGATGGCCTATTTTTTCGGCGGTAATTGCGTAGCACGTTTCTTGCTGATGTGGATGGATAATGATATGAATTAGCAGGGACAATATCCTTGCTGATCTTGTAGCTTCCTCTTGAGGCGTGGTATCAATAGGGTCTTGTAAGCAGCAGGGTCATCCTTTGCTTATGGGATAAGCAAGGGTCTTGAACTTAGACTGAAATATTGCTTTTGTCGAGAAGTCTCCCTTTTCTTGATATTTTCAGGAGGGTTGATGTAGATTTACAATAGCATGAATGCTGCACTTTGTCGGCAGGGATTCTTCTCTTAGCAACATCTTTGACGTTCCAGCAGGAGTTTTACATAGTTTTTGGAAATGTCTCTTTTGTCTGGACGTCTCCGCTTTTTCGAAATTTTTTAGCAGTCATTGTTGATCAGCATGGACTTTATCAGCAGCATCTCAGTTCATTTCAGCAACGTGAGATGTGCTTTTTCAGCAGGGGTGAAGAGCTTGCTTAGTCATCAGCAGGACCTTTTTCTTCTCCTGAGTTTAAATTGCTAAGAACAAAAGTCCTTGCTTAAGAATCTAATAAAGTTAGAATAACAGATATGCTAGAGATAAATGATGATGATGATGATTATGTAATAAATTGTGCAACTGTAAATACTTGAGGTATTTTATAAACCTTAAGATAAGCACAAGTTTTGCATCCACTGATAATAATCTTATTAAACAATGGATGGTCAATCTCTTCACAAGACAAGTCAGAAAATAGAAACATTCAAAGGACTTGACTAAGTGAAGAAGAATGTCTGATGCTACTTGTAAACAGTCAAAGTATTCCGCACATCAGAAATTCTAATCAAAGTTACGTTGATTAAGTTCCATCAGGGGGAACCCATCAGGAGAACCGATCAGGGGGAACCTATCAGGGGAACCTATCAGGGGATCCATCAGGGGATGACGAAGGCAGACCAACC
>CM025783.1:43923529-43987766 GCA_014636745.2 Centella asiatica | reverse complement strand
GCTTATATTGCACTAACAATTGGTATCAGAGCCACTTAGCAGATTTCACTTGCTAAAAACGATCATTATCTATGGCCAACAAAGCTGGAAACAGTAAAGTCCCCATGTTGGAAAGGGGTAAATACTTCTTCTGGAGACAAAGAACGATAGTTCATCTTAGAGCTATTGATGATGAATATTTGCAGATTCTAGAAGAAGGACCTCACATTCCCAAGAAGCTCATTCCTATAGAAGTCGTTAATGGAGTCAGTATTCCTGAAAAGCTTGTCCCAAAGACAACTGACGAAATGACGATAGAGGAAAGAGAAAAGGTGAAAATGGATCTTAAAGTCACTGGGATCCTGTATAATGGTTTAGACAATCATATGCTGAATAGTATCATGAATCTTACCACGTCTAAATCTATATGGGATACTATACAAATCCTTTGTGATGGTACTGAGGAAGTGAGGGAAAATAAATTGCAGTTGTTGACACAACAGTATGAGTGGTTCACAATGAAGAATGGTGAAACACTCACTGAAATGTTTGACAGATTTAACAGGTTGGTAAATGACCTGAGATTATATGGGAAGGCATATGCTAACAAGGATGTGAACAGAAAGTTTATGAGAGCCCTTCCCATATCATGGGATCCTAAGACAACAGCCATCAGGGAATCCAAGGACATGAATCTTCTAGACTTGGATAGGCTGTATGATACTCTCAAGACATATGAACTAGAGGTTCAACAAAGATCTGAAATGTCAGGGGATACTAGAAAGCTTAAATTTGTAGCCCTGATGGCTGCCACGAAGGACAAACAAGAAGTAAGACCAAGTGTCTTGATGAAGCAGTAACTAGAAGATGCTGACATAGAAGGGGACAAAGAAGCTGACTTCAAGGAGGAAGAATATACTCTGGAAGAGTTAGAGGAGCTGGATGAAACCATGGCCTTTCTTGCAAAAAGGTTTTCCAAGTTGAAATTCCAAAAGCCTTCGGGATCTAAAAGATTTTCAGCAAGGAAACCCAGTAGCACGAAAAAGTTTATTGACAAATCAAGAATAAAGTGCTACAAATGCAATGAGCTGGGTCATTTTGCAAACGAGTGCCGCAAGGCCACAAAAGATGGTGAATCCAGAAATAAAGAAGCTGTTGTGGACTACAAGAAGAAATACTTTGACCTTCTTAATGCAAAAAAGAAGGGAAAAACATATATTGCAGAGGGAAAGGACTGGGCTGACTCTGATGAAGAAGAAAATGAAGAGTATGTCAACCTAGCCTTGATGGCCTCATCCACTGACAGTAGCAGCTTACAGGTAAGCCTCGAAATTTCCTCTAACATGTCTAAAACTGATTGTGTTAAAACTGTTAAGGAAATGACTTGTGAGATAAAGGATCTCTATGACACCCTGAGGAGTGTTGTAGCTGAAACTGAGAGACTACAGAAAATAAATGAACAGTTATCTACTAGGAACACTCTTTTAGAATTAGAAAACTCCAAACTTGAGAGTCTTGAAAAAGAACTCTCAAGGACTAAAAATCTTCTTGACTGTGCTATCAAAAGAGAGGAATGGACCTTGAATCTTCTTAGTCAAGAAAGGGAAGTCATTAAGAGATAGAATGAGTCTAGCAGGAAACTGGAGTATCGTTTAAAAAGTCAGAAATCTGATCCAAAATCTGGTTTGGGCTATGAAGAGACTCAAGTGCAGCAACCTCCCATTGAGGTTGAGATGGCAGCTAGCTTTGGAAAAAGGCCAATACAACCTATCAAGTTTGTTAAGGCAGACACAAAGCTAGAATCAGGGAATGTTTTCCCAGTAAATGAAGCTTCCACTAGTGGTGGGAAAGGCAAGAAACTTATTCTTGCCAAAGCACTCAACCCTTTAGTTATGAAAGAACTAAACTGTGCATCAGTGGATACACAGTCGTTAGGGGGAAAGAGTGCATCAGGCCATTGTAACCCGTCAAGGGAAAAAGGCCTGTCAGGGGAAAGCAAGAAGAATAGAAATGGTAAGCTAGGTGTTAATAAAACTAGCAATTATTCTTCCATTCATGAAGCCCCTAGAAAAGTGTGCTGAAATTGTGGTAACTCTAATCATTTATCTTTTCAATGCAAAGAAAAACCACAAATTTTGACTGGCACAATTTTGTATGCTGATGATTTACCAACTGTTAAAGCCTGCTCCTCCCAAGAAAAAGGCAAAATAACTGTTGAGAAATCTAAAGCATATGTTGAAGCTCCTAAAAAGGAGAAAGTTTTAAATTTGCCAAAACTAAAAGTCACCAATAAAGATAAAGTTGTATTACCTATTACTGTGACTAAACCTAGAGGACCCAAAACAAATTGGGTACCAAAAACAATTTAAATGTTTTCTTGTGTGCAGGGAAAGGTTAAAAGCAGTCAAATCTGGTTTCTAGATGGTGGCTGCTCAAGGCACATGACAGGAAACAAAGCCCTACTCACAGAATTCCAAGAAAAGGCTGGTCCAGTAATTTCATTTGGTGATAACAGCAAAGGACTAACTATTGGTTATGACAAAGTAGCAAATGGGAATGTCTTATTTGAAAATGTAGCACTAGTTGATGGGCTCAAGTACAATTTGCTAAGCATAAGTCAACTAAGTGACAAAGGATTCATCACTTCCTTCAAAGGAGATCACTGCCTAATCTCAAATGAAAGTGATGGGAAGCAGGTTTTGTTAGGGATAAGAAAAGGA
The DNA here is from genome assembly GCA_014636745.2 of Centella asiatica. NCBI lineage: Eukaryota > Viridiplantae > Streptophyta > Magnoliopsida > Apiales > Apiaceae > Centella > Centella asiatica. Next base: position 43,985,067 of record CM025783.1, on the reverse strand, counting down.
GATCTCTATGTTGCTGATTTTAATTCAGTAAATGGAGAATCATGTTTCTATAGCAAGGCATCTCCTGATGAAAGCAGGCTATGGCACAAGAAGCTTTCTCACCTGAACTTCAAGTCAATTAATGATCTAGTGAAGAGAGAGTTGGTAACTGGACTACCCCAAATGGAGTTTATCTAAGAAGGATTATGTTCAGCATGTCAACAAGGGAAGCAAAGGAAATCATTCTTTGTCAGCAAGGAAGCCACCATGATCAAAGATCCAATTTAATTGTTACATATGGATCTCTTTGGCCCTGTCAACATTATGTCAGTGTCAAAGAAAAGATTTACAATGGTCATAGTGGATGACTACACCAGATACACTTGGGTAAAGTTTCAGCATGTTAAATTAGAAATATCTCAACAAATTATTGACCATATCAAGAAGGTGGAAACATAATCAGGGTCAGTGGTTAGAATGTTGAGAACAGATAATGAAACTGAATTCAAGAATGCAGCTGTTGAGGGATTTTGTGTGGAGAAAGGCATAAATCATACATTTTTTGCTCCAAGGACTCCTCAACAGAATGGTGTAGTGGAAAGGAAAAATAGAACCCTGATAGAAGCTGCTAAGTCAATGCTAGCAGAGGCAAAGATTCCCACCTATTTTTGGGCTGAAGCAATTTCAACTGCTTGCTTTACTCAGAATAGATCACTAATCAACAAGGCTCACAACAAGACACCATATGAGCTAATGACAGGGAGAAAACCAAGCATCAAGTTCCTCCATGTCTTTGGATGCAAATGTTTTGTTTTGAGGAATTTTGGTGAGAACTTAGGAAAATTTGATTCGAAAGTTGATGAAGCAATTTTCCTAGGTTATTCTCTGTCATCCAAGGCCTACAGAGTTTACAACAAAAGACTTCAGGTGGTGATGGAGTCTATAAATGTAGCTTTTGATGATCAAGATATTTTTGGGCTTGAAGACCCTGGTTTTCATGAAGAACTCAGGTTTGAAAATGAAGATGATTTTGATTATTAAGAGAATGAAGCCGATGAGTGCAGACAAATGGAGAATTTATCCATTCCTGATGTCAATCCAAACAGTGAAGAACCCCCTTCAGCAGATAGAGTCAATTTCCTGGACAACAGATCAGGGGATCATTCATCAGGATATGCACCATTAGGGGGTAACTTGAACCTTGAATTATCCACTAATTCAGGGGGAGAGTTTTTAGAAGCTGGGAGCACAAGCTTAGGGGGAGGAGATGATAGTCAAGCAAGCTCATCAAGACACATCTCCAATCCTAAATGGGCCAGAAGTCACACAACAGATCTGATTATTGGTGACCCAAGCAAAAGAGTGCAGACCAGGAAAGCAACATCTAATGAATGCCTATATGCTTGTTTTCTTTCTCAAATTGAGCCAAAGAAGTTTGAAGAAGCTGTTCTAGATGCAGACTGGATCTTGGCAATGCTGGAAGAGCTAAATCAATTTGAAAGGAATCAAGTATGGAAGCTTGTACCTAAGCCCAAAGATAGGATCATAATAGGTACTAAGTGGGTATTTAGAAATAAGATGGATGAAGCTGGCATTGTTGTAAGAAACAAAGCAAGACTGGTTGCAAAAGATATCTTCAAGAAGAAGGAATTGACTTTGATGAGACCTTTGCACCAGTAGCCAGACTTGAGGCTATAAGAATTTTCTTAGCGTATGCAGCACATTCAAATTTTAAAGTATATCAAATGGATGTGAAAAGTGCTTTTCTAAATGGGAAATTGGAACAGGAGGTGTATGTCCAACAACCTCCAGGTTTTGAATGCTCAAAATTTCCAAATCATGTCTACAAACTGGAAAAGGCACTTTATGGACTGAAGCAAGCACCTAGAGCTTGGTATGATACACTGTCAAAGTTTCTGGTGAAAACAAATTTTCAAGAGGTATCATTGACAAAATATTGTTCTTCAGACAACACCAAGGTCATTTGATTTTGGTTCAAATTTATGTTGATGATATTATTTTTGGATCCACTGACGCAAGACTGTGTGAAAAGTTCTCCAAACTCATGCAAAGCAAATATGAAATGAGCTTGATGGGTGAGTTATCTTATTTCTTGGGACTACAAGTTAAACAAGTCTCTGATAGAATCTACATTCATCAGACAAAATATGTCAAAGAACTTCTCAAGAAATTTGATATGGAGGACTCAAAAGTAGCAAAGACACCTATGGCCACTGCAACCAAGATTGACCCTGATAAAAATGGAAAAAAAGTTGATTTGAAGACTTACAGGGGAATGATTGGATCATTGCTATATCTTACAGCAAGCAGGCCAAACATAATGTTTGCAACATGTCTTTGTGCAAGATATCAAGCTGACCCAAAGGAATCTCATCTCATTGCAATGAAAAGGATCTTGAGATATATCAAGGGCACTACAGAGTTGGGACTTTGGTATCCAAAGGAGTCTGGATTTGAATTGCTAGGATATTCTGATGCCGACTTTAGAGGATGCAGGATTGACAGAAGAAGTACAACAGGAAGCTGTCAATTTCTAAGAGGAATGCTTGTATCTTGGTTCAGCAAAAAGCAGCATTCTATTTCTACTTCTACTGCTGAAGCTGAATATATTGCAGTTGGAAGTTGTTGTGCACAAATTCTATGGATGAAAAATTAGCTAATGGATTATGGACTAAACTATTCCAAGATTCCAATAAGGTGTGATAACACTAGTGCCATTGCCATTGCTGAAAATCCAGTACAACATTCCAGAACTAAGCATATAGAAATCAGATATCATTTTATCAGGGAACATGTTATGAATGGGAATATTGAACTACAATTTGTACCTTCAAATCAGTAGCTGACAGACATATTCACCAAAGATCTTGATGAAGCCACTTTTTCAAATCTTGTGGGAGAGCTGGGAATGGTGAATTATGCGTCAGGGTCAGAGTCAAACTCCTAAAATTTGGTATTTCTAACTCATTTCATAAGTTCTTGATAAAATCAATTGATATGTGGTTACATATGTTCAAATTGTAAATATGTACATATTTGTATATTCTGCATTTTGTTGTTTTGTTTTTTGTTTTGTCTGATGCATCAGGGTCAGGGCTTCCTTAAGGACGCGTTAGGGTCAGGGTATCCGACCTGTGCGTCAGGGTCAAGGTGTCCAGATCTCTCGTCAGGATCAGGGTATTCGACTCGTTCGTCAGGGTCAGGGTATCCGACCTGCGCGTCAGGATCAGGGTGTCTGTCTTATGCATCAGGGTCAGTGTATGTACATATAGTAAATCATCAGGGTAAGTTTAAATTTTTTTACTGTGTCGGGTTTCAAGGTCAGTTAAGTGATGACAACTCATCATTAAGTTCTTCTCTCACTGATGACGTGTCATCACAGAAACTGAATTGACTCCCTGATAGCGTGTTTTCAGGAGAAGTTTTCAAACGTTAATAGGCGGGTATTAATACTCTATCTCTCCTACTTTTTGAAACTCCCCAAAACGTTTAATCTCTATCTGATATTTGTTCGAGTTTTTTTTTTCTCTCTCGTTTTTTTTACAGAAACCCTAAGACTTCAAATCTTCAAAGCATCCATGGCACGTCAACAAATTCAGAGGAACTTGATAGTCCCACCCACGAACTACGTGGGTTTCTCTGACATTGATGAGGTAAGTGAATGCTTTAAACCGATAATGAACTATCTACTCAACTCTAAGTATAGTAAAGCCATCTTTACCGATGAAGAAATGTCGGGAAGGCACTGTCACAACTATGGACAAGTGCCATGTTCATGTACTCCACCACCAAACCTGATGTGGTCAAGGGTATCTCATTCAAAGTTTCGTCTGAGAAAGGGAAAATAACTCCTTCCAGACTTAACTCTGTTTTGGGGCTACCTACTCAAAATCTGGTGGATGCACCTAGTGATGCAGATCTGCTGGATTTCTTGAGGGAACTGGGCTATAACGCTGCTCCCAACGCAGTGTTAAAGTTCAAGGATCTCAAGAGGGTGAATGTGAAGAGGGAGATTTCTTATCTCTTCGACACTATCACCAAGGTGTTCTTAGGTAAGTGTTCTAACTTTGAGGTTATTACCTCTTTAACTTTAAAAATAACATTTGCAATTATTAAAAATGTAAATATACATATAGGTAAAATAATTTTTGATGACCTTGTAAATAAGTTAGGTAGTTTTAATAATAAGAAATCTAAAATATATTATGCTAGATTTTTGTACATGATTATTAAAGATCAGATTACTAATTTTTCTTTTGAGAATGATATACCTGTACAGACATACAAGCAAACAAAGAACTGTTTGTAGAAATAATAAAGAAATCTTTTTCAGCCGAACCATTTGCACTTCCAAAGCATATGGTACATGTAGTAAATTCTTCACCTTCTACTTCCCAAACTGTACATTCTTCACCTTCATCTACTATGGCAGAGAAATCAACCACCTCTCTGCCTACCCAAGTAGAACAACCAATTTCTTCACAACCACTCTCAACAACCAAACCCACAGTCTCCCAAAAGACTGTTGGGATTAAAATAAAACCCAGTGAAGTTACCACATCAACTGAGGGGGAGTAAGGAGAGAGAGTGATTGGCTACAGGCGTAAGAAGAAGAAGGGAGCCACGAGTGTTACCCAACAGTCTGACCAGGCAGTATCCTCTCAAAAGGATACTGCTTTTGATAAGGAATTAAACATATTTCTAACTAGTTCCTCTCAAAAGGAATTAGTTATTGAAAATAGTCCCCAACCAAGGACACAGATGAGTGAGGCACATACACTGACCATAGACACTGATGAACCTATCATCAGGGTCTCTGAGAGCCACTTGCAGATATCTGACACAGTGAGTGCACACACCACTCAAGATGTTGTAGCTCAGAAGCTTCTCAATAAGATCAACATGAGTCATAAGCATTCTTCTACAGCATCTTTTGATGAATCACCTCCTCATTCAGTGATTTAGCCAACACTCCCATCTACACCACTCCCTTCTTTCTATGTTCCTCAAATTTCTTCAGATATAATGACACAAATATTAAGTGTCATACAATCAGATTCTCCACATTCTCAATTCGTAGAGGAGCCAACATTCTTTGACACAGTGTTTAGTAGTCAACACTCTCAAATGGTTGACTCATTTTTACTTGATACAAACACTGATGATCAAACAGGGGACATAGACTCCACTGTACATACTACAGCTATAACTCTTTATGTACCCCCAATTGTATATAATTCCTCTATAGAAACATACACTTCTCCAATTATACATACACACTTTACTTCTTCTCCTACTCCTATCACAATTGTGGAACCAGAATCTGTACATACATCACTTGAACTGGTTACAGTTGATGATTTCCAAGCCCATAGGAGCCCCTCGAGGACAATTTTGAGTGAGACTGAGAAAATACTTAGTGCAGAGAGGCAAAGTCAAACCCTTGAGAGGACTTTGGCAAAAGGAGAGCAAGAGAGTACTGCCTTAGTAGGCAAAGCAAAAGGAGAGAATACGAGTGATGCCTTAGACGACAAAGAAAAAGAAGAGGATGAGAGAGATAAGGATGAGATCCTTGTAAATAAAGAACAGAGAGAAAACCCAGTTACTGTAAATACTACTTCTACCTCTGAAAGTGATGAAGATGATGCTCCACAAGATGATTTTTCCCAGTTCATCGGAGTTGATTTGTACTTTCAACAGAATCAAATGTCGGACACTGTACAGTTATTAAAGCAAGAGTTAGCTAGAACTACTGATCCAATCTAGATCAAAGTGTTAAAATCACAGATCATGATTGGTCAGTCAATAGATATAGAAAATCAAAAATTGTATACACATTTTTCTTCAAAGATACAAAATGTACAGCAAGTTGTCGACTCCCTAGTCACCAGCCAGACTCTCCTCAGAATGAAGAAACAAGCTGACACTGTTGACAAAAAGCTAGCTGATCTCACTTCCCAACTGACCAGCATGGAAACTCTGCAACATTCCATGACTGGCACTTTGCAACAAGTTCTTCAAGTCACATCCCGACTCTCAACTCCCACTGATGATGCTATCAAAAAGGTGGAGAAATCAACCAAGCAGTCGTGAGGGGATGTTGCTGAGAATTCAAGTCAACCATCAGGGGATGTGACTGCTCTTGTTCCTACTCCAAAACCCAAGGATAAAGGCAAGGGTATCCTGATTGAAGAACCAAAGAAGAAATCCAACACTCAATCAGGGCCTAAGCTACTTGGAGATGCCATGAAGACAGTCCACTTTCCAACACCCGTTGAAGTTGTAATTGATGGGAAAATGGAGCTGGTCTACCCTCAAGATAAAAATTTAGTAGAAGCTGATGCAATCTTTGCACAGCAACTTCAAGAAGAAGAAGAGAGGGAAATGGCAAAGGAACAGGAGGAAGAAGTAAAGAAGAAGAAGAGTGTCAGGCCCAGGACCTCCAGGAAACCTCAGCCAAGAAGATCTCAAAACCCTAAAAGTGCATCAGGGGATAAAAATCAAGATAAAACTGAAGACCCTGATGCCACTACAAAGAAGTCATCTGAAGGCAAGGACAAAGCACCTTCTCCTATTACCAAAGAATATGGTCCGCCTACTCTAGCTGAATTTCTCAAAGAAGAAAGGCGTAAAAACCTGACATTTATGTTCTCCATAAAAAGCATAGATGTCAGGTTCAACAATAGAAAGGATCAGCTAATAATAGTTCAACTGAAGAGTAGAATTCAATGTAGCAATGGACTGGTTTAGGAGAATGGATGCTGAGCAATTAGGACTGGTCCTAAATCTGATTCCAAGATCCTCACAGGCTAACAGAGACTTAAGGGGGATAATTGACAGGCTGAGGAGAGCCATCAACAATGAAAGGAGCCTGCCCACAGCATTGGAAAGTCCACTGAAATTATTCTATAGATCCACTGATGGGCAGGAGAAAAGTATAAGGATCAAAGAAGTTGATGGCCTAAACCTGGAGGAAACGATGCATGTTCTAAGCCAAATAGCCTATCACAAAAATGAACATGTCATCTAGTTCAGAATCCTGCTGACTCAGAGAGTATTGAAGGAGATTGAAGAAACCAAAGCTGATGATGAAAACACTGCAGTAAGGAATGTGCCACCAGTGAAGGGATTTAAAGAATATCCAAAAATGATCACTAGCCCCATGGGTGTTCAATTCAAGAATAAAAAGGGGGAGATCACTACCTTCTACTGGTCACAACTTGCTGCAGCCAATGTTCTAGAAAAAAAATCTGTCCTTGAAGCTTTGGAATCCAGCAACAATGTTAATATAGTCAACTTCAGAAAACTTCTTCAAAAGGAGCTGGAGCAACTAGAAGCAGGTGGAGAAGACAACAGACTAAGGATTCCTGATCAAAACCCAGATCAAAGAAGACAAGGCCTTGGAAGTGACTCTCAACCGATTGAATCAAGTCATCCATTGCCCTTTGTCTCAACAAAAAGGAAAAGGGATCTTGATGTCTAATACAACATTCTTTTTGTAATAGTTATAGGAAAATACTTGTACATAAATTCTTTTATTAATTCATTCAAAATTCTTTCATGTATTTAGTATTGGTTTTGACATCATCATCAGTGCATCTAGGGATTTATGGTTATCAAATTGATAAACATAAATAGGGGGAGATTGTTAGAGATAAATGATGATGATGATGATTATGTAATAAATTGTGCAATTGTAAATACTTGAGGTATTTTCTAAACCTTAAGATAAGCACGAGTTTTGCATCCACTGATAATAATCTTATTAATCAGCGGATGGTCAATCTCTTCACAAGACAAGTCCGAAAACAGAAATATTCAAAGGACTTGACTAAGTGAAGAAGAATGTCTGATGCTACTTGTAAACAGTCAAAGTATTCCGCACATCAGAAATTCTAATCAAAGTTACGTTGATTAAGTTCCATCAGGGGGAACCGATCAGGAGGAACCCATCAGGAGAACCGATTAGGGGGAACCTATCAGGGGGAACTCATCAGAGGAACCTATCAGGGGATCCATCAGGGGATGACGAAGGCAGACCAACCCGTCAGGGGGAATGACCATCATGGCATCAGTGGAAGCCATCAGTGTATGCCGTCAGTCATAACCATCAGGATCAAGAAGCACTGAGTGAAACTCAAGTGAATGTTGAAGCCCTGATCCAGTCAATAAGCATCAGGGGATCCAGAAGCACTGATCAAAGTCCACCAGGGCTGACAGTCAGTGGATCGTTATGACAGCATGCACCCGTCATCAGTACTTACACGAATCAACGTAACGTGTTACAGAAGCAAGAGATATTAACTGGAAAGATATTTCTTGAAGTTTGTTTTTGATCCAATGAGATCTCTCTGGCATTAAATGCACACAGATCAGGGGAAGAAAAAGAAGCAACAAAGCATGCAGCAATCTGACACATAGGGCTACGATGTGACATACTTGCGGCTAAGTTGAGAAAAAGCAGCACGTCTCAAGCATGTGATTTCATCAACTGATCAACATATAAGCAACTAAGTTCTCATTACAAAAATAAGAAGATTGAATCTATCTAACGGATCAAACAAATACTGAAGCACACAAACATTAGAGAGAAGCTTTGTAATAGATCTTGCGAGAAATATTTCAAAGAAAATTAGAAGCTAGTGAGTGTGAGAAGCTGTGAATTTTATTTACAGAATTTGTAGCTGTAAATCACATTTGTGATTATACAGATTTCCAGAAAAAACTCCAAGTTTTAATATAACTATTTTAACTTGAATCTGTGTGTTCATTTCTTATAGTTTTTCTGTTTATTACAACTGTTTTCCAGTAAGCACTTTTAAGTTTAAAAGAGTGAAAAGTTTCAGGTGTTTGTATTCATCCCCCCCCCCCCCCCCTTCTACAAACACTTGGGCTTATATTGGACTACCAAGATATCTACTCTAAATTTAACATGCCTAACTCACTTATTAATTTATTAAAATGATTTTCATCCAAGGGTTTTGTAAGAACCTCTGCTAATTGATTTTCAGTAGGAATATAGTTTATCTCTATAGTACCTTGCTGAACGTGATCTCTAATGAAATGATGCCTTATATCTATATGTTTAGTTCTAGAGTGAAAAACAGGATTATAAGCAATGGCAACAGCACTAGTATTATCACATAATATAGGAATAGACTTGAAATCGAACCCGTAGTCAGCAAGTTATTTTTTTATCCACAGAATTTGAGCAACACAGCTTCCTGCTGATATGTACTCAGCTTCAACAGTGGATGTTGACACGGAGTTTTGCTTCTTGCTGAACCACAAAACAAGTCTTCCTCCTAGGAATTGGCATGTTCCACTTGTAGTTTTCCTATCAATTTTGCACCCAACAAAGTTTGCATCTGAGTATCCAGCAAGGTCGAAGTTCGAATCTTCTGGATACCAAATTCCTAAGTTAGGAGTTCCCCTGAGATATTTGAAAATTCTCTTAACAGAAGCTAAGTGTGATTCCTTGGGGTTAGATTGAAAACGTGCACAAATACATGTAGCAAACATAATATCTGGTCTACTAGCAGTTAAGTATAGTAAGGATCAGATCATACCTCGATAACTTGTTATATCTACGGATTTACCTTGCTCATCTTTGTCTAACTTTGTTGCTGATGACATGGGAGTCTTCATTGGACTTGCTGTTTCCAATCCAAACTTTTTCAGCAGGTCTTTAGTGTACTTGGATTGGTGGAGTCCAATGAAGAAATTCAACTCTCTCATCATACTCATCTCAAATTTACTTTGCATAAGCTTAGCAAATCTTGCACAAAGTTTTTCATCAGCAGAACCAAAGATTATATCATCTACATAAATTTGTACCAACAATGTTTTATCTTTATGCTTTTTAATGAAAAGTGTAGTGTCTACTTTACCTTTACTGAAACCTTCATCAATTAAAAAGGAAGATAAAGTATCATACCATGCACGTAGAGCTTGCTTAAGACCATATAAAGCTTTATCAAGCCTATATACATGGTGAGGATTAGCATGATCAGCAAAACCTAGGGGTTGCTCCACATAGACTTCCTCCTGAAGTTCTCCATTCAGAAATGCACTCTTGATGTCCATTTGAAACACCTTGCAGTCTTGATAAGCAGCGTAAGCAAGAAAAATCCTTATGGCTTCAAGCCTTGCTACTGGAGCAAAGGTTTCATCATAGTCAATTCCTTCCTCCTGAGAATAGCCCTTAGCCACAAGTCTTGCCTTGTTCCTTGTGATGATTCCATCTTCATCCACTTTGTTTCAGAATACCCACTTGGTGCCAATTACTACATGATTGCTTGGCCTGGGAACAAGATTCCAAACTTTGTTCTTGCTAAATTGGTTTAGCTCTTCTTGCATAGCAAAGACCCAATCAACATCAGCAAGAGCATCCTCAATTTTCTTAGGTTCCATTTGGGATAGAAAACTTAGGAAACTACTTTTGTTTTGAGCAGATCTTCTAGTCTTTACTGAACTTGTAGGATTTCCAATTATCAAGTCTTCTGTGTGAGACTTGGTCCATTTCATCTTTCTTGGTAGATCTGTTCGAATGTCTTGCTATCTTAGTTCCTCCAAGTTGGGTTCATCATCTTTTACTTCAGTAGGGGTGCTATCCAATGAAGCAGTGCTTTCTGAAGGTACTTCAGCAGGGTCTTCCTTAGTTTATGCGGCCTGTTGATTCTTATTTGGTTCCTGCTCATAAGAGGGAGTGAACCACTTGGTTCCTCATGGTTAGTTTCATCAAATACTACATGAACTGACTCTTCTACTGTCAGAATTCTCTTATTAAAAATACGAAAAACTTTGCTATGAGTAGAATACCCTAAGAAAATACCTTCATCGGATTTTGCTTGAAATTTAGTTAAGTACTCCTTACCATTATTGTGAACATAGCAGGGACATCCAAAGATTTTGAAATAGCTTATGTTTGGTTTTCTTCCTTTCCATAGCTCGTATGGAGTTTTGCTTAGTGTTGGATGAATGAGTGATCGATTTTGAGTATAGCAAACAGTGTTCACTGCTTCTGCCCAGAAGTACTCAGGAAGTCTAGCATCAACAAGTAATGTTCTTCTAGCTTCTTCTAAGGTTCTATTCTTTTTTTCAACCATTCTGTTTTGCTGTGGAGTCCTTGGTGCAGAGAAGTTATGAGAAATTTCTTGCTTATCACAGAACTCAGTAAAGCCTCCAAAGTTGAACTCTTTTCCATGATCACTTCTTACTGACTTGATTCTAAGTTCCTTCTCATTTTGCACTTGTCTGCTGAATTTCTCAAACTCTGCTAATGCATCATTCTTGTGAGCAAGAAATAATGTCCATGTATATCTTGTGAAATCATCCACAATAGTGAATCCATATTTCATTCCACCAAGACTTGTTGATATAGGGCCAAACAAATCAAGATGTAATAATTGGAGGGGCATAGAGTTTGATTTTTCAGGTTTGCTTAAGAAAGATTGTTTTGTTTGCTTACCAAATTGACAAGCTCTACATGGTTTTTCTTTTTCAAAGGAAAATTTAGGCAAACCTTTTACAAGATCTTTAGCAGCAAGTTTTAAAATAGTTTTAAAGTTTAAGTGTGAAAGTCTCTTATGTCATAACCAACTAGCATCTGCGGAAGCTTTAGCAAGAAAGCAGGTTGTTTCAACAGGACTTAGCTTAGCCAAATCTACTACATAAACATTCCCATTTCTTGAGCCAGAAAGCTTCAGAGAATTTGTTTGAAGATCTCTTACCTGACATTTATTGTCTAGGAAGGTGACCTTATGCCCTTTGTCACACAACTGGCTTATGCTAAGCAAGTTGTGCTTGAGACCCTCCACGTAGGCAACCTTGTTGAAGCAAACTAACTCATTTCCTGCTGAACCATATCCCTTAGTTCTTCCAGCACTATTATCTCCAAATATCACTTGAGGTCCATCCTTTTCTTTAAAATTGGTGAGCAAGGCTTTATCTCCCGTCATATGTCTTGAACATCCACTATCCAAGTACCAAATTTGTTCCTTGCTCACATCCTGCAAAACATAAGCAATCACTTTGGTACCCAGCAAGACTTGGGTCCATTAAGGTTAATACCCTTGGGGACCCATACTTGTCTCATTTTTGGTTTCTGAGATCAACCAGTATAGTAAGGGTCAGCAAGGCAAAGAGAAGCTATGTGGCCAATCCTATGGCAACAATAGCATCTCAAATGCATCATGTTGTGATGTGTGTGCTGCTTACCTCTTTTCTTGGGTTGAGGTGGTTTCTAGTGTTTGCTCCTAACCTTACCTTTGCTAAACTTCAAATTCCTCGCATTGTTGTAATATTGAGTAGGAGGAACATGGTTCTTGATAAACTTTCCACCCTTGGTCTGTTTAGCACCATGTCCCTGCTTATAGTTACGGTCAACAGGGAATTTGTTCTTTAGCAAGGCAACATTTCTGTTACCTCTGGTTGCAGCAGGAAGTTCACACTCTGCTGAACAAGTAGAGATTGTTCTGCTGATAGATTCAGCTTCACTTTCTCCACTACTTTAAGCAGGAATTTTGCAAATTCCAGAACCAATTCCACTTCGATCTAGCAAGCTTCTTTGACTTTTCAGCAAATCACAAGCATGTGAAGAGGATTTGTTCCAAGTGGAGATTGTAGCAGTTAATTCCTCAACTTTTGGGCCACTTTTCTCTTCATACTGTTTTAGCAGGGTCTTATCTCCGGTCATGTGCCTTGAACAACCACTGTCCAAGTACCATGATTTCTTCCTTTTGCCCTGCATAGTAGAGAGTAACTAGTTTGAGATTTTTGGAACCCAGACTTTCTTGGGTTCTTTCTCACTAGTTGTAGACTCAAGACTTGACTCAGATTGAGTTGATTGTCTTTTAATAATTTTAACTTTAATAGGACAATCATTAGTCTTGCTACTTGTTTGTGAGAGACTGCCAAGCTTAGAATTTTCAGTTTTAATGCAAAGATGTTCTAACCTTTTTACTGGTGATTTATCTTTTATTCTCTTTAAAGGTGCAGTTTCAATTATAGGAATTTTATTTTTGCTCCTACAGTTTATAGCTATGTGGTTGGGGTTACCACATACATGACATGTCTTTCTTGGAGCATCAGGCATTCTAGCATAGTTTGTATGTTTATTAATGCCTATCTTTTCATTCCTATTTTTCTTCTTTCTGCTTAACTCCACCAATTTTTCAGCCTTTTTGTCTGGAAGATTCTCCAGTTTTTTATTTAGTTGTGTCTTTGTCATGAACCCAATATTTAATCTTTTTGTTTCACTCTTATCAACAACATTCACTGTCTTTTGATCACTTTCTGTTTTTGCAGTGAATTGTTGATCTTGAGTGTTAATAAATTTAGGTTCAAAAACAGGAGAGACAAAATTAATTCTTTTAAAATTTGGCTTGCTAATTGAGGAGTTTGCAGCTTCGAATAGATCATTTAAATCTGAACTCTTGTCTAGATTTTCATCATAACCTAGTCTAGATTTTTGACCTATTGTTTGACACTCTACCAAGTCTGTTAACTTTTTAGAGGAAGTGTTCCACTGTTTAATCTTAGCTTGAGCAATTTCAAGTTGCTCTACTAAGTAATATTCCCTCTTTTTCAAAGCATCAATCATGTGATGAGCTTTGTTTAAATCAGACTTGATAGTGTCAAATTGTGCCAATCTTTCTTCAAGAAACTTGTTTCTTTTCAAGAGATTGTCACGTGATTCTTTTACATTGGTATGTTCAATAGTTAAAGACCTAAAACCTACATACAAATCAGACATATCTTTTTGTATGCTTTCAATGCTAGATGTATCAAGTAAATTAAGCACATTAAAATTCTGATTTGCATCACATACCTTTGTAGAATCACTTGACTCGTCACTACGAGCCATTAGGGCAAAGTTGACAACTTCTTCATCAGAGTCGCTGTCAATCCAATCTTTTCCCTCAGTAATCAAGGCTTTGCTCTTGGATTTAGCTTTCTTGTCAGCAAAGTCTTTCCTTGATTTTTCATCCTTAGATCTATCACTAGATCTAGGCTTCCTGCACTCATTGGCAAAGTGCCCTAACCCATCACAGTTGTAGCATCTTATCTTTTTTAAGTCGAAGGTGACTTTTTGACCTTCACGTTTAGGGTTAGGTTTCCTTGACGATTTTCTTCCTTTCCTGCTTACTCTAAATTTCTTGAACTGTTTGACCATAAACGCCATGAATTCCTCCATGTCATCATCAGAATCCAGTTCATCTTCCTGATCAGTCGAGCTAGCATCAGAAGATTCCACATCAAGCTTCTCTTGAGACTTGCTTGTCTCAACCATCAACGCAGCTCCTCTATCCTTGCTATGCATGCGTTGTCGTTGCTCTACTTCCTGTTCATAGGTCTTTAAATTCTCGTAGAGCCTGTCCAGTGTGAGGATATCCAAGTCATGAGCCTCTCTTATTGTTGTTGTCTTTGGATCCCAACTTGGTGGGAAAGATCTCATGAACTTAGTATTGACATCCTCATTATCATAGGACTTCCCAAGTATTTTCAAGTCGTTGAGCAAAGTGTTGAACCTATCATATACTGACGTTATTGGTTCACCAGGCTTTGCTTGAAAGAACTCATATTGTTGTGTTAACAATGATCTTTTGTTCTTTCGGACTTGGTCAGTCCCTTCACACAGGACTTTGATGGTGTCCGAGATTTGCTTTGATGTAGTGCAATTTATGATGCTTGTGAACATATTTTTATCAATTTCATTATAAAGTATGTTCATTACCTTAGCATCCTTTAACACTTGCAACTTGTCTTCATTCGTATACTCACTTTCTGGAACAAGTTCAAAGTGTTCTGCAACAACAGATCCTTCGACAGTTTTAGCAGGAATAAATTTCCTGGGTAGATAAGGACCCTTCTCAATCCTATCAATGTAATCTGGATCTGTTGCTCTTAAGTGCATATACATCTTTTGCTTCCACATGGGATATTCTTCTCTTTTAAGTATGGGAATTCTAGTACCACCATCACGACTTCCCGCATACGTCATTATGCTATAGCTGCTTGCTTCATCATTGGCCATCTCTTGGAACGTATTAATTGAATAAATTCAATTACAGGCTCTGATACCAATTGTTTTCCCAGTGAGATGCCGAGAACTTGTAGAAGGGGGGGTTGAATACAAGTTCTTTAAAATCTTTTCGAATTACTTGTTCTTTAAGAAATTAACTTTTCCTACGGAATATAAAGAACAAGAACACGAATCAATTTATAAACAATTGCTTTATTGATTTACAATTGAATACAAATCCTAACAATTACAATACTGTAATCGTCAGCTTCTTTTCTATTCTGTATAAGAAAAGATACAAAACTATGAAAAACCTATACAGCTTCGAAGTTACAATTTACTGTAAACCTAATTACAGCTTATCTCTCAACTGAATTACTATTGACTCAGTTCCTATTCTGAACAAAATTCAGCTTCCTTATTCGAATCAAATATAATCTTTCCTTTTTGATAGGAACAAATTTCTGGTTAGTTTCCTTACTAGCTACGTCTTTAATAATATTTTACTTTACGTGGAAGACATTCCTTTTTAATTCGAACTCTGTATCTTTCAGGAAATAAATCACAATTAGTCCCTGATGCTTCATCTTTAGTCTCTGGTGACGTCATTACTAGTCTCCGGTGCATTTAGTCCCTGATGACATCAACTTGTGTAGTCTCCGATAGGATTGTTTAGTCTTTGACGCGTTAAGGCTTCACTAGGTCAATTCCAAAGTTTACTTCACGATCGGGTGGTAGTCATGGTAATTCTTTGGAAAATACATCGAAAAATTTGTTTACAACGAGTATTTCCACAATTTTCACTTCTTCCTTCTTAGTGTCATGGACATATGCCAAGAATACCTTACAACATTTCCGAATCATCCTTTTTGTTTGGACCATGGTTAAGAACGATGATGATTTAACTATTTTGGTGCCATAAAACTAAACTTTTGCTTTCTCCGGGGTACGCACAACAACTTGCTTTCTCCTGCAGTCGATGTTGGCTTGGTATTTATATAACCAGTCCATTCCTAAGATAACATCAAAATCTCCCAATGAAAAGGAATTAAGTTGGCAACAAATTGATGGAGGTCTATCTTGATACTACAATTGGGGTACACATGGTTGATATTCATAGTTTCGTGATTCGCGACAACCACCTGTAGTGGATTTTCTAAATGTTCCGGTAAAACTAACATATTCTTAGCTAACCGTTGAAAAATAAAACTTCGAGTAGCACTAGAATCAAATAAAACATGAGCAGGTAGTGAATTAACAAGCAGTGTACCTGTTACTATGCCGTCCAAAGCCGTTGCATCTTGAACCGTCATGTTGTAAGTCCTAACTTGTGGACGAACTGGTACCGTGTTAGCTCCACTTAGAGCTAGTTTACCTCCCCCCTTCTTTTGCGGGCAGCTTGGTGACATGTGCCCCTCAACTCCGTAGGAATAACAGGTTTTCACATAGACAACTGCTTTAGTGGTTGTTGTGGGGGTCTTGTCTGGAGTGGAACCGCATTAGTGCTTAAAGTAGGGAAGTTAGAAGAAAAGTGCCCAGGTTAACGACACTTATAACATACATCCTTTTCCAATAGGCATGGAGTTGTGTTGTGGTTCCTTCCACATTTAATGTAGGAAATTCCTTTCTTAATGTTCCCTGTTGTGGAGTTATCAATCCACTTCCTTTTGTTACCATTGTTGTGGCTGTGGTTGGGGTTTTTTCTTCCCACAATTGTTATGTTGGTGTTATTTCTTTTGCCACTCTGGCGATCTCTCTTTTTGTTTTCCCATTTGAACTCTTGAATAGTCTTATTGCTATGTTCTACAATATTTGCTTTTTCAACAACTGTAGCAAAGGTCTCTAATTGAAACATTGCTACTTGTCTCAAAATCCAAGGGTTCAATCCTTGCTCAAATCTACGGGCCTTCCTCTTTTCCTCACTGACTTGGTGAGGTGTAAAACTCATTAGCTCTGTGAATTTGGCTTCGTACTCGTCCACTAACATTTGGCCTTGCCTTATATTTAGCAATTCGAGTTCTATAGCATTAGAGATGCTCAAAGAGTAATACCTCTCGTTGAACTTCTCCGAAAACCACTACTATGTGAACTCGGTGCTTGTGTCCCTTGCTACTTCTCTCTTGGACAACTCCATTCACTTGGTGCCTGCCCACTAGTGACTTGCCTCATTTTTCAACATTTAAGAGGCAAACTTAGTATGGCATGTGGCTGGTACATCCACAATTTGAAAGACCTTTTCCAGCTTGGTCAACTAATTTAAGGACACAATAGGTTCCCTTTTCCCATCGAAGCTTGAAAGTTTTGCATTTGTAAAATCTCTAAATGCAGACCTATCTTTAACAAGACATAAGGATTGGGGTGGTGTTGGGGTGGCTTGTGTTGTCAACATGGTTTCTTGGAACATCTGAAAGAATTGAACCATTTGGCTCCCTAGGGAATTGGTGGCATTGTTCTCATTGTTCTGGTTCGCAACATTGTTGTGAGGTTGGGTGGTGTTGTTTTTAGCTTCCTCATTATCCTTCCTTGCATTATTATTACCTCCCTCTACAGTATTTCCTGAGACATAATCCTCGACTAACACGGTGTCATTGGAAAACCCCGCGTTATTGTTCCCAAGATTTTGATTTGCGACTACGTTCCTTTCCTCTTAAGTCCCTCTCTCGGTCCTCATCATATTTTTCAATAGGGCATTCTTTCTTGGCCTACCCAGTCTTCCTCCCAGCATGGTCTATATAATTAACAAATGTTAGAAATTATTCCTCCTTGCTTTGCAGGGGCTAAATTTATAACTCATCATTTTATTCTTTAAAATTTCTAGTATGGAACAAATTTCCATTACTCGTTAGCATCCTTAATCCTTCACTACTCAGATCCTAAGGCTAATTTGCTAATATCCTCTGTTCCTCTCTCCCAAGACTTTCTCTATTTCTAGTATCTCCTATTCATAGAATCCAAAAAGTACTGTGGCACCTTTCAGAGTATGGATGTCGCTTCCCAGGCAATGTTTCTTACGAAACATTTCCGACCGGACACTGCTCTGATACCAATTGTGACAGCCCTAGAATCCCACATAGGACTCGAGCACCATCAGTAGAGGGAATAACAGATAACAACACATTCATACATCATTAATGTACTAAGGTATTTAATAGTACATCCTTACAAAATTCAGAGTACTAATCTTGCAATGAAAACTAATCTATTACAATAGCTGTAACTATCATATTTGGGTGCCCCTTATAAGCAAACCAATTCATTCCCTTTTTTTTGTTTTCATTGTACAACATCTCACTCGGGTCCTGAAAATCATGAACTAAACAAGAATGAGCGATTTACGCTCAACAAGTATATAAGCACAGAGGAAAAGAAAATAAACTCACCGAAGTGGTTAACAATAGTACAATTCTGTTTGTGAGGTTTCGGTGAAGTAATATCACTGCCTCGGAGTTTTCATAAACTTTTCTAAGGATCTTAGATGCTAGCATAATCATATGATCCTTCTTGAATAAAATGACCTCTTATCCATCGGGGGGCTAAACCCGTTGGATCTGTTAACCACACCGTAATCAATGGGCCAGAATGTACAAATGTGAGGACCCAGATTATTAAATAGGAATAAAGTGTAAATGAGATTAATTCCTATGATGTATGAATATTTAATGCATGAGTTTTATGTCAATGTGATGTCCAAAAATTGATTATTATAAGTTGGTGTATGAGTAATCTACCAAGGGTAATATAAATATATTAATCCCCAATCTTTAAACGATTATTTTAATCAAAGTGTGAACAAAAAGGAATGGAAAACTGGGGAAACACACCTACAAAAGAAAAACGGCAGTGTAAATTGCTAAACCAGAGACTATAGTGTGCATATAATATAACCAAAATATTTCAGGAAGTTAGTTGCATACAATGTATCCACTGATGAAACAACTTAACTGTACAAGCTAACTATGGCTACCAACCTGGTTATACATATACATGTATTTTAAAAAGGATATTTGCTGTGCAAGGATACCAATCAGAGAAAGTTTTCTGTCTAAATGAATGTCGGCTATCATAAGCGATTGGCTGATATTGTGGCAGCAGCTACACTGGCCAAGCTAGCCAATCACATCACTCCAAAGACATATTTCTGGCCAATCTAGTCAACAGTTGAGAATTTTCCATCAAAATGATCCAACTACTCTAATTGATTTGCAAGCACTATAAATACATCACCTGAGGTGTAATCCTAGCCTCACTTACAAAAATTCTCTCTGCTCGACACCCACATAAATTTCATTCTTCCTTTTCAAAGAGCAGTTATCCTTTTCAAGAGCAGCATGAGTATTCTAATTCCGTCTTTAAAGCTTAAAGAGGTAAGAGTTGTATACCAATAGTATGCTTTGTTCTGTTTTGATTTATGTCCTTATTCATTCATATCATATTATAAAACACCTTGTTCAAAAAGCATGTTTTAAAAACATACACATCACATTTGGAGTTATTAGTTTTGCATGCTAAAAGAAAAGAAATAAAGGAAATATTGAAACATACCAACTATACAAACTATATTAACTTCCAAACATTTTTTATATCAGTAGGTAAAACACCATGCTTATATCTTAGGCAAACAGAGGTCTTGGAGCCTAGCAGTGTCCATAAGGATAAGAAAAACAATAATGAATACTCACGTTTTCTCTCTCAACCTCTCTAAAAATAGAATAAGGCTTCAAGAGTTGCATGACTCTGTAACTATAAAAGCTACAGTAGGTTGCAGTAGTATTCGTTTGCAACTGTGTGTGTGTGTGTGTGAAGAAATGATACACACTACCTAAAAGATGATGAGGGAATGCCCTAAGTTAGGTTTATCCATTAATAAACATCATCCACAACTAAATGAAAAGTCCTCCTATATAAAAGAGACAAGTTCTAAATTAGTCTCCGATAGTATAAAAGTTAATCTCTGACAACATAAAATTAGTCTCCGATGGGAAAATTTTTAGTTTGTGACAATTTTAATAATATCCCCTGATAATATTAACCACCGACGAGTTTGGCGCTAGCTTGTTAAAGTTGGTAATGAGTTTGGCGCTGGTTTGATTAGTTTGGCGATGAGTTTGGCGACAACCAAGAAAGTTTGGCAATGAGTTTGGTGACAACCAAGAGAGTTTGACAATGAGTTTAGCGACAGCCAAGTGACTTTGGCGGTAGTCAAATGGATTACCGGTGAGTTTGGTGATGGACAAATTTATCCACTGACGAGTAAATTATCTCCTGACAGGTAATTTATCCACTGATGAGAAATTTATTTCCTAACAGTTAATATATCCACTGATGAGAAATTTATCCCCTAACAAGTAAAATATCTCCTGACGGGTACTTTATGCACTGATGAGTAAATTATCCCCTGACAGATAATTTATCCCCTGATGGTTATCCCTTGATGGACCAAAAATTATTCCCTGACGGTTAAATTATTCCCTAATAAGTAATTTATCCCCCCTAATGAATTATATGAATATTTAGCAGTCCGAAAAATCCCTCAAGTTTGTTTAAATTAAAAATCTCAATTCCAACACAGCAAATGATTTAATTAAAACATCAAAGAGATAAGAAATGCGCGAACATCACATATGTACATACTCACATATATATTCAAAGTATAGATTCTCATGTTATGTCAATATATATGTTTTACGGAGGTATTTCACCCAACAAGTGAATTAGATTAGCTCAGCTAAGGACAAAGGCAAGTATATTCTCATTCTTATGCTTATTTCAGTTAAACACATGAACAATTGATTCGACATGTATACAAGGTTATGACTTTTATGTTTAGATTTTCTTATGAATCAGAATGCTATGCTTTAATTTCATCTAGCATGATATGAATGAAAGTGTATGAATATAAATGAGTTTTGATTTATTAGTTATTTTTCATTATTATATCTATGCAAATGAATGAAATTGTTATGTTTCAAGCGAGGAGACTGTTATGTTTCTTAAAATGTGGAACATGCCACGTAGTTGGCAAGAGGAAAGAGAAGGTGTTGATGTGTTCTTTCACCTGACCTAGATGATTTATTGTGACTATGTAGTTCACTAGAGGACCATGATGTACTGTCTGACCCACTAATTACGGTATGGTTAGCAGATCCAATAGATTTAGCCCCTGATAGATAAGAGGTCTTTTTATTCAAGAAGGATCATATGATTGTGTTATCATCTGAGATCTTTAGAAAATTTTATGAGAACTCCGAGGCAGTGGCATTACTTCACCCAAATCTTACAAATAGAATTATACTATTGTTAAACACTTCAGAGATTTTATTTTCTTTTCCTTTGTGTTTATATACTTGCTAAGCATAACTCGCTCATTCTTTTTTAGTTTATGATTTTCAGGACTGAGTGAGACGCTGTACCATAACAGTAAAAAAAGGGAATGAATTGGTTTGCCTATAAGAAGCACCCAAAGATGATAGTTATAACTATTGTAATAGATTAGTTTCCGCTAAAAGATTTTTACTCTGAATTTTGTAAAGATGTACTATTAAATACCTCAGTACATTAATGATGTGTGAATATGTTGTTATATGTTATTCCTTCTATTGATGGTGCCCGAGTCCCATGTGGGATTCTGGGGTTGTCACAGTTGGTATCAGAGCAATGTCCGGTCGGAAGTATTTCGTAAGAAACATCGCCCGGGAAGCAACATCCATACTCCCAAAGGTGTCACAATACTTTTTGAATTTTATGAATAGGAGATACTAGAAATAGAGAAACATCACATAAATAAAGTCAATGATTTGATTAAAATTATATCGTTTGACTCAAAATATTATTTATTTTATTAGTTGAGCTATTTTTATGCATTTATTATATTTTTGGGGTTAATAATATTTATTATCATTATTTTGTTATAATTGTTTTAATTAACATCTAAAATTATAATGGATTAAATTGTAATTTTCTTGATTAGGTTTATTCGTTTAATAATTGTATGGTGGATTCTGTTTTATGTATTTATTATATTTTGTTTTAGTTAATAATTGTTAAGATTTACCATATATTTCAATTTTGTTTTCTAAGTAGTTTGTAGTTTTAATATGATTTAAAAATATATTTTCTAATGATATAAATGTTTCAAATATTTTTATATTTTGTTTTTGTATGATCTCTCTATCTTTGTATTTTAATTTTTAGAAAATTTTTCAAATTTATAATAGTAATATTCAATAAATATATTATAAATAATATATTTATTTCGTACTAGAACTAATATATATATATATATATATATAATAAAATATTATGTATGATACAATAATAATAATATACTTCGTATATAATATAACTATTCAAATATCAAAGTGAACAAAAATCATATTAATATATAAATATGCGAAAGCCATATAAAGATAACAGACATAAGGATCACAACTAAGAACACAATACAACAACTTTTAAAACTAAATAATCTTAAGAGTGATATTAAAATTCTACAATAGATAAGGGAGTCCTTTAATTATGTTAATCTCGTGCATTACTTTCACCCGCCTCCGCTTAAATAACACTCTCGTCAGCCAAATAAGTAGATTCCAGCTTATGATTACAGACAAGAACTTTGATTCCGGTATAAATCACAAAAAAATAAAAAAAATGTCCGTTGACTAAATAGAAAGATATATAAACAATTAAGTAGATAAAAATTAAACGCCTATTACTTTATAAATAAGGACCACATGTTTGCAGGACGTCACTTGTAAGTACTCTAAAACGGAGCCTATAGTAAACTCATCGTTGGTTGTTGGTCACTAGGGAGAAACAAAAAACAAAAAACAAAAGTGGATGAAAATGATTGGCGGTGAGAAATTAAATTCATTACATCCAGAATAATTATTGTTTTGTTCTTGGCATATATAAAAAAATATATTCCCTCCATTCCAAAATTAAGAATATAATTTTCTTTTAATAGAGTATTATTTAAAAAAAATATAATATATTATATTAAGTCCCAAAGGAAAAAATACTTGAAGGTGAATGAAATAGTATTTTTCAAAATTTAAGTCTTACTTGCAAAATTTTCAGTTTAAAACACTTCTTACTTATTAAAGATCTTTTTTATGTTTTGAAAAGAGTTAACAACGAAATTTATAACAAAAAACCCCCTTAACTTTAAAATAAATAGCTTGAGGCAGTAATGTCAGTAGGTCTTTGTTAATGAAGTTTTGCAGGGACATAGTATAGTAGGGATAAAAGAATAAGCAACGTAAAAGAGAAGCAGATAAGTAAAGTGAGTAGGAGAATTTTTATAATGGTTCGGTTTAAGTTTACTCCACTCTTATTTTCTTTACTTAAGAAGACCCTCACTAAGAATTTTCACATAGAATAAAATACAGCAGGACACTTAGTCCAAAAATACAATAGATCACTAAGACTAGATTGAGTTACATAGACTATAGGATGATAAAATATTTTGTTTGCTATCTCTAAGCAATAAACTCCTTGTTGTGAAGATTAGATAGCCTTTTCAGGCTTGAATGTTCGTGTCTTGCTGAACTTCTCGGATGTTAGATGTTAGAGCAAATTTTTGGTAGTTCAGTAGTCATAAAAGAAATTTATGACTCCTATTTATACTACTCCAAAAATCTATTCGTTGAGAATTTGAAATAGATCCATTGGAGTTGTACTGTTTTGACAGTGACTTGAACCTTTACAGCTGTTCCTTACTTGGTTAAAAAAGATAGTCGTTATTTTGTCTTGTAGTGCTTTTTGAAAAACCTTCTAGAAGCTGACTAAATAGGGACAAAGGTAAAGACCTTTTCTGATATGCTTGCTCTGTATCAGGTCTTGCTTATTTCCATTATAAGCAAGACTGTCCCTGAAAGTTCTTCGTAACTTCAACATCCTTCCTGATCGATGAGCAGAGTCTTTACTTGTGAACAAGATTCTTGCTTAATTATAGCAGAATATATCCACCTAACAAGTTGGATATTTTTCTAAGTACTTTTACAACAATTAAGTAAGGATGATATTACATCATCAATTCTTATAAAAGTAAAGACAAAGTTTTTTAAGTAAGAGTAATATAAGCATGAGTACATTAACAATCTCCCCCTAATTGATAATGTCAAAACGAGTCATCTTGATCACATCAGGAAGAAACAAGTTATATTTCATTTCAAAAAAAAAAAAAATGGTACATGAACAAATGAAATTCAATACATGAATGAAACAAAAGGGAATTATTCTTGTTGTTCTAGCTTTCCTTCATCATCTGTAGATTCTTGATATTGATCCATTCCAAAGTTCACTAGCTCCAGCATTCTTCTTTCTTCAGCATCCTGCTTTTGTTTCTTTAAAGCTTCTTGCTCTTATTTCTTTCTTTCCATCCTATCCTATCCTTTTTGTGTTGATATTCCCTTTCATATTGTTGATCTCTGAGTTTCTTCATTTCCAACTCGCATTGCTTGATCTTGAATTCAGAATCTGTGATACTAGCAAGTAGTTTGAGACTTTCAGCAGGCCCTGACTTCTTCATCATTACATCGACTTCCTCAAGTGCCTTCTGATGTCTCATATAAGGAGAAGGATTTAGAATTTGCACAGTAGAGTCAGAGATAGGTTTGGGAACCCTTCTTTTAGTAGCAACAGGAGTAGAAGTCAAAGCTTGATCTTGTTGTTGTTGTGCCTCTTGATCTCTCCCCCCCTTTTTGATATCATCAGCCATCAAAAGGAGAAAGTCAATCAGCTTGTTGAGGGTTAGCAAGATCTGATCCTGTTTACACTCAATCTTAGTGTTTCAATCTTCAATCTTAGGAGCAGCAGGAGAAGCCTTGGAAATTTGCGCAGAGACATCAGGCTGAAAATTGGAAAGACTGGCTAACATTTTATCCATTTTGGAATCAACTGTAGCAAGCCTTTTCTTGGTTGATTTAGAGTGCAAGTGGGTTGATTTTGTAGATTTTGAGGTAGCAGATGGAAGCTTGAGAAGATTGGAAGGATAGGAGTCTTCAAGCCTGACTGGAACAATGGATTTTGTGCTAATGTAAGTTCTTTGGCGTCCACAAGAGAAGTCTTCTAAAGAGGGGTTAGCAGCAGCAACATAGCCTTCAGCAGCAAGTAAGTTAGCAGTAAAGATTATAGGAAATTTATGTTTGTGCATATCCATGCGAAACCTATTGGTAAAGTGGGTTGCGGTCCGACCAAAGTGAGGAGTTGACGTAATCATGTTCTAAGAAACTCTCCATAGATTTTCAATAAGAGCAAAGAAGTTTGGCATTCTTCGGAAATAATCTAAAATTGCGTGCATAGCCATTCCACACCAGTCAACATGAAGCATGGGTAAGAAGAGTAGGAAGTCAGCATGAAGCATGTATAAGAAGAAATCATAGTTGAGTCCAAGCTATAGTCTTCTGCTCCTTGCTGATGCTTCAAAAGGAATGATTTCTTCTTGAAGTTCTCTTCTTCGTATAGTCGACTTCCCATAGATATTGCTCATATTGTTAGCATGAATATCCTTAGTTCTCTGATCGATCAAATGTTTGAGAAAATGCTCATAGAGCAAAATTTCTCTTTCTGTGCGAACATAGAAGGAGATGTGTCTGGCAAGTGCATTAAATCCCAGTTCCTTAAGCCGTTTCAGCAAGGTTAACCTAAAGTGCCTTACTGTGAAGTTAAGATTGTAATAAAGGAGACAATAGTCATTTTGAAGTTCATAACTATTGTCCTCAGTGAGATCTCTCTTGACCATCCTCACAGCAACAACAGTTACCTTAGCCAAATGCTCTTCTGTTGATTCTTCAGGTAAAACTTGCTCTCCCTCAGCAGCTGGCTTCCCTTCAGTAGGCATAATATTGATATGTTCTTCCTCATTTTCCTTATCTTTTTCAATAGGCTCCCCCTCGGCATGTGTCGGTGGTGGTGGTGATGCGCCACTTGGTCCTTCAAGTAGTTGCTCAGCAAGATATGCCTTAAGATCTATGCCAGTTTTTTCAGCATCTTCTATCAACAGAGCTTTGATGAGTTCTTTAGATTTTTGTTCCATTCTTCTTTAAGTAGGAACTTCATCGAAGCTGCTGTCTAAGTTACTGCTTCTTGATTCCACAGTTTTCTTTGATTTGCCCTTCCCTTTCATAGCAATGTGTTTTCTCTTTGATTGTTCCACATTATCCCTAATGGCAACGAGAGGCAAAATAATTCTTCAAGCGACAGTAGGCTTGGCAATGGCAACTATAGTCTCTATTGATTGATCATTTTGGAATTCTTCCTCAATAATTTGCTCTAGCTCGATCAAATTAGCAAGATGTATGTTTGTATGCTGTTGTGTTCTGGTGATTTCCCTTTCAACAGCATCATCCTTGGCTTCTGGACCTATGACACTCTCAGGTGTGTCAACAAGCTCCAGTACTTCAGTGGTACTGATCACTTCAGTAGGGGTGGAAGCATCACTTGCTGATGGTAATTCAGCAGTAGGAGTCGGTTGATCTGTAGCAAGTGTTTCCTCTGTAATAGTATCAATCTCCTTGAAGAGTTCATCAATTGAACTTCTCAGAGTGGTAGCAACAACCAATGACGACTTGGCAGCAGTATGATAGTTGTCGATCTCCTTGAAAAGTTCATCTTCAACAGGTATAGCAGTGGGGGACTGCAAAGGGAATTTCCTACTAGCCTTGTTCTTCCTCCTCATCAGTAGGAGGCCCAATGTCTAATCCTCTTTGAGCAATAGTCTCAGGAAGCATCCTCATCGTATAATGCCATGAAGAAATCATACATTTCTCTTTCTTTTGTGTTCAGGGTGTCAGGATCAAAATCCGTACAACAACAACAAACTTATTTTTCTTTTTCGATCGTTGCAGTTATGCAGCTACATATTTTTTCCCGGTAGGTTTTGGCTTACTAGCAGGATTTGTCTTAGCAGTAGTTTGTTCATCAGTAGGACATCCTTAGTCTTGTTATGCTTCAACAACCTCCTCAGTATAGTCTGCTGCCTTCTTTTTCTTTTCTCAGCAACAACCTTTGCTAGGGCAGCATGATTTCTTTCATAATTCTATAAAATTGATGGTTTGATGATTTTTCTTTTTGGAAGTTTCTTAGATCTGATACCTACTGGAAAATGGTTTACAAGAATTCCTTTCAATAGCAGGGATAAAGTTCGTCCATTTCTAATCTTACTTTTCTTCTTGTTGGAGAAGAATTCTTTGAGCTCCTCAAAGAAAATTTGAGTCTAGTTTATCTCTTGCTCATACTTCAGTAGGGATACAAGAGAGACAACCTTTGTTGATGTTTCATCTTGTGATGTGAATTTGCACAGCAAGGTTTTATG
Organism: Centella asiatica; assembly: GCA_014636745.2. Classification (NCBI taxonomy): domain Eukaryota; kingdom Viridiplantae; phylum Streptophyta; class Magnoliopsida; order Apiales; family Apiaceae; genus Centella; species Centella asiatica. The sequence goes on along the minus strand of CM025783.1, from coordinate 43,957,729 downwards.
TAGAATATCCATAAGGAAATCCCATTTTTTAAGGAAGTCCTTTCTCTTCTTGGTGTTGTGGTTTTTGACATACCCAAGCTCTTCTAGTATAACAGGGATTAGTATGGGTGGAATTAGCAAGCTCTGACTTGTCATTTGAAAAGTATCCGTGATACTTGCTGGTGTGATGGAGACTTGTTGTCCATTCACTTGACCAGTGATGTTGTTATGTCCTACTTGGACATTTTGGCAGAATTATTGAATCATTTCTTCATAAATTTGGCAATCAGTAGTGATAATATATATGATGTTGTTGTTCCTTAATAGCCTTATATTATATCCTGAATTTCAGCATCCTATTGGTCATCAACAAAGGAATCCAAGTCAATAATTGACTCAGACTCTGTTTTTTTTTACCAATTTACCATTTTGTTGTATTTGGTCAAATAAAGTGGTGGTTTTAAGACAGAGTCTCGGTGATTTATGTAGAAATTTGTAGAGAGAATTTTTGCTAGAGATAGTTGAGAGAGATTTGGATGAAAGTAAAAAAAAAATGAGAGGGGTAAGAAAGTTTATATAGGGGATGAAAAGAAGTTAAAGAGGTTTAGAGCCGTTACTGGTATAAGAAGTGAAGGAGTTAGTGGGAGAGAAAATATGTGGGTAGTGGTGAGAATTAATTACCGAAAGGACAACAACTGTAATTTGATAATGGGGCAGAGTGGCATTAAATGAGGAGAGAGAAACAAGCGGCTAAAGTAATGTTGAGCTATTTTTATGGTTGTAAAAGAGGGGATGACATCATTTTTTGGTGAGTTATTGAAATGTCAGCATGATGTGGTTACAGGTCTTTGCTGGTGCTAAGGTATCCTAAGATTGATAGGATTCAGTAGCATTTGGCACATCTTTTGCTTATCGAAAGTAGGCAAATATGTCCTTGTTGGACTTATAGTCTTGATAAGCCTTCCTTGGGAACCGGAGTCTTAAGCAGGGAATGTCAATTTGTAAACAGTAAAAACATCCTTATATTTAAACGTGATCTCTAATGAAATGATGCCTTATATCTATATGTTTAGTCCTAGAGTGTAAAATAGGGTTATAAGCAATGGCGACAACATTAGTATTATCACAAAATATAATAATAGACTTGAAATCAAACCCATAGTCAGCAAGTTGATTTTTCATCAATAGAATTTGCAAAACGCAACTTCCTGCTAATATGTACTCAGCTTTAGCAGTGGATGTTGATACCGAATTTTGCTTCTTGCTGAACCATGAGACAAGTCTTCCTCCCATAAGTTGGCACGTACCACTTATGCTTTTTCAATCGATTTTACACCTAGCAAAGTCCACATCCAAATATCCAGCAAGGTCAAATTTAGATTCTTTTGGATAACAAATTCCTAACAAATACATGTAACAAACATAATGTCAGGTCAGGTCTGCTTGCAGTTAAGTAAAGAAAGGATCCAATCATACCTTGATAGCTTGTTATGTCTACAGATTTATCTTGCTCATCTTTGTCTAACTTTGTTGCTGATGACATGAGAGTTTTCATAGGACTTGCTGTCTCCAATCCGAACTTCTTAAGCAGGTCTTTGGTATACTTGGATTGATTTATAAAAATTTTATCACTGGTTTGCTTAATTTGAAGTCCAAGAAAGAAATTCAACTCTCACATCATGCTTATCTCAAATTTGCTCTGCATAAGCTTAGCAAATCTTGCACAAAGTTTTTCGTTAGCAGAACCAAAAATTATATCATCTACATAAATTTGGACTAGCAATGTTTTATCTTTATGTTTCTTAATGAATAAAGTAGTGTCAACTTTACCTCTACTGAACCCTTCATTAACTAAAAAAAAGCATCCTCAATTTTCTTTGGTTCCATTTGAGATAGGAAACTTAAAAAATTATTTTCATTTTGAGTAGATCTTCTTGTCCTTACAAAACTTGTGAGATTCCTAATTATCAAATCTTCTAAGTGGGATTTGGTCCACTTCATCCTTCTTGGTAGATTTACTCGAGTGTCTTGCTACCTTAGTTCCTCCAAATTGGGTTCATCATCATTTACATTAGCAGAGGTGCTTTCAACTGGGATAGAGTGTTCTAAAGATTCTTCAGCAGACTCTTCCTTAGTTTAGGCAGTCTATTGAGTTTGATCATGTTCCTGCTCAACTATAGTAGGGAGTGAACCACTTGGTTCCTCATGGTTAGATTCATTAAATACTACTTGCATAGATTCTTCAACAATGATAATTCTTTTATTCAAAATACGAAAAGCCTTGTTGTGAGTGGAATATTCTAAGAAAATACCTTTATCTGATTTTGCTTGAAATTTAGTTAAGTTCTCCCTACCATTGTTGTGGACATAGCAGGGACATCCAAAGATGTGAAAATAATTGATGTTAGGTTTCCTTTCCTTCCATAGCTCATATGGAGTCTTGCTTAGAGTCAAGTGTATGAGAGAACGATTTTGTGTATAGCAGACAATATTTACTGCTTCTGCCCAAAAATACTTGGGGAGCCTAGCATCAGCAAGCAATGTTCTTCATGCTTCTTCCAAAGTTTTGTTCTTCTTTTCAATCATTCCATTTTTTTTTTGATTTTTTGCTACTGAGAAGTTGTGAGAATACCTTTCGTATCACATAATTCAGTAAATCCTCCAAAGTCAAATTCTTTTTCATGGTCGCTTCTTATTGACTTTATTTTGAGATTCTTCTCATATTTCACTTACTAGAGCATCATTCTTGTGAGCAAGAAACAATGCTCATGCATATCTTATGAAATCATCCATGATAGTGAATCCATATTTCATTCCACTAAGACTAGTTGATTGTGGTGGCCTCGGAAATCCCTTGAGCCGGGCCTCGGGCACTGTCAGCAATTTAGGTGACAGCCCCCCAAGGTCCCCAAGCTAGAACTCCGAGCTCCACCAGAAAACCACAACACAACAACATAATAGCGACAGATACATCATAGCCAAGCATTATCATTAGTAAAACGAGAAATATATTCTCAGATACAACATGTTCAAGTCTTAGAAGTTTACAACCTCTTACAAAACCTCAAAATTCAAATAGACAGTCTGCAGCAGAAACAAAACTTTAGATGGCCCGTCTAGCCTTACAATCTAAACATTTCTATGATAACCTCTCGTTTCACTTTCCCTCTAAAGGCCATCCATAGGAGAGAGATTAAGAAACTCTCACTATGTCATTTCCTCTTTTTCTTTATTATGTGTCTCGGCCTTCTTGACATAACCTGTAAAACATTTCATAACATTTCACATGAGCATTTACGCTCAGCAAGCATATATTCATAAGCAAGAAGGACAGATATTTCAAAAGCTTTAATATTCATTGAGGTTGAGCGAAACAATGCCAACACCTCTTGATAATTCAATAAACATGTATCATTCAGGGTTCCCGAGTGATATCAAAGGGTTAACCCATTTTTAAATAAATCATGATTCGCCCTCTCTTCACAAGATAATGCATCATCACACCAACATGATCACTATTTGACTTCCTTTACAATCAAACTTCATCCCAGCTGGTCAGCCTGGTCGTTTGACTTCATCATATGACATACGTAGTCAGTGCAGAAAACATTGGTCTGCGAGGGTCTGATTACCGATGCCTTGACCTCTCATTCCCTATAAAACACTCAACAGCCCCTTTACTACCCATATGGATATACCTTGAAAACATTTTCTTGCTATAAAACTTTGGCGTGCTCAGCCAATTAATAGTGGCAACTACAAAAAACTTTGGTGTGCTCAACCAATTAAGAGTGGCGACAACCAATAACTTATATATATATATCTATATGGGACATGCTCGGGTGCGCATACAAGTTCACGGCCTGCAACACCCTTACATCATCTTTTGGTGAGCTAGTGAATTTTAAACAGCTAGCAACCACCCAATAATACATAGCTCAATCATCAACATCTTTTCTCGTACATCAGATCAATGATCATACGTTACTTAATCATAAAAAGAAATCATTGTCTTGCATAAGCATTAACATTATTCATTTACGTAAATTGAAACAATGATTTTATGTAATTAGTAAGAAAGGAAGTGAACTGAGTACCTACTTGCCTTGGTCCTTAGGTTTGCTTAAGAAAGATTGTTTTGTCTGCTTACCAAATTGGCAAGCTCTAAAAGGGTTTTCTTTTTCAAAGGAAAATTTTGGTAAACCTTTTACTAGTTCTTTAGCAGCGAGTTTTGAAATCGTTTTGAAATTTAAGTGTGAAAGTCTCTTATGCCATAACCAACTAGCATCTGCTAAAGCTTTAGCAAGAAAGCAAGTTGTTTCAGTAGGACTTAGCTTAGCCAAATGTACTACATAAACATTACCATTTCTTGAACCAGAAAGCTTCAAAGAATTTGTTTGAAGATCTCTTACTTGACATTGATTGTCTAAAAAGGTGACCTTATGCCCTTTGTCACACAACTAACTTATACTAAGTAAGTTGTGTTTGAGTTCTTCCACATAAGCAACCTTGTTGAAGCAGACTATTCCATTTCCTGCTGAGCCATATCCCTTTGTTTTTCCAAAACTATTGTCTCCAAAAATTACTTGAGGTCCATCTTTCTCCTTAAAATTGGTGAGCAAGGCTTTGTCTCCTATCATGTGTCTTGAACACCTACTGTCAAAGTAACAAATTTATTCCTTGCTCACAACCTTAGTAAGATCTATTTCCTTGTTGGCTTTAGAGTTCTTAGCCAATAAGTAGAGTTTAGCGATTTCTGGTCCTGAATCTTCTGATTCACTCTCACTATCACTCCAAGATTTTTCAGCAAAGAGTCCTTTCTCCTTCATGGAGGAGTTGTTCTTTTGTTGGTACTTTTTGTAGTAATCTTTTCCCTTGCTCTTATCATTAACAGGGTATTTCTTCTCTTCTCTTTTGTGCTTTGATAGTCAGCAGCATAGTGTCCTGGTTTCTTGCAATTGTAGCAGAGGTCTTTTAATGAGTCCTCGATTTGAACTTCCAATTCTTCTGAAGTTTCCTCGATCTGAACTTGCTTGCTACTATAGCCATGTGTTCGTCACTGTCAGCAGACTCCGAATCTGAGTCTGCTACCTGCTTAGGCTCAGTAGCCTTTAATGCCACTCCTTTGTCTTTCCTTTTGGGTTCAGCTGTGGCATCTCTTTGAGCTAGTTCCATTTTATAAGTAAGTAGGTTCCTATACAGTTGCTGAAGATCAATAGCATGTAAGTTTCTTAATTCCTTTACTGCAGTGGTTTTTGGATTCCACTGTCTTAGTAAAGATGTCATGAATTTAAGATTGATGTCCTTGATGTCATAGGTCTTCCCTAGAGCACGTAGATTGTTGAGCAGGATAGTGAATCTTTCATATATGGCAGTAAGATTTTCTCCTTACTGTATACTAAACATTTCATATTGTTGTATAAGCAAGGATTGCTTATTTTCTCTAACTTTTGTTGTGCCTTCATTTAGAACCAGCAGGGCATCCCATACTTCTTTAGCAGATGTGCAGCTGAAAACACTTTCAAACATTTCTTCTTCGAGAGCCATGAAGAGAATGTTCGTTGCCTTTTTGTTGAATCCTACTTTTTTTTTCTTCATCAGTCCATTCTTTTCTCAACTTTGGTATAAGTTTGTTGGGATCATTAAGGTTTATCTTTTCTCCTATGTTAGGCCCAACCTTTATTGCTTCAAATAATTCCTCGTCAATAGCATTCATGTACTCCTATATTCATAATTTTCAGTTAGCAAATCTATCTCTGGTGCACATGGTAGGGTTTGCCTCCAAAATCACTTCTTAAAGCAATTTAATTTGGTTCCTCTAAAGCTGTAAGGCTTAGCAAAGAATGTTAGGCTCTGATACCACTTATTATATCCTAATGGGAAAAATACTAAAAGGGAGGTTGAATAATGTTTTTCAAAATTTAAGTCTTGCTTCTAAAATTTCTAGTTTAAAGCACTTCTTGCTTATTAAAAATCTTTCTTATGTTTTGAAAAGAGTTAGCAGCAGAATTTATAGTAAAGAACCCCTTATCTTTTAAATGAATGGCTTGAGGCAGCAATGTCAGTATGTCTTTGCTAATGAAGCTTTGTAAGGATAGACTATAGCAGAGATGAAAGAATAAATAATGTAAAAGATAAGCAGATAAGTAAAGTGAGCAGTAGAATTTTTATAGTGGTTCGATCTAAGCCTACTCCACTCTTCTTCTCTTTACTTGAGAAGACCCTCACTATGAATGTTCACACAAACAAAATACAGTAGGACACTTAGTCCGAAAATACAATAGGTCACTAATACCAAATTACAACCTTAGTCACTCCATCCTTTTCTGCCCATAAATTATAAGCTTTCATAGTGTTAGGTTGAGTTTGATTAATAACTCGAGGATCATGCTGAACCACTGTCCATAGAAAAACCAAAATCCCTACTGAACTTCTCTGGTATACCAAAAAGATGAGTAGGCAGTGGAAACATGTACGTAGTCCAATCAATAGCACGAACAACGACAATGTTATCGGTATTATCTCTCATGTCAATACATATATATCACGTAACTTCTTCAAGATTGTTGGAAATCTTAGAGCTGCATCAAACAATTATGCACTATTAATTAAAATTAAATTAGCACAATTATGCAGATATATTTATATTGAGAACATGGCATAGATAACCAAATAATAAATGAAACAAAATTAGAAAAACAAGTACCCCAATTAGTAAGAGAACTATAAAACAAAAAAAAAGGACTTATCGAAACAGAGGAACAACTGAGTCGTTGATCCCTAGAAAAGGAACGAATATTTTTGAAGAAGTATTTGCCACACTTACGTTATGATGGATTGTTGCAAGTCTCCTTCCAAGATAGAATAGCACAACACTATTGTAACAACCACAATTTCCCAACCATAGACCAGCGTCGTCAAATTAATAAACTGTTTAGACTTAGGCCTTTCGATGGAAAATTGGGTTGCCAGAGGGGGAATACAAAGAGCTATCACACAAAACCTCTTTTCTTTATGATAATAAATAAAAACAGAGTATACACAGTGATTATTACAATCATTATTTTAAGAGTTCTTAACAGCAGAATAACATATCTTTTTCTTGATAACAAAACAAGATCAAACCAACCGAAAATCATATTTATGAGCCCCGGACAACCAGATCTACTGGCACTGACACGACCTTTCTTTACCCTTGGAACTGTCTCCTTTCTCGGGTTTAGCTGAAAGGGAATCAAGCAAGTGAGCTACAAAAGCTCAGCAAGTAATGTAATATAGGACAACTACAATAAATCCGGATATGAAACCAGTTCAAAAATATCATTTTCAAAATAACATGAAAATATTAAAATCTGTTGGATTTAGATGGGGAGAATCCATACCTTTAAATAGAAGAAATATTGGCTATATCATGCCTCTTGAAATGAAGAAATAAGGAATCCACATAAGTCGTCGGATGTTTTTCAGTACTATGACTTACTTGAATATCTCTCTCATGACGTCTTTTCAGTACTATGACTTACTTGATCGTCAATTCTGTTTAGCACAAGGGCCTACTGAGAATATCTCTTACCACATGACAATAATTGGCCAATGCTATTTCATTGTGGTCTACTATGTACATACATATGACATTTAATAGAAGACTTAATTACATCTACATTCTCATGGGCCCGGCAGAATAGAGTATCCCATTCTCATATCTGGGTTGATTCCCCTACTCATAGTAAAGTTGTTAGAACAATATAAGCTCAAGTGTTTGTAAAAGGGGGGGGGGGGGGGGGGATACAAACACTATAAACTTTTTGCTCGTTTTAAACTTTAGTTGGCACTGACTAGAAACAGCTGCAAGAAACAGAAAAACTAAAAGATATGAACACACAGATTCAAGTTAAAATAGTTATATTAATACTTGAGGTTTTTCTGAAAATCTGTATAACCACAAATGTGATTAAACAGCTACAAGATCTGTAATGAAATTACAGCTTCAAATTCACACTCACTAGCTTCTAAACTTTTTTTGAAATATTTCTCTCACGATATATTACAAAGCTTCTCCAGTGATTTGTGTGCTTCGATTGTTTGTTGATCTGTTGGAATAATCTATTTATGTGATGATAACTCCTTTGCATTTGTAGAAGATCAGTGGATGAGATCACGTGCTAAGACGTGCTACTCTTTTTAACTTTGCCGCATATATGTCACATCGTTGTCTTTTAGACACTATGTGTCAGACTGCTGCTACTTTAGTTGTTTCTTTTTCATCCCCTGATCTATGTGCATTTAATGTTCAAGAGTTGTCATTGGACCAAGCAAACTTCAAAAAATATCTTTCCAGTTATATCTCTTGCTTCTTTTACAAGCTTCATCGATTTGCGTGTTAGACCTGATGACGGGTGTATGCAGTCATAACCATCCACTGATGTCAAGCCCTGACATGAACTTGATCAGCGCTTCTGGATCCCCTAATGATAATCATTTGACAAGGACTGGATCAGGGCTACAACCTTCACTTGAGTTTTACTCAGTGCTTCTTTGATCCACTGATGTTATGACTTAAGACATACACTGATTGCTTCCACTGATGCAGTGTTTAGCTTTCCCCCTGATGGGTTGGCCTGACACTGTCATACCCTGATGCATTACCCTGACAAGTGACATGTCTTGGTCACACCCTGATGCATTCCACTGACGGGTCTGTCTGCCTTAGTCATCCACTGATGGGTTCCCCTGACGGATTTCCCTGATGGTTCTTAATCTTTGAAGCTTGTTTGGAATATCTGATGTGCGGAATACTTTGACTATGTTGGAGTAACATCAGACATTCCTCTTCACTTTGTCAAGTCCTTTAGATGTTCTATTTTATGACTTGTCTTGTGAAGTGTTTGGTCATCCCCTGATGAATAAGTTTATCATCACTGGATGCAAAACTTGTGCTGATATTAAGGTTTATAAAGTACCTTAAGTATTTATAGATGCACAATTTACTTTCTAAAAATCATCATCATTTTAACTCTAACAATCTCCCCCTATTTATGTTTATCATTTTGATAACCATAAATTCCTAGATGCACTGATGATGATGTCAAAACCAATATTAAATACAAGAAAGAATTTCTGTACAACTATTTCCTATATCTATTACAACAAAAATATACAGTTTTAGACATCAAGATCCTTTTTCCTTTTCGCTGAGACAAAGGGCAATGGTTGACTTGATTTAATCGGCTGAGAGTCACTTCCAAGGCCTTGTCGTCTTTGATCTGGATTTTGATCAGGAATCCTGAGTCTGTTGTCTTCCCCTCCTGCAAGCAACTGATCCAACTCCTTTTGAAGAAGCCTTCTGAAGTTAACAGTGTTTACATTCTTGCTTGATTCCAAAGCTTCAAGGACAGATTTGATCTCTTGAATGTTGGCTGCAGCAAGTTGTGACCAGTGGAAGGTAATGATCTCCTCCTTCTTGTTTTTGAACTCAACACCCATGGGGCTTCTGATCATTTTTAGATATTCTTTGAATCCCTTCACTGGTGGCACATCCCTTACTGCAGCATTCTCATCATCAGCTTTGGTTTCTTCAATCTCTTTGAGCACTCTCTCAATCAGCAAGATTCTGAACTGGATGACATGTTCATTTTTGTGATAAACAATTTGGCTTAGAACATGCATCATTTCCTCTAGGTCGAGTCCATCAACGTCTTTGATCTTTATGTTTTTCTCCTGCCCATCAGTGGATTTATAGAATAATTTCAATGGTCTTTCCAAGGCTGTGGGCAGGCTCCTTTCATCGTTGATGGCTCTCGTCAGCTTGTCGATCATCCCCCTTAAGTCTCTGTTAGCCGCTGAAGATTTGGAAATCAGGTTCATCATCAATCCAAGTTGTTCAACATCCATTCTCCTAAACCAGTCCATTGTAACATTGAATTGAAACCCACTCTTTTGTTGTACTGTTATCAGCTGATCCCTTTTTTTGTTGAACCTAACATCTATGCTTTTTATGGAGAACATAAATGTCAGGTTTTTGCGCCTTTCTTCTTTGAGGAATTCAGCTAGAGTGGGTGGACCATATGCTGTGGTAATATGAGAAGGTGCTTGATCCTTGGCTTCAGATGACTTAGGTTTGGTGGCATCAGGGTCTTCGGTTTTGTCTTAAATTGTATCCCCTGATGCACCTTTCGGGTTTTGAGCTCTTCTTTGCTGAGGATTCCTGGAGGTCCTGGGCCTGACACTCTTCTTCTTCTTTGCTTCCTCCTGTTCCTTTGCCATTTCCCTCTCTTCTTCTTCTTGAAGTTGCTGTGCATATATTGCATCAGCTTCCACGAGCTTTTTGTCCTGAGGGTAGACCAGCTCCACTTTCCCATTAATCACAGCTTCAACGGGTGTTGGAAAGTGGGCTGTCTTTATGGCATCTCCAAGTAGCTTAGTCCCTGATTGAGTGTTGGATTTCTTCTTTGGTTCCTCAATTAGGATGCCTTTGCCTTTGTCCTTGGGTTTTGGAGCAGGAACAAGAGCAGTCACATCCCCTAATGGTTGACTTGATTTCTCAGCAACATCCCCTAACGAATGCTTGGTTGATTTCTCCCCCGTTTTGACAGCATCACCAGTGGGAGTTGAGAGTCGGGATGTGACTTGGAGAACTTGCTTTAGAGTGCCAGCCATGGTTTGTTGCAGAGTCTCCATGCTGGTCAGTTGAGCAGTGAGATCAGCAAGCTTCTTGTCTACATTGTCAGCTTGCTTCTTCATTCAGAGCAAGGTCTGGCTGGTGACCAGGGAGTCGACAACTTGTTGTACGTTGTTGATCTTTTCTGTAAAATATGTGTATAGTTTCTTATTCTCTATATCTATAGACTTACCAATTATGATCTGTGATTTGAACACTTTGATCAAGATTGGATCAGTGGTCCTTGCGAGCTCTTGCTTTAATAACTATACAGTATCCGTCACCTGATTCTACTGAAAGTACAAATCAACTCCGATGAACTGGGAAAAATCATCTTGGGGAGCATCATCTTCATCATTTTCAGAGCTTGAAGTAGTATTTATAATATCTATATTTTCTCTCTGTTCTTTATTTACAAGGATCTCATCCTTATCTCTCTCATTCTCTCCTTTTTCTTTGCCTTCTAAGGCATCACTCATATCCTCTCCTTTTTCATTGCCTACTAAGGCAATACTCTCTTCCTCTCCTTTTGCCAAAGTCATCTCAGGGGATTGACTTTGCCTCTCTACACGAAGTATTTGCTCAGCCTCACTCAAAATTGTCCTAGAAGGGCTCCTATGGGTTTGGAGATCAACAACTGTGGCCAGTTCGAATAATGTATGTACAGATTCTGGTTCCACAGTAGTGATAAGAGAAGGAGAAGAAGTAATGTGTGTATGTATAATTGGTGAAGTGTATGTTTCTATAGAGGAAGTATTTACAATTGGGGGAACATAAAGACTTATAGTTGTGGTATATACATTAGTATTTATGTCCCCTGTCTGATCAACAGTGATTGTATCAAGGAAAAAGGAGTCAACCATTTGAGTGTGTTGACTATCAATCACTGTGTCAGGGAGTGTTGGCTCCTCCAAGAATTGAGAAATTGGAGAATCTGATCTTATGGCACTCAATGTTTATGTCATAACATCTGAAGAAATTTGAGGAACAGAGAAAGAAGGAAGTGGTGTAGTTGGGAGTGTTGGCTGAATCACTGATCGAGGAGGTGATTCATCAAAAGATGTAGAAGAATGCTTATGACTCATGTCAATCTTATTGAGAAGCTTTTGAACTACAACACCTTGAGTAGTGTGTGCACTCACTATGTCAGATATCTGCAAGTGGCTCTCAGAGATCCTGATGTTAGTTTCATCAGAGTCCATGGTAAGTGTATGTGTCTCACTCAACTGTGTCCCTGGTCAGTGTATGTGTCTCACTCAACTGTGTCCCTTGTTGGGGACTATTTTTAATAACTAATTCCTTTTGAGAGGAACCAACTAGAAATTTGTCTAAATCCTTATCAAAAGCAGCATCCTTTTGAGAGGATACTGCCTGGTCAGGCTGTTGGGTAACACTCGTGGCTCCCTTCTTCTTCTTACACCTATAGCCAATCACTCTCTCTCCTTGCTCCCCTTTAGTTGATGTGGTAACTTCACTGGTTTTCTTTTAATCCCAATAGTCTTTTGGGAGACTATGGGTTGGGTAATAGAGAGTGGTTGTGTAGAAATGGGTTGTTCTACTTGGGTAGGCAGAGAGGTGGTTGCATTCTCTGCCATAGTAGATAAGGGTGAAGAATTTACAGGTTGAGAAGTGGAGGGTGAAGAATTTACTACCTGTACCATATGCATTGGAAGTGCAAATGGTTCGGCTATATAAGACTTCTTTATGATTTCTGCAAACAATTTCTTCATTTGCTTGTATGACTATACAGTAATATCATTCTCAAAAGAAAGATTAGTAATTTGGTCCTTAATAATCATAAACAAAAATCTAGCATAATATACATCAGATTTCCTATTATTAAAATTACCTAATTTATTTACAAGGTCATCAAAAATTATTTTACCTATATTTATATTTACATTTTTAATCATGGCGTATGCTATTTTGAAAGTTAAAGAGGTAATAACCTCAAAGTTAGAACACTTACCTGAGAACGCCTTGGTGATTGTATCGAAAAGGTAAGAGATCTCCCTCTTCACGTTCACCCTCTTGAGGTCCTTGAACTTTAACACTGCATTGGGAGCAGCGTTATAGCCTAGTTCCCTCGAGAAATCCAGCAGGTCGGCATCACTGGGTAGTTCCACCAGGTCTTGAATAGGTAGCCCCAAAGCAGAATTAATTCTGGAAGGGGTTATTTTTCCTTTTTCAGAAGAAACTTTGAAAGATATTCCCTTGACCACATCAGCCTTGGTGGTGGAGTACATGAACTTGGCACTTGTCCATAGTTGAGACAGTGCTTCCCCTGACATTTCTTCATCGGTAAAGATTGCTTTACTATACTCCGAGTTGAGTATATAGTTCATTATCGGCTTGAAGCAATCATTTACCTCATCAATGTCAGAGAAACCCACATAGTTCGTGGGTGGGACTGTCCAGTTCCTTTGAATTTGTTGGCGTGCCATTGATGCTCTGAAGGTTTGAAGTTCTAGGGTTTATGTGAAAACGAGAAAGAAAGAGAAAGAAAACTCGAGCAAATATCAGAAAAAGGTTAAATGTTTTGGGGAGTTTTAAAAAATAGGAGAGATAGAGTATTAATACCCGCCTTTTGACGTTTGAAAACTACTCTTGTAAACACGCTATCAGGGAGTCAGTTCAGTTTCTGTGATGACACGTCATCAGTGAGAGAGGACCTTATTGATGAGTTGTCATCACTTAACTGAGCGTGATTCTCGATGCAGTTAAAAACATTTTAAACTTACCCTGATGTTTACTGTATGTACATACCCTGACATTTATGCATAAGTCAGATGCCCTGACGCTTATACCAGAGCAAGAGACCCTGACCCTGATGCGCGAGTCTAACACCCTGACCATGATGCGCAAGCTGGACACCCTGACCCTGATGCATCAGTTAAAACAAAAACACCAAACAAAAATACAAAATATACAAGTATACATATACATATTTACAATAATAGCATATATAACCCCATATCAATTGATTTTATCAGGAACTTATGAAATGAGTTAGAAATACCAGAACTTATGAATTTGACCCTGACCCTGACGCATAGTTCACCATTCCCAGCTCTCCCACAAGATTGAAAAACGTGGCTTCATCAAGAGCTTTGGTAAAAATGTCTGCCAGCTACTGATTTGATGGTACAAATTGTAGTTCAATGGTTCCATTCATAACATATTCCCTGATGAAATGATATCTGATTTCTACATGCTTGGTTCTGGAATATTGCACAGGATTTTTAGCAATGGCAATGGCACTAGTGTTATCACACCTGATTGGAATTTTGTTGAAGTCCAGGCTATAATCCATTAACTGATTTTTCATCCATAGTATTTGTGCTCAACAGCTTCTAGTTGCAATATATTCAGCTTCAGCAGTTGATGTTGAAATTGAGTGTTGCTTTTTGCTGAACCAAGATACAAGCCTTCCTCCTAGAAACTGACAGCTTCCTGTTGTACTTTTTCTGTCAATTCTGCATCCTCCAAAGTTAGCATCAGAATATCCTATCAATTCAAATCCAGACTCCTTTGGATACCAAAGTCCCAACTCTGCAGTGCCTTTTATATATCTCAAGTTTCTTTTCACTGCGATGAGATGAGATTCCTTTGGGTCAGCTTGATATCTTGCACAAAGACATGTTGCAAACATTATATCAGACCTGCTAGCTGTTAGATACAGCAAGGATCCAATCATTCCCCTGTAAGTCTTCAAATCAACATTCTTTCCATCCTTATCAGGGTCAATCTTGGTTGTAGTGGTCATTGGTGTCTTTGCTACTTTTGAGTCCTCCATGTCAAATTTCTTGAGAAGTTCTTTGGCATATTTTGTCTGATGAATGTAGATTCCATTAGTTGCTTGTTTAACGTGCAATCCCAAGAAGTATGATAACTCACCCATCAAGCTTATTTCATACTTGCTTTGCATGAGTTTGGAGAACTTTTCACATAGTCTAGTGTCAGTGGATCCAAAGATAATATCATCAACATAAATTTGAACCAAAATCAGATGACCTTGGTGTTGTCTAAAGAACAATGATTTGTTAATGATACCTCTTGTGAATTTGTTTTCCACTAAAAACTTTGACAATGTGTCATACCAAGCTCTAGGAGCTTGCTTCAGTCCATAAAGTGCCTTTTCTAACTTGAACACATGATTTGGAAATTTTGAACTCTTAAATCCTGGGGATGGTTGGGCATACACCTCATGTTCCAATTTCTTATTGAGAAAAGCACTTTTCACATCCATTTGATAAATCTTGAAATTCGAATGTGCTGTATAGGCTAAGAAAATTCTTATAGCCTCAAGTCTGGCTATTGGTGCAAAGGTCTCATCAAAGTCAATCCCTTCTTCTTGAAGATAACCTTTTGCAACCAGTCTTGCTTTGTTTCTTACAACAATGCCAGCTTCATCCATCTTGTTCTTGAATACCCACTTAGTACCTATTATAATTCTGTCTTTGGGTTTAGGTACTAGTTTCCATACTTGATTTCTTTCAAACTGATTTAGCTCTTCTTGTATAGCCATTATCCAATCTGCATCTTGAATGGCTTCTTCAAATTTCTTTGGCTCCATTTGTGAAAGAAAGCAAGCGTACAGGCATTCATTAGATGTTGCTTTTCTGGTTTGCACTTTCTTGTTTGGGTCACCAATAATTAAGTCTTGTGAATGACTTCTGGCCCATTTGGGATTAGAGATGTATCTTGATGAGCTTGCTTGATTGACATCTCCTCCCCCTAAGTTTGTGCTCCCAGCTTCTGAAAACTCTCCCCCTGAATTAGTGCTTAATTCAAGGTTCAAGTTATCCCCTGATGGTGCATGACCTGATGGATGATCCCCTGATTGAGTATCCCCTAATCGATTGTCTAGGAAATTGACTCTATCATTGGAAGAGGCTTCTTCATTGTGTGGATTGACATCAGGAATGGCTAAATTCTCCATTTGTCTGCACTCATAAGCTTCAATCTCTTGATAATCAGTTTCATCTTCATTTTCAAACCTGAGCTCCTTATGAAAACCAGGGTCTTCAAGCCCAGATATTTCTTGATCATCAAAAGCTACATTTATAGACTCCATCACCACCTAAAGTCTCTTGTTGTAAACCCTGTAGGCCTTAGATGTCAAGGAGTAACCTAGGAAAATTGCTTCATCAGCCTTTGGATCAAATTTCCCAAGTTCTCACCAAAGTTCCTTAAGATAAAGCATTTGCATCCAAAAACATGTAGGAACTTGATGTTTGGCTTTCTCCCTGTCATTAGCTCATATGGAGTCTTGTTGTGAGCCTTGTTGATTAATGACCTGTTTTGAGTAAAGCAAGCATTGGAAATTGTTTCAGCCCAAAAATAGGTAGGAATCTTTGCCTCTGCTAGCATTAATCTACCAGCTTCTATCAGGGTTCTGTTCTTCCTTTCCACTACACTATTCTGTTGAGGAGTCCTTGAGGTAGAAAGTGTATGATTGATGCCTTTCTCCACACAAAATCCATCAACAGCTGCATTCTTGAATTCAGTTCCATTGTCTGTCCTCAACATCCTAACCACTGATCCTGACTCAGTTTCCACTTTCTTGATGTGGTCAATGATTTGCTGAGGAACTTCTAATTTTGCATTTTGAAACTTCACCCAAGTGTATCTGGTGTAGTCATCCACAACGACCATTGCAAATCTTTTCTTTGACATTGACATAATATTGACAGGGCCAAAGAGATCCATATGTAGCAATTGAATTGGATCTTTAATCATTGAGGCTTCCTTGCTGACAAAGGATGTTTTCCTTGTTGACAAGCTGAGCATAACCCTTCTTGAATAAACTCCATTTGGGGTAGACCAGTTACTAACTCTCTCTTCACTAAATCATTGATTGTCTTGAAGTTCAGGTGAGAGAGCTTCTTGTGCCATAACCTGCTTTCATCAGGGGTTGCCTTGCTGACCCAAAGGAATCTCCTTATTTGAGATCAAGCATTGATCCCCTTTAAAGGAAATGATGTAACCTTTGTCACATAGTTGACTTATGCTTAATAAATTGTGCTTGAGCCCATCAACTAGTGGTACATTTTCAAATGAGACATTCCCATTTGCTGCTTTGTCATAGCCAAGAGTCAGTCCTTTACTGTTATCACCAAAAGAAATCACTGAACCATCCTTCTCTTGAAATTCTGTGAGCAGGGCTTTGTTTCCTATCATGTGCCTTGAGCAGCCACTGTCTAGAAACTAGATATGACTGCTTTTCACTTTTCCTTGCACACAAAAAATATTTAATTTGTTTTTGGTACCCAATTGGTTTTGGGTCTTTTAGGTTTAGTCACAGTAGTAGGTAAAACATCTCTTCCTTTAATAGTGACTTTTGGTTTTGGCAAATTTAAAACTTTCTCCTTTTTGGGAGCTTCAACATATGCTTTTGATTTCTCAACAGTTACATTGCCTTTTTCCTTGGAGGAGCAGACTTTAACAGTTGGTAAATCATCAACATATAAAATTGCGCCAGTCAAAATTTGTGGTTTTTCTTTGCATTGAAAAGATAAATGATTATTATTACCACAATTCCAGCACACTTTCCTAGGGGCTTCATGAATGGAAGTGTAATTACTATTCTTGTTTACACCTAGCTTTCCATTCCTGTTCTTTTTACTATCCCCTGACAGGCCTTTTTCCCTTAAAGGGCTACGAAGACCTGATACACTCTTTCCCCCTGACGACTGTGTATCCACTGATGCACAGTCTAGTTCTTTTCTAACTGGAGGCTTGAGTGTTTTGGCAAGAATTTGTTTCTTACCACTCCCACCACTTGTGGAAGCTTCACTTATCGGGAAAACATTCCCTTTTTCTAACTTTGTTACAGCCTTTACAAACCTGATATGTTGTATTGGCTTTTCCAAAGCTAGCTGCTATTTCAACCTCAATGGGAGGTTGCTTCACAAGAGTCTCTCTATAGCATAAACCAGATTTGGGATCAGATTTTTGACTGTTTAACTGATCCTCCAATTTCTTGCTAGACTCAGTCCATCTCTTTATGACTTACCTCTCTTGACTCAGGAGATTTGAGGTCCATTCCTCTCTTTTGATAGCACAGTCAAGAAGGTTTTTCATTCTTGAGAGTTCTTTTTCAAGATTCTCAAACCTGGAGAGTTTTGATTTTAAGTGAGTGTTCCTTGAAATTAAATGCTCATTTATTTTCTGCACTCTCTCAGTTTCAGCTACAGTACTCCTCAGGGTGTCATAGAGATCTTTTATCTCACAGGTCATTTCCTTAACAATTTTAACATAATCAGTTTTAGACATGTTAGAGGAAATTTCAAGCCTTACTTTTGAGCTGCTATTGTCAGTGGATGAGGCCATCAAGGCTAGGTTAACATATTCTTTAGCATCTTCTTCATCTGAGTCAACCCAGTCCTTTCCTTCTGCAATATATGCTTTTCCCTTCTTGTTTGCATTAAGAAGGTCAAAGTATTTCTTCTTGTAGTCAACTTCAGCTTCTTTGACTCTGGATTCACCATCTTTTGTGGCCTTGCGACACTCATTAGCAAAGTGACCCATTTCATTGCACTTGTACCACTTTATTCTTGATTTGTCAATAAAGTTTTTAGTGCTACTAGGCTTCCTTGCTGAAAATCTTTTGGATCCCGCAAGCTTTTGGAATTTCATCTTGGAAAACCTTTTTGCAAGAAAGGCCATGGTCTCATCCAGCTCCTCTAACTCTTCGGGAGTATAATCATCTTCCTTGGAGTCAGCTTCGTTGTCCCTTTCAAGTTCAGCATCTCCTAGTTGCTGCTTCATCAAGATACTTGGTCTTGCTTCTGGTTTGTCCTTCGTGGTAGCCATCAGGGCTACAGATTTAAGCTTCCTAGCATCCCCTGACATTTCAGATCTTTGTTGAACCTCAAGTTCATATGTCTTTAGGGTGCCGTAAAGCCTATCCAAGTCTAGGAGATTCATGTCCTTGGATTCCCTGATGGCCGTTGTCTTAGGATCCCATGATATAGGAAGAGCTCTCATGAACTTTCTGTTCACATCTTTATTTGCATAT
This sequence comes from Centella asiatica, assembly GCA_014636745.2. Taxonomy (NCBI): domain Eukaryota; kingdom Viridiplantae; phylum Streptophyta; class Magnoliopsida; order Apiales; family Apiaceae; genus Centella; species Centella asiatica. The sequence continues at coordinate 43,939,070 of CM025783.1, read as the reverse complement.
GCCTTCCCATATAGTCTCAGGTCATTTACCAACCTGTTAAATCTATCGAACATTTCAGTGAGTGATTTACCACTTTTCATTGTGAACCACTCATACTGTTGTGTCAACGGCTGCAGCTTATTTTCCCTCACCTCCTCCGTTCCATCACAAAGGATTTGTATGGTATCCCATATTGATTTAGACGTTGTTAGATTCATTATACTATTTAGCATATCATCATCTAAGCCACTATAAAGGATGCTAGTTATCTTTAGATCCTTTTTCACATTCTCTCTTTCCTCCGGAGTCATTTCATCAGTTGTTTTTGGAATAAGCTTTTCCGGAACACTAACGCCATTGACCACCTCTTGAGGAATGAGCTTCTTTGGGATGTCAGGGCTTTCTTCTAAGATTTGAAGATATTCATCATCGATTACTCTTAGATGAATTGTCATGCGTTGCCTCCAGAAGAAGTATTTTCCCTTTCCAACATGGGGACTTTACTGTTTCTAGCTTTGTTGGCCATAGATGTTGATCGTTTTTAACAAGTGTAATCTGCTAAGAGGCTCTGATACCAATTGTTAGAACAATATAAGCTCAAGTGTTTGTAAAGGGGGGGGGGGGGATACAAACACTATAAACTTTTTGCTCTTTTTAAAATTTAGTTGGCACTGATTAGAAACGGCTACAAGAAACCGAAAAACTAAAAGATATGAACACACAGATTCAAGTTAAAATAGTTATATTAATACTTGAGGTTTTTCTGGAAATCTGTATAACCACAAATGTGATTAAACAGCTACAAGATCTGTAATGAAATTACAGCTTCAAATTCACACTCACTAGCTTCTAAACTTTCTTTGAAATATTTCTCTCAAGATATATTACAAAGTTTCTCCAGTGATTTGTGTGCTTCGATTGTTTGTTGATCTGTTGGGATAATCTATTTATGTGATGATAACTCCTTTGCATTTATAGAAGATCAGTGGATGAGATCACGTGCTAAGACGTGCTACTTTTTTCAAATTTGCCGCATATATGTCACATCGTTGTCTTTTAGACACTATGTGTCAGACTGCTGCTACTTTAGTTGTTTCTTTTTCATCCCCTGATCTGCGTGCTTTTAATGTTCAAGAGTTGTCATTGGACCGAGCAAACTTCAAGAAATATCTTTCCAGTTATATCTCTTGCTTCTTTTACAAGTTTCATCAATTTGCGTGTTAGACCTGATGACGGGTGTATGCAGTTATAACCATCCACTGATGTCAAGCCCTGAAATGAACTTGATCAGTGCTTCTGGATCCCCTAAAGATAATCATTTGACAAGGACTGGATTAGGGCTACAGCCTTCACTTGAGTTTTACTCAGTACTTCTTTGATCCACTGATGTTATGACTTAAGACATACACTGATGGCTTCCACTGATGCAGTGTTTACCTTTCCCCCTAATGGGTTGGCCTGACACTGTCATACCCTGATGCATTACCCTGACAAGTGACATGTCTTGGTCATACCCTGATGCGTTCCACTGACGGGTGTGTCTGCCTTAGTCATCCACTGATGGGTTCCCCTGACGGGTTTCCCTAATGGTTCTTAATCTTTGAAGCTTGTTTGGAATATATGATGTGCGGAATACTTCGACTATTTTGGAGTAACATCAGACATTCCTCTTCACTTTGTTAAGTCCTTTAGATGTTCTATTTTACGACTTGTCTTGTGAAGTGTTTGGTCATCCCCTGATGAATAAGTTTATCATCAGTGGATGCAAAACTTGTGCTGATATTAAGGTTTATAAAGTACCTTAAGTATTTATAGATGCACAATTTACTCTCTAAACATTTTCATCATTATTTAACTCTAACAAAAGTCCTTATAGTGGATAGGATTTCAACACCTCAGTGGAATTTACCAAGGTGACTATATAGCATCCTTGTAATTTCAGTGAGGGTCTTGACATCAGGGGACTGACCTAGGCGATCACACAGCATCCTTGTAGTCTCAGTGAAGTCATAAGGTATTTATTAATGTTTTAAAGACTGAATAGCTCAAAATGTCATGTATTTAACATGAAACCAATAAATGCTTGTAAACAAGATATTAAAATCAAACATTTCTCAAAATAGTATTAGCTTCAGTTGAATAATTAATTCTCTATCAGTATGCATACGAAAAAATTATGTATACGTAAGAAGAAAGGTTTAAGCATTTACCTATCATAGCTTGACACAGATCGAATTAATTGATCATGTGTTTAATTTGAGATAAACATCATAGCCATCATACTTACCTTTATATCTGTATAAATAATGTGTGATATATTGATAAGATGATAAATATATCTCTTGAAAATAATTTATGTATAACTAAACAACTAAGTTATATGTTGGAAGAATAATAACAAATACATTACTTACCTTGATCGGGGTGATAACATATGATAAGTCTGCAAAATCTGTTTTATGAATCATAAACGATTAACAGAAATTAGAACTACTACAGCATGCTTAGGTAATAAAGTTATAATATTTAAGTCATGCTAAGTCTGCGTCACGGGATAAATTCTACTTGTCAGGGGATTAACTTTATGTTATCAGGGTATAGCTTACAACCATCAGGGGATAACTCATAGTCATCAGGGAATATTTACAGCCATCAGGGGATAGCTTATAGGGGATATTTTACTCATCAAGGAATAAATTACTCGTCGGGGGGATAATTTACATATCAGTAGATAAGTACTCGTCAGGGGATGCATTGTCTGTCAAGGGATAACTACCCGTTAGGGGATGCATTGTCCATCAAGGGGATAATTACCCGCTAGGGGATAATTACCTATCAGTGGATATTACTCGTCAGGGGATGATTTGGTCATCGCCAAACTCCTCGGTATTAAACTTGACTATCGCCAAACTCTCTTGGTTGTCAAGGAATGATCTGTTCATCGCCAAACTCCTCGGGGAACAGTTGTTCAGCACCTAACTCAACAAGTTACCGCCAAACTACTCGGTAGATTAAAATAACTCATCAGTGGATAAGTTATTCATCGGAGACTAACATTTTATCCATCAGACACTAACAGTTTATTCATCAGAGACTAACAGTTTATTCATCAGAGACTAACATGTTTTGCCCATCTGGGACTAACATTTTTAGTCATCAGATACTAATAATATGAAGAATATTTCTAAGAGTATAGAGATTACCCATGTGATTTATCTCCAAAGGGACAATATAACTTAAGGTTTCATGCAAGTTTCTATCCAAGCAAAACGACTAAATAATGAAAATAAATAACTTTATAAAAACTTTTAATATTTACCTGGTAAGCTTCTGATACTACAGAACAAGCTATAGGAATATTGTCGTAGGTTTAGGGAGTTTATGTGTTTGAGAATGTTGTGAAGAAAATGAATAGTAGAAGTCTCCTTATATAGGCGCTATGAAAAGAAAATATATGAGATATTTCTCACTTAGGATTAGTCTCGGATGTGAAATCTACTAAATTACTACAATATGCTAACAATTACGGTTACACGTAAGTAGTTACTAATAGGTGCCAAATGGTAGTACATTCTACTAATGACTCAGCTCTTAGCATGCTTACTCATTGAAGAGAACTTCAACCTTGTAATGCTTACTCGTTACAGAGCCATTACTCAGCCTTCTTTCCATAATATCAAATAGTAACAATTTATATTACTATCACATAAATTAGCTCCAGTGATATCTTATACCAAAACTTAACCTAAAAAAAAAGTAGTAATTTTATATTACCACATAAATTAATTCAGATAAGACTAAAAATTATTTTTGTTAGTAATAATTTTTCATACACACAAATAAATTTGACCAAAATTTATTTATTACCAATCTTAATGTTATAATAGTAATTACCTATATCTAGGGTATTACAACTACTAAGGCGATGACTACCACCTCAGTTTGCCAAAAATCCAAAACAGTATGTGACAGATTATGTGAGGGAGAATTTTATCACTCACAACATACAAGAGTAGAAGTTTTTTATAATGTCTGCTTAGCAAAAACTTTTTACAATGCCTCCCAAAAAAACTTTCGCAACATCTACCTAAAATAATACGCATTTATAGGGCGTTGCTTGGACTACACCTAATTAGAAGCAAACTAGAAGATTTAATTATTATTTGATAATAATACATATCCCAATTCGAATCAGTTTGGTCTTTTCAAATAAACTTCCATCGATGACCAAATATCATCTGCTAGGCAAATTATCCCCGATAAACAAATATCTTCCGATGGTCAAATTATTCACCGATGAATAAATATCATATATCATTTGATGAGTAAATTATCCATAAATGAAAAAATATCATATGGTGGGAAAATTATCCACCGATGAACAAATATCATCTGATTGACAAATTATCCACTGATGAACATTAGTGGATAATTACATCAGTAGATGATTACATCAGCAAATAATTTCCTCAGTGGATGAACATCTGTAGATAATTCCATCAGTGGATAATTTCAGTGCAACGTATCAAATACATCCAATCTCAATGTTAGAACAGAGTTCACATACTCATTTATTGGAAATTACTTCTCACCTATTTATCTAAGGATTCCATTCAAAAAATGACTTAAATCCAAGAACAATAATTAAAGTTTTCATAACAAGAATTAATTATCAAGTGTTAGTTTCTAGAAACATAATTAGGAATTCACTTTAATTAGGTTCTAAAATTTTCATTTTCTAACAATTTTCTATCGAAAATACTAAAATTACCATCTTCAAAAAGTATTATTATTTGCAGAATACAAAAATAAAGATGGAATGCACATAAGAGTAATAGCACTAAAGTGTTTTTTTCCCTAGAATATAAGTACTATTATGTATTCAAAGATATATTATTTAATTCATTAACCAAAATATTCGTAGCAACAAAAATATATACAACTTATGGAAATGTTCTGAATATCATTACAATTTGATTTATATACCTGTAGTCTCTAACTAAGCCAGAGACAATTAATTGCCAAAATTAAATATAGGATATATTGTTGTCCCATGCACAATACAAATTAATTTAACAATTAATAAGCAGTTTTATGTAAATTTTGATGTAAAATTGATTGTATATCAAATTATTAGTGTATTTGTTTTAAAAAAATTTGGCAAAAATTGATATATGCAAATAAATTGTACAATGTTGGTATTTGACTCCAACTGTAAATTCTAGAAAACGATTTCAGCATATTATTCTTAAATTTAACGACCAAATTCAATAATTTATTTACAAATTTGTATATTTGATATCTTAATGTATTAATTTCTTGGTTCATATTTTCTTGATAGGAATATATTTAAAACGTTAACGCCTTAATTTAGTTGATATAATTATTATAATCATATAATTTATAAATAAAAAAAAATCTTTAATTACGGCGTATTTTACATCTTAACCTTTTATGAATTACAATAATTTTAAAGTTTTACCATGTCTGTTGTTTGATTTAGGAGATCAAAAACAACGTTCAATTTTAGAAGACGAAGTAAACCTTGACCACAATATGTTATTCAGATACTCCAGGGTAAATAAAGTGATGTAGTGTCGATAGCGAAAACATTCTCTCCCCATCTTGCATTTATCCCACATTGACAGCTTCAACGATTCATCACCTAAGCCTGTGCTATAGAAGTTCATTGATAATTTGAAAAAGCCTTTCCACGGTATAGTGGATTAATTCATGCTACGTCAAGTACAGCTAAGATTAACAATTTGGGGATAATTAAGAGTCTCACGAGCGTTAGTAACGTGACTGACGGTTGGAGTTTGATCATATTTAAACATTATTTTTTTCCAATTAAAAATAGATTTTTTTATTTTTAATTGGGATAGTATTTTATTTTTTATTCTTAATTAGAATAGGTTTCCATTTGTGTTTTGCATTTGGTTGTTTTTTCAATTTGTTTTGAGTTTCTAACATTATGATGGAGTCAATAAATACAATAGTTTATTGTGTGGTTTATTGTGTTTATGGGTAAATCATAATATTTAGTTCTTTGTGAGGGTCTCTTGCAAGAAGTGAAAATATTATGTAACTATTAAGAGTTTGCAAGGTAGATTAGCGGAGTGTGAGATATTCCACTATAATTGTATCTTGTACAAAATTTGGATCAATAGTAATAATATTCAGACAGGTTAGACGTAACCCGAATTTGGGTGAATCAGGGTAAATCTTTGTGTTCTTTTCTATGATTAATTATCTCTTTACTTGCAATTTAGTATTTATTAAGATTTTATTCCCAACACTGGCTAGTATAAGAAAAAGTGTAGATGTATGAACATGGTATATACTCCAATGCTAAACATCAAATTGCAATATTACATATGAAAGATGTGGATGAAACGAATTATTTAATAATTTGCAATACAAATGAAAGACTGAAAGATATGCATGAAACGAATTATTTAATAATTATGCTTGATATGAGGATTATATTTGCTAGTACGTAGTATACATCCATATAAGGGTCTCGGTCAACCTCGTGACATGGATATCAAGCTAAATTCCAAGAAGATTATGATTTCACTGAACAAGCTATTAAAATTTTAGTACATTTATAATATGATTAAATTGTGATAATGATTGGATTATATGACTTAAAATTTTGATTATATTATATTTAAATTTATTTAATTCGTGTCATAAATTAATTGATTTTGATATATGACACTATTTTGTTGATTAAATTAAAAGTTTTACTTTATAGTTACTAATCTTATGCCTACTCAAGGGTGTATTATAGCGACAACAATGACATATGTGAAAAAAGGAAATAAGAAAAAGTGGAGGATGAGCTAGAAACGAATGTCGTAACAAGTAACAATAGATCTTTATGTATAGAATGGGAAGTAATTAGAATGGTAATAGATAAAACTAGAAATGGATGGAAAGAGAAAAGTCCATAGTAAAAGTGAAATATGAATTTATATGTGTTAGTTCAAGGGTGAAAAAAATAAAATATAGTGGACTAATTTGAATCTGAATGTGAGATTTCCTTCACAAACTTCATGTCACATATAGTGGAGCCCGCCAACTCCATGTGCTGGCTCAATCACCTATAAACACCTCTCCTCTCCTCAATCCAAAGTAATGACACCATTCTGACTTGTTCTTATCTTGTATTGATGTGTCATTGGATCGAACCATTTTCAGCCCACAATCCACCCAAATATCAACCCATCTAATGCAATTTTAAATCCTTATAGAAAATATATGGATAGTAAATACGTACTCCTTCATTTTCCTTAGACTTTATCTCACATACACAAAATTAAGTTAATTGAGTTATAATTTATATTTTAAATTCTATATACATAAATTCACAATCTATCTAAAAAATCGAAACATACGGATTAAAAGAGTATCAAAAAATATAATAGTATACAAATTTTCAAATCATTATATAGTGTATAGCATGGTTTTTATAATTATGTAAAATTTGTATATTTTCAATGGCTAAGCTATATAGATTTTTATATGATTATAAGATTTATGTAAAAGAGCTCAAAATATTTTTGAATGCTCTTTTAATCTGTACTGTTAAATTTTTTTCAAATATTTTGAAAATCGAAACATAATATAAGTGGGTAGAATTATAAAAATAAGTTATAACTTAATTTTTTTATATATATATAAATTATAGTCTAGACTTTAGTGCTAAAAATCAAATTCAATACATACGAAAGATAGAGATGAAACCAAATAGTTAATAATTATGCTTTATAAAAAGGATGAGATTGAGATAGTAGTGTAAATCCAAAAGGGTCTGGGTCAACCACGTGATGTGGACTTACAGCTAAATTTCCAAGAAAGCATGCCTGATATTCAACTTAGGGTTCCAATTCATACAAGCTATTCAATTTAGGTACATGTGGACATGTGGTGAATCATATCCCATTTGTATATGGCGCCTTTTGTAGTGCGGATCGTAGATCGCAGCTTCTCAAAATGGGTAATTGTACCACCTTCTAATGCATGGAATCAAAAGCGATAAAATATGTGATTTTAATTGATTCTCAAAACTATGGAATTTGCAACTCTGTCCGTGTTGAATCCAACTTCTATTTGAATCAGAACTCTTCACTACATCAGGGGGTAAACTTCACTTGAGTCTCTTACGGCTTCAACAACAGTCTCTAGTAGAATAATGTCCCCTCACTTGAGTCTCTTACGGCTTCAACAACAGTCTCTAGTAGAATAATGTTTAGTCTCCAACAGACTAATCCTTAGTAGAATAATGTTTAGTCTCCAACAGCAGAAAACTTAGTCTCCAACAGGCTAATCATTAGTCTCCAACATAGTAATTACACAGTAATTCTTAGTTTTCAATCGGCTTGACTAACTTTAATAAATCTTCAGTCTTCAGTAGTCGGTCTCTGATAAACTAAACATAATCCATGACTTTGTTGAACTCTCCAATACAGTCCTGGTAGTCTCTTATAATACAATTTGACTTACTGTCTTACAATAATATTTTGCAACAATCAGAGAGTAAACTACCAGCTACAAAAACTTAACTGTTATATACTAGCACTAACACTAATTGTACATTTGAATTTCTAAGTATTCTAAGTATAATCATCATCATCAAATGCTATAATCCCAACACTGAACTGAATGTGTTAAAAAGAGCACTGCAACCCTGAATCAGAAGCAGCTTGCAAACATATTCACCAAACCATTGAATGAAGCAACCTTCAACAGGTTCGTAAGTGAGTTAGGTATGCTAAAACTTTGGTGAATAGAAACTTGAAAATTCTATTCAAAACTAAAAAGGAGAAGCAATAGATAATTACCCTCTGACATCATAATTGGTCAGTGGATTAATTATCAGCTGATAAAATGAAGGAGGTATCATTATCTGCTAATAGTATAACTAATCGGCAGATACTTTTAGTCTGACGAAACATCAAAAGATAATTTTACTCTTTAGAGGATAATTATTAACTGATGAGCAAATACTGCATCAACAGATAACTTTACTCCTCAGAGAATATTTATTGACTGATGAACAAATGAAGCTTCGGAAGATAATTTTACTCTTGAGAGGATAATTATCGACTAATGACTAAAAAGCAGTAGCAGTAAATTCTATTCCCTGATGACTTACCCATCAATGGATAATTACCTGCTGGTAGTAGAAATTAAAATCTTAAATCCTGAGTTATCTTCTCTATTTCTTCTTATACTACTACAATGAAGGAGGTTAATGCAGACCCAAGTTTTTCTGCCCAAGTAACAATACTCTCTAAATCAAAGTTTACAACCAAAGTCATCTCCTCTATCTCTCAAAAGGTAAATGTTGTAAAAAGAAAACAACCACAACTAGCAATAACTGAGGGGGAGGGTGAGCAATTAGAAGAAGTAATAAGGAAGGAAAAAGAGAATAATAAGAACCCTTGGAGGCCATTTACTATTCTCTTAAAAAGATATTGAGTTTGAAAGGAAAATGCACAACTCTACGTATATCCTCTCAAAAGGCTATATCTCTTGAAAATTGCCCACCTCCAAGGACACAAGTATTTGAGTCTAAAAAGAACACATCTATAGATACCTTTCAAAGGAAGAAGAAGAAGCATAACTTGATCAGTGATCAACCTGTCATTGAGTGAACACACAAGATCTCAAATTGATGATATTTCTTTTCTTTATTCAGGAAAAGCAACCAACACTCAATTATATACTCTTATTCTTTATTTTTCTCTCCTTGATATTTCTTTAGTAACAATGGAGGCCTCTACTACTCCATTGGTTTCAGATCCTCCAATAGTCCAATCATTGAGGAGTCAATTCTTGAAGCTGAAACACCAATAGCAGCTCTCAACTCAGTAGTGGATAATACAATTGTTCTTTCTCAAACATCCAATGATGTAGAACACTTACTGTTTATATTTCCTACACCACTCTAGGTCATCCACAATTGAAATGTTTAAATATTTCTGGTGAGCCTGAGAAAATACTTAGTCAGAGTCAGATCTTGTGTCTGGACAAAGGTGATGAGTCAACTTTCCTCTGATTAGAGTTTTTGGCTCTTGTCTAATACCTTCTCCTTAGCATTTTCCTCAGTAGCCACTAGTTTGACAAATTTTATTTTATTAAAAGTGTGGACATTAGCTATTGGATTACTCTTGCTAGTGCTAACTTCACTTGTTCCAGTGATTGGCAATTCCTCAATCACTAGTTGCTTGTTTTGGACCTTGTTATACTGTAGTCCTTCAGTCTAACTAGTACTATATTTTTCAATTATTTCCCTCACAATTTTTGAGGAATTGGTCCATTTCTTTATGAGATATTGCTTTTCTTTTAGTTTTTCCCTAAGTCATTCTTCTACTTCTAGGGCACAAACAAGTCTCTCCTTAGTTTTCATGCATTCCTCTCTAACTTCTTCTAGCTTAATCAAATCAGTCTCCAATAAAGAATTCCAAGCAACTAATAAATCATTTTCTTTTTAAATTCTCTCATTTTCTCTTATTGAAGACCTTAAGGTTATCCCTAATTTTAGTGGACATTTCTTTTATATTTTCTTTACAATCTAAAAGAGACATTTTAGAGAGGTCAAGTTTTACCTTAATGCCTAGAGGCAAGCTGCTTGATCCAAATGTGGTTCCAACAAAATTGATAAACATTATTTGACTGGTCTGAATCTACCCAATCCTTTCCTTCTGCAATGAATGTTTTGTTTTTCTTGTTAATGTCTTCAAAATATTTCTCCCCCTATCTTCATCAGAATTACTCTTTACCCGTCTGACCTTATCATTATCCCCCTTTTTAACATCAGTATCTTAATGGTGAAGGGTTGAAATAACCAGATTAGGTTGACTAGCAGGAAGAAATGTTTTAACTCATGAATGTCCTTTGATCTATGTTCTTACTATTCTCCCTCTTTGAATGTCTTTTGAATTTGTAGGAAGATTAGTAAGAATACTGATTGCGTTCCTTGAGATTTTTTGAGCTCAAGTTTAAGACCATTGATCATGAAGTATTGGAGCTTCATGTTTCTCTTTTATGTGTTGAACAAGGCTTCATAAACATTATGTGAGAATAGATGCACTTGATCCTTGAGTGCTTAAATACTTTCGAATGAGGTGTGTTGTTGTATCATCCAATACTTCTTGTGTTGCTAGCATCTAACCAAACATCCACAATTTCTTGTTCAGGTTCATTTTCAATTCGTGAGATCTGACAGTTGTCTTTATAGTGTCCTTATTAGATATGTTTGTTAGCAATTGTTGTTCTACATCTCCTAAACTAATTTTTTTCTCAGTATCCTTTAATGTTTGATTAGAATAGTGATTAGAGAATACATGAGTTGAAAATTTAGTAGTGTGTGAACAACTTCTCTCTATTATTTTCTTCAAGGATCTCATCCTTATTCACACGCTCTTCTTTTGCCTGACTTTTACAAGTCAGCCTCTCACACTCACTTTATTTACATTTTTTTAATCTCTTTTTCCTCACCTTTTTCCAAACTAAAGGTCTAACTCTCATATTGTATTCTCTCAGGATCACTAAAAATATTTAAACTTTTCAGTTGTGGATGACCTAGAGTGGTGTAGAAAATATAAGAAGTAAGTATTTTGCATCAGTGTATGTTTGATAAAGAATAGTTGTATTATCCACTGATAAGTTGAGAGCTGCTATTTATGTTTCAGCTTCGGGAGTTGGCTTATCTGATGATTGAACTATCAGAGTATCTGAAATCAATGGAATTATGAGATTTTCATTGCTTCTAAAGAAATATTAAAGAGAGAAGAAGAAACAATAAGGGTAGAATTTGAATATTTGTTGCTCCTCTTGAATAGAGAAAAGAGAACCATCAATGTGAAGCCATGTGTGTGCATTTAGTGACAGGTAGTTCATTGATCAGAACCTATTTCTTCTTCTTCCTCTAAAATGTATAGTTAGGTGTTTGCTGTGTAGACTCATATACCTGTGTCCTTGGAGGTGGACTATTTTCAATAAATACATCATTTTGAGATGTTGCACCTAGAGATGTGCTTTTTTCCTTTTAGACTTAGTATCCTTTTGAGAAGATACTAAGCAGCCTCCAATGGTTCTTATTGTTCCTTATTTCTTCCTTTAAAATGTTCCCCCTCCCCCTCAACTATTGGTGGTTGTGGTTGTTTTCTTTTGACAACCTTTATCTTTTGAGAGATAGAGGAGGTGACTTTTGTTATAGACTTGTATTTAGAGGATTTTGCTACTTGGGCAGAAGAAGTCAAACCATTACTAACATCCTTCATTGTAGCAGAATTAGAAGAAATAAAAATGATAACTTAGAAATTATAATTTTTACTGCCAATAGGTAATTATTTACTAATGAATACGTCATCAGGGGATAAGTTAACCATTGCTGCTTTTTTCAGCTGATAATTAACCACTGACCAGTTTTACTAACATAATTTAATTATCTACTTCTTCTCTTTATCGAACTTGCACAAGATTTTCAAGGTTTTATTCACCAAAGTTGATGTTAGGAATTATAGTATTTGATGATGATGTATAAACACTTAGAATTGTAATTAACCAAAGTTTTATTCACCAAAGTTGATGTTAGATTTTGTAATTGTAGAAATACCCGCAGTAGTGTTCTATCACAAACTACCATTAGAGTCTGCAGGTACGCGTCAGAGACTATGAAGACTGCATTTGAAGAGTTCAACAAAAGTCAAAATTAGTCGAGCAAAATTTGTTCATTGGAGACTAAGTTTTTGTTCATCGGAGACTAAGTCTTTCAGAGACTAAGTATTTGTTCATCGGAGACTAATGTTAAAGCTACCAGAGTCTAAGGCAAAGATACTTCAATGCATTAAAATAGCCTTGAGAAGATTTGATCGTCGCCAAAGTTAAACATTACTCAACGCCAAAGTCATTTTGACTGTCGCCAAAATCATATCCCTATCACCAAAGTCGTCGGGCAAATCAACAACAACGCTAAACTCAAGTTGACTATCACCAAAGTCGTTGGGCAAATCAACAACATCGCCAAACTCAAAAAGACTATCTCCAAATTCATCAGGAAAATGTCTATCGTTGACGTCAAGTACTCAAGCATCAGGGGATAAATATCCACTAATAAACAAAATAGCTCGTCAAGGGATAAATATCCACTGATGAACAAAACAGCTCGTCAGGGGATAAATATTCACTAATGAACAAAATAGCTCATTAGGGATAAATATCCACTGGTGCTTGTTTAAGTCCATAGAGTGCTTTGTCTAACTAGTAGATATGATTAGGAAATTTTTGATCTTCAAAGTTAGGAGGTTGTTGGGCATACACCTCTTCTTGTAGTTTCCCATTCACAAAGGCACTCTTTACATCCATCTGGTACACTTTGATATTTGCATGAACAACATAGGCAAGGAATATCCTGATTGATTCCAATATTGCTACTGGTTCAAAGGTTTCATCATAGTCAATCCCTTATTCTTGTGAATAACCTTTTGCAACGAGTTTGGCCTTTTTCCTTGTCACTGTACCACTTTTATCTAGCTTGTTTCTAAAGAGTCATTTAGTACCAATTATTGATTTGTTCATTGGTTTTGGCACTAGACTCCATGTGAAAACCCAAAAATTTTAAATGAAGTTTTGTTATATGATTAATTCATTTTGGGGATTAATGTATTTTACGCATGAAAGTTTAATTTCTCGTTTTGGTATGAATGATGTATTCATATCTTAAATGAAAGTTCAATGGCAATGTGATGTCCAAAAGGTTTTAAATGTATTTTGAGCACAAGTATTTAAAAGATTATTTTATTCAAGTTTTATCTTGCGTGTGTTTTCACGTGGATGGAAGCACGCGAGTGTGAGCTGATAAGAGCTACAGTACTCACTTTGAACCAAAGACTGTTGTGGGACAAGAGGTAATTAATGTATTTCAGAGTTGTGCACGTGACCGTCAAAGTGTATATCATCTCCAACAGTACGCTAGTGTGTTGGCTATGATAGATGATTGACTTACTACTAACAGCCGTAACACCACCTTTTCAAACCAATCAATTCATTCTAAAGCTCATTACCGCCTTTTTCTAGCCAACGGCTAAAATTAAATCTCAAACAATCCAACAGCTCTTGTTATTTGGCAAGTGAGATATATATATATATATCGTTTGGGTCAACCCTAGCCCCACTTTCATAAATTTTCTATATAATATACCACCAAATCCAAGTTCACTTTCAGAGCAATTATCCTTCTCAAAGAACAACCTTACCTTTTAACTGTTTCTTTGCAGCCAAGGAGGTAAGAGCATTGCATTAAAGTCCTGCTCTGTTTCTTGAACTTTTGTTCTGTTAGGCATGCCATGTTTAAATACTTTGTTCATTCATTTCCAAAAGTATGATTTAATGCATGTTTTAACACTTGGAGTTAATGCCTTTTATTTCCAAAGATATCTAAGATGAGGGTAAGAAATGTTGACAAGCATTAACATCCAAATATTTTTTTCATCAGTAATCAAAACACCATGTTTGAACCTCTGTCAACCTGAGTTTTGAAGCCTAAACAGTGTCTATAAGAGCTAGTAGACCACAAGAGATGTTATGTATTACCGAGAGGATGATGAGAGTTGACCTATGTATGGTTATGGTTGAGAACACCACCCATGGAGGAGTGAGGAAGACACCACTGTATTTGAGACAAGTTCTAACTTAGTCTCCAACGGCTTGGAGTTAGTCCCTGACCGTATGAAATAGTCCCTGGGAGATTTCGACTTAGTCTCCGACAGTATAATATTAGTCTCTGGTAGGCTAAAAATATTAGTCTCTGATAGTACAAAAAAAATACTAGTCCCTGATGAAGGAAATTTCTTAGTCTCCAATGAAGGAAATTACTTAGTCTCCGATGAAGAAAATTTTCTTAGTCTCCGATGAAGAAAATTTTCTTAGTCTCCTATGAAAAAATTTTTCTTAGTCTCTGATGAAGGAAATTTTGTTTAGTCTCTGTTAGAGATAAATGATGATGATGATGATTATGTAATAAATTGTGCAACTGTAAATACTTGAGGTATTTTATAAACCTTAAGATCAGCACAAGTTTTGCATCCACTGATGATAAGTTTATTCATCAGTGGATAGTTAATAACTTCACAAGACAAGTCAGAAAACAGGAACATTAAAAGGACTTGACAAAGTGAAGGAGAATGTCGGATGCTACTTGTAAGCAAACGAAGTATTCCGCACATCAGAAATTCTAAGTCAAAGTTACGTTGATTAAGTCCCATCAGGGGAACCCATCAGGGGGAAATCCATCAGGGGAACCCATCAGGGGGAACCCATCAAGGGAACCCATCAGGGGGAAACCTGTCAGGGGAACCTATCAGGGTAACCTGTCAGGGTATGACGAGGGCAGACCAATCCATCAGTGAAACACTTCGGGACATATCAGTGTCAGGCAAACCCATCAGGGCAATCTGTCAGGGAGAATGACCAACATGACATCAGTCGAAGCCATCAGTGTATGCAGTCAGCTATAACCATCAGGGTCAAGAAGCACTGAGTATAACTC
>CM025783.1:43861865-43923519 GCA_014636745.2 Centella asiatica | reverse complement strand
ATGTGACATACTTGCGGCTAAGTTGAGAAGAGAAGCACGTCTCAAGAACGTGATTTCAACCCACTGATTGATATATAAGCAACGGAGCTCTCATTACACAAATAACGATTGATTGAATCCATCCAACAGATCAAACAAACACTGAAGCACAAAAACACTAGAAAGAAGCTTTGCAATAAATCTTGAGAGAGTTATTTCAGAGAATATTAGAAGCTAGTGAGTGTGAGAAGCTGTGAACTTTATTCACAGAATTTGTAGCTGTAAATCACATTTGTGATTATACAGATTTCCAAAAAAACCTCGAGTTATAATATAACTATTTTAACTTGAATCTGTGTGTTCATTCCATATAGTTTTTCTGGTTGTTCAACTGTTTTCAATAAGCCGTATAAGTTTTTAAGTGCGAAAAATTTCAGGTGTTTGTATTCAACCCCCCTTCTACAAACACTTGTGCTAATATTGCACTAACAGTCTCCGATGGGCAAAGTATGTTAGTCTCTAATGACTAAAGATATTAGTTCCCGAAGAGTTTGGCGATAGTAAATGAAGTTTGACGCTGACTTATGGAGTTTGGCGCTAAACAAACTACCAATCGAGGAGTTTGGCGCTGAACAAGTTGTCACCCGACGAGTTTGGCACTGAAGAAGTTGTCACCTGAAAACTTTGGCGATGAAGAAATTATCCCCTGATGGGTAAGTCATCACCCGATGACTATTCCCTGATGGGTGAATCATCCCTTGATGATCGAGGGCTATTCCCTGATGGCCGAGGAAACATCCCCTGACAGGTGAGACATCCCTTAAGGGGTAATTTGTCCACCTATGACCAGTTATCCCCTAACGGATAATTATCCCCTGATGACTAATTATTCCCTAACGTAGAAGATTATCCACTAATGGTTAGATTATCTTCCGATGGTCATTCTAAAACACTGACGGCCACTATTATGCTTCAATATTTATCCACTGATATGTAGTTTGTCTTCGAAACTATAATTATTATTTTCTTAAATTATTTTAACATATTTTAATTATTTATTTAACCTCAATGGTTCTCATGTCAGATTTAAGACATTGAAAGTTTTCGGACATCACATATGCATTTTCTTTCATATATTTATCAAGACAATAAGTTTTCTTGTGATATACATGTTTACAGAGTCTTGCACTCACAAGTGAATTGAATTAGATTTAACTAAGGACTGAGGCAAGTACATATTCAATCTGATATGCTTATTTCAATTCAATGCATTATCTTTTGATTCGATATGCGCACAATGCTATGATTCATACATTTCAATTGCTTTTATGAATGGGAATGCTATGCTTTAAATTCCGCGAGCATGAGTTGAATAAATGTGCATGGATATAACTGAACTTTGATTTACAAGTATTCTTTAATGCTATATCCATGCAAACAAATGAGAATGATATGTCCTTTAAATGGGTTATACCACATGGTTGGCTAGAGGAAAGGAAAGGCGCTGATTTGTTCTATCACCGGACCTAGAGGAATTATAAGTGACTACGTACGTTCACACAAGGAGGGATCATGCGGTCACAGTTAGGCCAACTGTATAATGTATGGTTAGCAGATCCAACAGGTTTAGCCCTGATGGATATTTTAAGAAAGATATGCGCAGGTGTATACCTGTCTTTCTTTGAGGAGGATTACACATTATTTATCATCAGTGATCCTCAAAGTTCTTCAAAGATTTCTGAGGCATTGGTATTGTTCCACTGAGCCTCACAATCAAAATTGAATCTCCATTAATATTCCAGATTTGTTCCTCTATTTTGTTTATATACTTGTTGAGCGTAAATCGCTCATTCTTGTTAAACTCAATGTCTTGCAGGGCATGGTACAAAGGTTGAACCCTCTGACAAGGGGAAAGCAAAGATGTTTGGCTACTAAGTTTTGTTGACCCCGTAAGGTGGCCGCTAAAGAAGGAAAGAAGATGTTTTGAAGTTATTATGTTATGGGCTATAATATAGAGATAGCTTAGCTTCCGCTAGAATTTTACTATTTTGGGTTGTAATAACTCGTTACTATTTTTCCTTTAAACCTTATTTATGCTATGAATGGACGTGATGTTATTTTATTTCTCTTTTGATGGAGCCCTAGTTCGGTAAAGAACTTTGGGGCCGCCACAGTTGGTATAAGAGCCCAGTTTACAACCAGAAGTGATTCGTAAGAAACACTGCCCGTGAACCCCATTTGGGAGTAGGGAATATTACGATATGTCCCAGAATTACTCGAGTAGAGGAATTTAAGGATTTGACACTAGAATTGAAGAACTAGAATGTGATGATTGGTTAAGGATTTAGGTTTGTGGTAGAGGCAGTTATTAGAAACCTCAAAGGTTAGAGGCTACTAAGGGAAGATGAGACTGAAACGAATGTACCACACAGTAGGTATACCACTACATGCAATGTTTATTGTGATTAACTCCCACTTCCATACTAGAATTTCTAATAATTGAAGTAGTCCACTTGGTTTCTGATGCTCAGCTTTTACATGTTGACATGTCAAGCATCTACTTACCCATTTAGCAATACATTTTGGTGCCTTTGGGATGGATGGAAACTTTGGAATTATGACCCTCGTGTAATAGTTCTTGTTTCAATTGTGTACTAGGGGGAATCCTTATACGATTTTCATAGCATAATAATCCATCAATATGGATATGACATTTGTCTTTCTTCCTTTGAACTAACTTGTCCCTTGCTTCATGGTATTCCTCTTGAGAACTCTTAATAATACCATGCAATTGAGGCTTAACCTGAAGTTCTTCTTCTACTTCCTTTCTTTCAGTCGTGGTGATGACATTAAGTTGTAGGCATTCCATGTACTTCCTAACTCCTTCTTGAATGGTCATCATATTAAGCCTTCCATGATGACTCAACGCGTCTGCAACTACGTTGGCTTTCCTGGAATGATAATTGATTGAACAATCATAATCCTTGATTAATTACAACCATCGCCTTTGTTGCATGTTGAGTTCCTTCTGTGTGAATATATACTTTAAGCTCTTATGGTCGATATACATTTCACATTTCTCTCAATACAAGTAATGCATTCAGATTTTTAATGCAAAAACAATAGCTGACAACTCTAGATCGTGAGTTGGGTATTATTTCTCGGAATCCTTTAGTTGCCTCGAAACATAAGCAATTACTTTTCCATGTTGCATTAAAACAACTCCAAGTCCTTGCTTAGAAGCATCAATATAGATTATAAACTCAGCCCTACCAGGTCTTACTCCCGACATGGTCTATAAATTAACAAATGTTAAAAATTATTCCTCCTTGCTTTGCAGGTGCAAAAATTGTTAACTTATCGGTTCATTCCTTAAAATTTCTAGTATAATGCAAATTTCTATTACTCGCTAGTATCCTTAATCTCAGGGCTACTTTGCTAATATCTTTCATTCCTCTATCCCTGGACTTTCTCTATCACAAGTATCTTTTATTCATAGAATCCAAAAAGTACCGTGGCACTTTTCGGAGTATGGATGTTGCTTCCCGGGTGATGTTCCTAACGAAACATTTCCAACCGGACACTGCTCTAATACCAACCGTGACGGCCCCAAAATCCCACACGGGACTCAGGCACCATCAATAGAAGGAGAACAAGCAATAATACATTTATACAACATTAATGTACTAAGTATTATTAGTACTGTTGGAGTGTAAGACCTAGGAGTCAATTATTTGATATTTGTCACTACGCACTTGTACTTATGTTTTGATTTAATAAATAATGTTTAGTTTATTATGCTTCAATTTACTGTGTAATATAATTGTTAAGATAATAAACGTCCCTAGAATAATGAATACGAACTATATTGGTTCAAGTATGTGACTTGGAACATGAGATCATATAGTTGTAAAATGTATCAATATTCTTAAACATCCCTAGTCAAGTATTATTGTTAATGGGACAACAATGATACATTGAGACTAGTACGTGGGTTGACTGATGACCAAATCTCATTGGCCATAGATATGTGAGATTTCAAGTCAATACATAGGTACATGTTGGAGAACAGTGTACTGGATTGACCCATCATGATAATTATACATGTAAGTGAAGTGTCATAAGATATTCTCATAGTGACAATGATGTAATGGTCCTTCGACTTGAAGTCATTACATTTTTACATGAGGATTCATAGGGTTTGATATCACCAAAAGTCATTTTTAACCGGATGGACCATAAAGGTGACTGTTGGCTATATTATGATTCGTGTGAGGAATGTGAATGATCTAGATAGGATTTGTCCCTCCTATGTATTTTAGGAGTGATATCCTTGGGCCTCTTGATTTAGTAGAACTATGAAATGCATGGCCATGCTCAAATAGTGATTTCTCTATTACCAAGAAAACAAAGATTAAATTATAAAGAGGATGACACATTTCATGCCTTGAGTTTAATCTTGGATATCAAGGGTAAAAGGAATTATATTACATTGAAACATTGGTCACAAGAAAAGGTTATGTTGAATCACCAACATTATTATTACTTGGGTAACATTGATGTATTACTAGATGCCACTCACTGTTTATAATTTTATAATATGATTATAAAACTATTAACAACGTAATAATAACTTATAGGGTCTCACACTAAGAGCGTAATTAAAAGGAGAATTAATTCGGACAATAGATTTTAAATAAGTGACTATGATTGGCTTATTTAAAATTGTAGTTGAGAATTAATACTAATAATTGACTTATTCAATTGTAACAGACACTGCAAAGTATTAAATGTTAATAGTTGCTTGCAAGAGGTGGTTAGCCACCTCTGTCTAGGTTCATGTATCTAGACACACCTCTATCTAGGTTCATTGTATCTAGTCACCTCTATCTAGGTTCATTGTATCTAGTCACCTCTATCTAGGTTCATTGTATCTAGACACGCCTCTGTCCAAATTCATTATATTTAGTCACCTCTATCCAAGTTCATTGTATCTAGACACACCTTTGTCTAGGTTCATTGTATCTAGTCACCTTTATCCAAGTTCATTGAATCTAAATATACATATGATATATATGAAGATCTATTGGTTGAAAGGGGTGGTAGAAGAGGAGGTTAGCCACATATGTCTTGGTTCATTGAATCTAAATATATATATGATATATATGATGATCTATTGGTTCAAAAGGGTGGTGGAAGAGGAGGTTAGTTGCCTATAAATACTCCTCTTCCTCTTATCTCCTTTATGAGATATGTTTGACATATACATAGATAGAGATATATACTAGATATACACAACCTTCAGTTCTTTCTTATGCTCTGTATAGAAAAGAGTAGAGAAGAAAGAAATAAATCAAACAGAGAGAGTGAGATAAAAGCTATTCTTTGATTTCCTTTTGCCTAGTACCATATAAGGGAAGTCATTCATATCCTTGGTTGAGTTATATACAGTCGTGTGGATACTTGTAGAGGCTTGTTTCAGTTGTATTGAGCTTGTGGTTCATCACTATCTCCACCAAAGTTTAGAATCTACACCTTGAACATGTACTCTTCTATCAAATTTGTATTACATGTTTTGCATGGATCCTGGTTGGGGTTTTAATAAATTGTTTTAATTTATCGCTTCCGCTGTGTTTGTGTGCTTGAAACCCCAACAAGCACATCTTACAAAAATTTAGAGTACAAATCCTGCAACAAAAACAATTCTATTAAAACAGTTATAACTATCCTCCTTGGATAGTCTTTTTAGTCTACTCCATTTATTCCCTTCTTTTACCATCCTGGTACAGTGCCTCATTCAAGCTTGAAATTATGAATTAAACAAGGATGAGCGATTTACGCTCAGCAAGTACATAAACACAGCAGAAATAAAAATAAAACCTCTGAAGAACTTAATCAATAGTATAATACATCTAAGGATCTGAGATGATAACACAATCATATGATCCTTTTTGAATAAAATGACCTTTTATCCGTCAGAGGCTAAACCTGTTGGATCTGTTAACCATACCGTAATTAGTGGGTCAGACTATACAGCATGATCCTGTAGTTAACTTACATCTAGGTCAGGTGACCTGTAGTTACATCTAGGTTATGTGATAGAACACACCAGCACCTTCCCTTTCCTCTCGCAAACTACGTGGCATGTTCCACATTTTAAGGAACACAACATTCTCCTCGCTTGAAACATAACAATTTCATTCATTTGCACAAATATAATATTAAAAAATAACTGATAAATCAAAGCTCAGTTATATCCATGCACTTTCATACATATCATGCTAGTGGAAATTAAATCATAGCATTCTGATTCACAAGGAAATTCAAACATAAAAGTCATAACCTTGTACGCATGTCGAATCAATTGATCATGCGTTTAACTGAAATAAGCATAAGAGTGAGAATATACTTGTCTTTGTCTTTAGTTGCTAATCTATTTCACTTGCTTGGTGAAATATCTCTGTAAAATATGTATGTTGACATAACATGAGAATCTATGTTTGAATATAAATGTGAGTATGTACATATGTGATGTCTATGATGTTCGTGTATTTCTTATCTCTTTGATGTTTTAATTTAATCATTTGATGTGTTGGAAATTGAGACTTTTTAATTTAAACAAGATTTTTCAGACTGTTAGATATTCACATTATTCATCAGGGGATAAATTTTGGTCCATCAGTGGATAAATTTACCTGTCAGGGGATAACTCATTCATCAGGGGATGATTTACTCGTCAGGGGATAATTCATCCATTAGGGGATGATTTACTCGTCAGGAGATAATACACCCATCAAGGGATAATTCACCCATCAAGGGATGATTCAATCATTAGGGGATAACTCACTTGTCAGGGGATAAATTTCTCATCAGTGGATAATTTACTTGTCGGTGGATAAACTGGCCATCAGTGCATAAATTTTGTTCATCGCCAAACTCGTCAGTAATCTACTTGGCCACCGACAAAGTCTCTTGTTTGTCGCCAAACTCTCTTCGTTGTCGCCAAACTCTTTTGGTTGTCGCCAAACTTAACAAGCCAGCACCAAACTCATTGGTAATCTATTTGACTACTGCCAAAGTCTCTTTGTTGTTGCTAAACTCATCGCCAAACTTAACAAGTCAGTGCCAAACTCGTCAGTGGATAATATCATCAGAGGATAAAATTAAAAAGGTCAGGGACTAAAAATTTGTCCATTGGAGACTAACAAAATTGTTCATTGGTGAGTAACAAAATTGTTCATCGGTGACTAACCAAATTTGTTCATCAGAGACTAACAAAAATTGTTCAACGGAGACTAACAAAAATTGTTCATCGAGACTAACAAAAATTGTTCATCAAAGACTAACAAAAATTGTTCATCGAAGACTAATTTTTATATTTTGTCGGAGACTAACTTTTAACCTATTAGAGACTAATTTCATGCTGTCAAAGACTAAGTTAGAACTTGTCTCTATTATAAAAGAGGACTTTTCATATTTTAATGGATGATGTTTATCAATGGATAAAACTAACTTAGGGCCTTCCCTCATCATCTTTTCTGCAGTGTGTATCATTCCTTTTCACAATACACGTACACACACAAAATTGCAAATGAATACTACTGCAGCCTACTGTAGCATTTATAGTTGCAGAGTCATGCAACTCTTGAAGCCTTATACTATTTTTAGAGAGGTGTGAGAGAGAAAACATGAGTATTCCTTATTGTTTTCTTTTTCTTATGGACACTGTTAAACTCTAAGAACTTTAATTGTCTAAGACACAATCATGGTGTTTAACTTACTGATATAAGAACTGTTTAGAGGTTAATATAGTTTGTATAGTTGGTATGTTTCAATATTTTTTTTATTCTTTTCTTTTAGCATGCAAAAGTAATAACTCCTGATGTTATGGGTATGATTTTTTACAATATGATATGAATGAATAAGGACATAAATCAAAACGGAACAGAGCATAAGATTGGTATAAAGCTCTTACCTCTTTAAGCTTTTAAAGAAGGAATTAGAATACTCGTGCTACTCTTGAAAAGGACAATTGCTCTTGAAAAGGAAGAATGAAATTTTATGTGGGTGTCAGTTAAAGAGAATTTTTCGAAGTAAGGCTAGAATTACACCTTAAGTGATGTATTTATAGTGCTTGCAAATCAATTACAGCAATTGGATCATTTTGATGAAAAATTCTCATTCATTGGCTGGTTTTGTGACGACTTGGAAAATTTATTTATCTATAAGCAATTTATTTACTCATTTTTTTTATATATATTGATAATATATGACGTTTTTGGATGTATAAATATTTTTTTTTGGACCCATTAAAGGGGTTATAGTTGTTTGATTATTGGTTGCAAGGATAAGCAATGATGTTTTTGTTTGGTGACCACCGTAATTGCTTAAAGGAACCCACTTTTCTGGTTTAGCAAGTTCCCTGAGGAATGCAATAGTTTACGTAAGGGAATGACATGATGAGTACGTATACTAATTAGATTAGTAAGATGCTTGTGTGTCATCAGTGGATTAAACGTATGTGCATGAAGGACAACAAGCTTATTACACATGCTTAGCTGCTAAGAATCATGATGAGCAGTCGTTCTACCATCCAGATTAACCAATCATTTTATTTCACAGCTTAATCTCCGCCTCCTATAAATACCTCATTCAAAGGAACATTTTAATCTCTTTTCTAAATATTTCTCTTCCAAAGTTCTTCCTTAAACCAACCATCTCCATATAATTTCAAGTTCTCTTTTCTAGGTGATTACTTCCAAACCAGCTGTGATTTCTTTCGTCAAACCAAGAGGTAAGAATTTTAAGATCTCCTCAGTTATTCCTTTTTGCATAGTATCCGAGAGTAGTAGCCGTGCATATTAGGGTTTCAAGAAAAAGTTAAGCTTTAAAATATAGGCTACGTTCTGTTGCATATTCATGTTTATGAAGCATCCTAGGTTGAGCTTGTTCATGTAAGGCCTTCCATTGAAGCAGAGACAAGCTCTAATGTTAGTCTCTGATGAGTTAATGCTAGTCTCTGATGATGATGTCAGCCTTAGTCTCCGATGGGTTAAGATGACATCATCAGTCTTTGATGAAATATTTGTTAGTCTCCGATAGACTAAGGTTAGTCTTTGACGAGGTAATGTTGTTAGTCTCTGGTGGGCAAAGTATGATAGTCTCTGATGACTAAAATTCTTAATCCCCGACGAGTTCAGTGCTGAACAAGTGAGTTTGGCGCTGAACATTTATCCACCGAGGAGTTTGGCACTGGACAAATCATCCACTGATGAGTTCAGCGATGACTTGGGGAGTTCAGCGCTGAACAAGTTGTCACCTGACAAGTTTGGTGATAAACAAAATTATCCCCTAACAGGTAAGTCATCCCCTGATGACTATTCCCTAATGGGTAAATTTATCCCCTGACGGGTAAGTCATCCCCTGATGACTATTCCCTGATGGGTGAATTTATCCCCTGATGGGCAGTACATCCCCTGATGGGTAATGTATCCCCTGACGAGTAAATCATCCCCTGATGACTATCCCCTAACGGTCATCCCCTAACGGGTAAAATATGCCCTGATAACCATTTTCTAATCTAAATGGTCATCTTTTAAGTATGGATTTCTCATGTTATACCAACAATGATGTTTTACAGAATCATTTTTGAAACCAGTATAGTGATTTTAGCTAAGGACCAAGGCAAGTATATACTCATTCCACTTTCTTTCTTACTGATTACGTAGAATCATTATTTCGATTTACGTAAATGAATAATGTTAATGATGATGATTTCTTTGATGATTAAGTAATGTACGATCATTGATTCGACGTACGTGACATAATGTTGATTATTGAGCTATATGCTATTGGGTGTTTGCTAATTGTTTAAAGTCCCTAGCACACCAAAAGATGATGAAAATGATGTAGGGTGTTGCAAGACTTGATCTTGTACGCACACCCTAGTAGTTTCCATATGGGTATATAGAAAAATCATCGGTAGTCAACTTTTATCTGTTGAGCACACTGATGTGTTTGGCAGTCGCTGCTTTTAATTGTTGATCGTGCCAATTTAAAATGAGAAAATGTTATCAAGAAGATATATCCATATGGAAAGCTAAAGGGCTATTGAATACTTTCGCCTGGTATTCAGGCCAATGATGATTAGGGTATGAGAGACCGAGACATCGGTAATCAACCCTTTGCAGACCATATGCTTTCTGCAAGTGACTACGTATGTCAAATGATGGAATCAAACGACCAGGCTGACCAGTTGGGATGAAA
The DNA here is from genome assembly GCA_014636745.2 of Centella asiatica. Taxonomy (NCBI): domain Eukaryota; kingdom Viridiplantae; phylum Streptophyta; class Magnoliopsida; order Apiales; family Apiaceae; genus Centella; species Centella asiatica. The sequence goes on along the minus strand of CM025783.1, from coordinate 43,913,274 downwards.
TTTGATTGTTAAAGGAAGTCAGATAATGATCAGTCTGTTCAGGTGATGCATTATCTGATGAAGAGAGGGCGAATCAAGGTTTATTTGTTAAAGAGGGATAACCCATTGATATCACTCAGGAACCCTAAATGATGCGTGTTTATTGATTTATCAGGAGGTTTTGGCATTGCTTCGTCCAACCTCAATGAATATTAAAGCTTTTGAAATATCTGATTCTTTTTGCTTGTGATCATATACTTGCTGAGCGTAAATGCTCATGTGGATTATTATGAAATGTTTTACAGGTTATGACATAAAAGCTGAGCTACCTAATAAGGGAAAAGAGAAAATAGCATAGTGAGAGCTTCTTGATTTCTCTCATATGGATGGCTTTTAAAAGGAAAGTGAAGCGAGAGGCCATCATAGAAATGTTTAGTTTGTAAGGCCAGATGGGCCATCTTAAGTTAATTTTTCCGTTATAGCTTGTTTATATTCAAGCATTGACGTTTTGTAAGATGAGGTATTTGAGAATATATTTCTCGCATGAGTGTTGTATATGCTTGGCTGTGTCGTTTTCTTTGCTGTTGTGTTGATGTGTTGCAGTTTCCTGGCTAGCCCGGGGTCCCAGCCTGGGGATCTTGGGGGCTGTCATCCAAATTGTTGATAGTGCCCGAGGCCTGGCTTTGGGGGAATTCCGTGGGCGCCACAGTTGGTATCAGAGCACAGCAGCCAAGCAACAGTTATGAGACATGTTCTCTGGTGGGAAATAGAATTTGGGATTTAGTAAAGTAAGGAAATGATTGAAAGGATAAGGAGAGTTGAATAAGAGATAGATGTCTAAGTTGAGTCTCGGTTGTTCTTGGGTTATCAGGTTAGATGAGAGGTTATAAAATAAAACAATTCACGTTGAATTTGTTGTACATCTTGTTACGGTATTAGTATGTATGTTAAATCCTTATTATAAATGTTAAGTTGATATTGATTTAAGCTATGTTTCCTTATAGATGAATCCACCTACTCCTGGACTTATAGATAAGGGCAAGGCACCTATGGTTAAAAGTTCAAAGAAGGAGCATATCCCTAGTAGTAAGGCTGCTTGACCTTTCAAGTTTGGTAAACACTATCTGTTAGATGTCAACCGTGGGAGGACAGGTGTTTGTTGGCGAGTGACTCCTCGCAAAAGAGTGAATAAACCAACTCAGGTTTTCTGTTTTGAGGTGCCTAGAGATTCTGATAAACATGTAAAGGGGTCTGTAGAACCTGAGGGAATTAAGCAAAACCCAACCAACCCATTTGAGGGGTCAAGTTTTTCAGTTCATATGAAGAGTCCTTCCTCACCCCATGATCCAATAGTTTCTCCAACCTTGGATCCTTCCCAAATAAGAGGTTCTCCTACAGATAGGCATACACTACTTACGGTGTCAGCCACTCCACATGCCGTTTCTACACCAGTTACCTTATCAAATGTTGCACCTGCAGTACCACCACCAAAAAATCCAGTACCCTTGCCTTTTCCAAATGGATTCTATTATTACCTTCAACGCAGAATCTGTATGACACAATGTTAGGTTTTATGAACATTTGATGATGATTGTCTTTAGAATACTTAGGAATACAAATGTACAGAAAAGTGTTGGTTTGTAACACTTTAGTTTTGTAGCTAGCAGTAGTATCTCTTGTTTGTAAATTAGTCATTATAATAAAGAGATAGGTTCATTTCTTTTGTATGTACTGCTGGAATACTTGTTGAGTTTGTTCAACAAGTTGTTTAAATTAATTAGTCCTTCGGAGATTGATTTTGGCTTGTCGGAGATTAAGGGAAAAGTCCACCAGAGATTAAAGTTTTGTTCATCAGAGATTGGACTTTGCCCATCGAAGATTGAAGAATCCTTCACCGGAGATTAAAATGTTTTGTTCATCGGAGATTGAAGGATTGGTCATCGGAGATTAAAACTTACGTCATCGGGGATTGTAACTAAAGAGTCAGAGATTAATGCTGACGTCATCAGAGATTAAAACAATACCTCAGAGATTAAAAGCTGACATCACCAGAGACTAAAGCCAAAGCATTGGAGATTACACGAAGTAAAGCATCAAAGATTACACGTTGTAAAGCATCGGAGATTACTCGAAGTGATCAGGGACTAATTAAAGAAGCTATCAGAGATTAGTCGAAGACTTAATCACTGATGGAGTTAAAGTTCAAATCAAAGAAGGAAAGTCTTCCATGAACACGTAGACTTTGTTGAAGACGTAGCTGACAAGGAAACTTGTTAGAAATCTTTCAATTGGAAAGATTGTATTTGATTTGAATTAGGAAGCTAGGTTTTTGGTAACTTAGTTAGAAGCTGTAATTATAAAATTACAGAAGAACTATACGAAGCTATATAGCATAGAGAATTGAAAGGGTTGTATTATCTCTAAATATACAGAATAGAAGCTGACGATCAAAGCTTGTTTTGATTGTTAGAAAACTTGTAATCAATTGTTAAATCAATAAAAGCAATTGTTTATAGAGTTTTGATCTTGTTCTTTATATTTCGCAGAAATTTAATTTCTTAAAGAACAGGAATTCGAAGAAGTTGCAAGAACTTGTATTCAACCCCCCTTCTACAAGTTCTAGGCCATCTCACTGGGAAAACACACAATCAGAGTTGACTACACGTAATACCACCATGATGTGTCAGTCAATGGCTCATCAAAGAACTAGCAGACTGTTGGACCTTTGGAGGGTATCATTTCAGGATGTGTCCTTAGTTCTCATTGAGACTCTGACAGAGGTGGTGATCTCGGTTAGCAATTATTTTAGGCTGCGCCAGCCTACTGTAGCAGATCGAGATCAGTTGATGTATAACCTTATAGAGAAGGTTGAGGGAGCGTGTCATTTTGTACGCAGAACAATGAGTGAACTTGATTCTCAACCCTTGTATTAGGCATCAGTAGTAGTCAGTGCTGTTATGTTTTTGTATAATGTTGTAACAAGGAAGCTTTATTGTACAAATTTGTTATGATGTAACTTTTGTTACTTAATATATGTATTTTGATTTGGAAATTCTCTTTTCTATTTGTGTATATTATTCTTTAAAAGAGAGAAGGAATTTTTGATGGTAAGTTTATATTTTCCTTAATTTATAGGAAATGGCCCCGAAAGGAAGACCTCGAACCCGTCAAGCTACCAACCAAGCTGATCAAGAGAACCCTAACCTGAATAACAATCCAGAAAATGATAATCCAAAGAATCCTATTACCTTATTGGTAAATATGATTAAGGAAGCCTCTCAAAGAAACAATGACCGAGCACTTCCACTCCAACCTAGAAGGGTGACATTTAAGGACTTTACCAATAGTTGTCCACCTACTTTTAATAGTGATGGAGGTCCCACTGCTGCTCAAATTTGGATTAAGGAAATGGAGAAAAATTTTCGTATTGCTGAAGTAACTAATGACCTTAAGACAGAATATGTCACGTATCTATTGAAAGGAGAAGCTAGTTATTGGTGGGAAAATACCGAACGATTAGAAATGACTAGGAGATTGGCAAGTATGAATGAACAAATAGTCCCTAAAATTGATCAAGTTGTCACCTAGTCCCAGTTTAAAGAATTTTTCTATAACCAGTATTTTCCAACCAGTGCTGCGGATGAGCTAGAAAAACAATTCATAGAATTGAGACAAGGGAGCATGACTGTAGAAGAGTATGAGAAGAAGTTTAATGAACTACAAAGATTTACCCCGCATTTGGTAGATACTGAGAGAAGGAAGACAAGAAGGTTTGAGCATGGTTTAAATCCATGGTTGCAGGATAAGATTGCTATTTTGTGTCTAGACAACTATGCTAAAGTTGTTCAAAGATCAAAGGTAGCAGAGAAAAATGGCAAGCTACTCCGGGAATTTAACTGGGAGAAATGCAAAGAAGGACAGAGGAAAGAAGTTATTTTAGTAACAATCTTAATCAAAGAATGGGAGGACAAGGAAAACCACAAACCAGTTCGGTCATGATGAAATAAGAGGAAGGAAATAGGTATAATGATAATAGTAAGAAAAGAAATTTCAATATGGATTTAAGTGAGAATAAAAGGAGGATTGTTATTTGTGGCAAATGTGGAAGAAACCATGAAACTTCCCAGTGTTTAATAGGAACGGGTTTGTGTTTCAAATGCCGTTGATCTGGGCATACTACCACCAATTGCCCAAGTCAGACACCAAACGTTTTCCAACCAAGGTTTTCTCCGCAACAATATCAACCACAAAATGCTAGCCGTATAGTTGGAACAACAAGGAGATGCTTTAGTTGTGGTCAGGAAGGCCACATCTCTACTTCATGTCCTCAGAAAAAGAGTCAGGGTAAGCTCCCATTTGTAGCACCTAGCATGACAGTCAATCGACCCCAAGCTAGAACTTACAATATGACTGCACAAGATGCTCTACTGTCTGACAACGTGGTTTCAGGTATAATTTTGGTTAATTCAATTGGAGTACATGCTTTATTTGATTCTAGTGTGACTAGATCCTTCATATCTAAACGTTTTCTTAAGGATAAGAATTTTGCTCCTGAATGCTTAGAAGCACCTCTAGAAGTCATAGTAGCTAATCAAGAGGTGTACGTTGTCATGAGTATACTACCTGATTGTAGTATAAGAATAGGAAAGCATGACTTCCTTGCCAATTTAATACCTTTTCCATTGGGAGAGTTTGATCTAATACTAGGCATGGATTGGCTACATAAATACCAAGCTAGTATAGATTGCAGGAAAAAGAAGGTTTCTCTAAGAACACCCTCAAACAGTAAAGTGTTATTTCAAGGCGTGTAAGACTACTAAATCCTCTCACTTTCTTTCAATGATGCAAGCTAATAAAATGTTACGCAAGGGATGCGAAGCATTTTTAGCTCATGTTTATGACAAGAGGGTAGAAGAGTTAAAGATTTCAGATATCCCTGTAGTAAAGGAATTTGGAGATGTATTTCCTGAGGAATTACCAGGTATACCTCCAGACAGACAAGTTGAATTTGGAATTGAGCTAGTACCAGGAACTGCTCCAATTTCCAAAGCCCCTTATAGGATGGCCCCTTCAGAATTAAAAGAGCTTATGACACAACTACAAGAGTTGCTGGATCAAGGATTTATTAGGCCAAGTGTTTCACCTTGGGGAGCACCTATTTTATTTGTAAAGAAGAAAGATGGATCATTGAGGTTATGTATTGATTACCGAGAATTAAATAAGGTGACGGTGAAGAACCGATATCCTTTACCTAGGATTGATGACTTGTTCGACCAATTCAAGGGAGCAAAGTACTTTTCAAAAATTGACCTAAGATCAGGATATCATCAATTAAAGATTAAGACTGAGGATGTCCCTAAATCAGCTTTTAGAACCCGTTATGGTCATTATGAATTTGTGGTAATGCCTTTTGGACTCACCAATACCCCAGCTGTTTTTATGGATTTGATGAACCGAGTTTTCAAACCATATTTGGATAAGTTCATCATTGTGTTCATAGATGACATTCTCATCTATTCTAAGACGAGAAAAAAACATGATGAACATTTGAGGATAACCCTGGAGGCATTGAGACAAGAGAAACTTTATACCAAATTTTTGAAGTGTTAATTTTAGTTAAGAGAGGTGAAATTTTTAGGACATGTGATCAATGAATCTGGAATTTTGGTTGATCCCATTAAAGTTGAAGCCATCATAAATTGGCCACAACCAAAGACACCTACAGAAGTGAGAAGTTTTCTAGGGTTAACGGGATACTATCGTCGATTCATTCAAGATTTTTCTAAAATAGCAGTCCCATTAACGAATCTGACAAGGAAGACAAAAAAGTACACTTGGACTTCCACTTGTGAGAAGAGTTTTCAAGAATTAAAGAAAAGGTTAACCACCGCCCCAGTACTAAGTTTACTGGATAATAAAGGAGATTTTGTGATCTATAGTGATGCCTCAATAAATGGATTAGGGGCTGTGTTAATGCAACATGGAAAAGTTATTGCCTATGCATCTTGGCAACTCAAGGATTGCGAAAAACGATACCCAACACATGACTTAGAATTGGCTGCGATCGTTTTCGCATTAAAGATTTGGAGACATTATCTCTATGGAGAGAAATGTGAGATTTACACTGACCACAAGAGTTTAAAGTATATTTTTACTCAAAAGGAATTGAACATGAGGCAAAGACGATGGTTAGAGCTAATTAAAGACTATGATTGCTCGATCAACTATCACCCTGGGAAAGCAAATGTTGTAACTGATGCATTAAGTAGATGTGAAAGGTTAAATGTGATGACAAGTCAAGAAGAGGTAAGGATGGATTTGGAGAGGTTACAAATAAATGTCATCACAACTCAGCAAAAGAAAGAGTTAGAGCAAGAGGTTGGTGTAAAACCAAGTTTACTGACTATTATCAAAGAAACTCAAGAAGAGTATGTGGAAGATAGGGAAAAATTGTTAAGGAAAGAAAATGGGAAATGTCGAATCCACGATGATGGATTGATGAGATTTGAAAATAGAATCTGGATTCCGACAAAACTGGAATTAAAAAGAAGTCTACTACAGGAGGCCCATAACTCTAAATTTTTGATACATCCAGGTGGAACCAAGATGTATCAGGATTTGAAACAAAATTTTTGGTGGCCTAACATGAAGAAAGAAATAGCTAAATGGGTAAATACATGTCTCACCTGTCAACAAGTTAAAGCAGAAAACTAAAAACCTAGTGGCTTGTTGCAATCCTTAGATATCCCAGAATGGAAGTGGGAATACATCACGATGGATTTTGTAGTTGGATTGTCGGTAACTCAAAAGACATTAAATACAATCTAGGTAGTAGTAGACAGATTGACCAAATCTGCACACTTCCTACCTATTAAGGACACATATAAGATGGACCAATTGGTCAGATTATATGTGAAGGAAATCCTTAGCTGTCATGGAGTACCAGTTTCGATTGTATCTGATCGTGATCCTCGTTTTACATCTAGGTTTTGGCGAAGTATTCAAGAATACTTAGGAACAAGATTGAACATGAGTACTGCTTTCCACCCGCAAACTGACGGGCAATCTGAAAGAACAATCCAAACCTTAGAAGATATGCTGAGAGCATGTTCTTTGGATTTTGGAGGACGATGGGATGAACATCTACCCCTCATCGAGTTTGGTTATAATTACAGTTATCATACGAGCATAGGAATGACTCCATTTGAAGCTTTGTATGGAAAGTGTAGAACACCATTGTATTGGAATGAAGTTGGAGAAAGGAAGTTAGAGGGACCAGAGATAGTCCAACAAACTGAGAATGCAATCCAAACGATTTGAGCCAAGTTAAGCGCAGCTCAAGATCGACAAAAACAATATGCAAACCAACACCGAAAAGATTAAACATTAGAAGTAGGAAGTTATGCGTTGCTCAAGATCTCCCCTTGGAAGGGCATATTGCGCTTCAGACGAAAAGGAAAGTTAAGTCCTCGTTTTATTAGACCTTTTGAAATACTTCGTCGTATTGGTGAAGTGGCTTATCAACTAGCGCTACCCCCAGCTCTAAGTCATGTTTATGACATATTTCATGTCTCAATGCTATGACCTTATAAAGAAGAAAATCATTCTGGCATTATTGACTACCAGACCACTGAGTTACAGCCAAATTTGCATTATGAAGAGACACCCATAAAAATTTTGGATCGTCAAGTAAAGGTTTTGAGAAATAAAGAAATTGCATCTGTAAAAGTTTTATGGCGAAATCACAATGTTGAAGAAGCAACATGGGAACTAGAAGAAATGATGATGCAAAAGTACCCTCAACTGTTTCACCAGTTAGGTTTCGAGGACGAAACTTATTGTAAGGAGGGGAGAATGTGACGACCTGGAAAATTTATTTATCTATGAGCAATTTATTTACTCATTTTTTATATATATATATTGATAATATATGACGTTTTTGGATTTATAAATATTTTTTTTTGGACCCATTAAAGGTGTTATAGTTGTTTGATTGTTGGTTGCAAGGATAAGCAATGATGTTTTTGTTTGGTGACCACCGTAATTGCTTAAAGGAGCCCACTTTTCTGGTTTAGCAAGTTCCCTGAGGAATGCAATAGTTTACGTAAGGGAATGACATGATGAGTACGTATACTAATTAGATTAGTAAGCTGTTTGTGTGTCATCAGTGGATTAAACGTATGTGCATGAAGGACAACAAGCTTATTACACATGCTTAGCTGCTAAGAATCATGATGAGCAGCCGTTCTACCGTCCAGATTAACCAATCATTTTATTTCACAGCTTAATCTCCGCCTCCTATAAATACCTCATTCGAAGGAACATTTTAATCTCTTTTCTAAATATTTCTCTTCCAAAGTTCTTCCTTAAACCAACCATCTCCATATAATTTCAAGTTCTCTTTTCTAGGTGATTACTTCCAAACCAGCTGTGATTTCTTTCGTCAAACCAAGAGGTAAGAATTTTAAGATCTCCTCAGCTATTCCTTTTTGCATAGTATCCGAGAGTAGTAGCTGTGCATATTAGGGTTTCAAGAAAAAGGTAAGCTTTAAAAGATAGGCTACGTTCTGTTGCATATTCATGTTTATGAAGCATCCTAGGTTGAGCTTGTTCATGTAAGGCCTTCCATTGAAGCAGAGACAAGCTCTAATGTTAGTCTCTGATGAGTTAATGCTAGTCTCTGATGATGATGTCAGCCTTAGTCTCCGATGGGTTAAGATGACATCATCAGTCTCTGATGAAATATTAGTTAGTTTAATACAGATAGTTTAATATTTTACCGATTAATTGTGCGAATCTGAAGCTTTGGTGAAGGTGTTGATCGTCTCCAAATCTTTAACGCAATCCAACTGAACAGCGTCTCTACGGTTTCCACACGAACCGTCTCACGATTCGAGCAAGAAGAGTTACAGTACTAGCTGTATGATCTGTATCTCTTTTCTCTATCTCTCTTAACTCTAGTCTCTCTCTTATGAGTGGCTATGTAAAACGTTGGTTAGAGATAATAGCTTATATATCATATATATAGCCTTTTATAGAGTAATTCCAAAACCTAATCTAATTAGGAGAATTATAATCCGAATTTTATATTTATTAGATATATATATTTAATCAAGTCTCACTTAATTAATATATATATATATATATATATATATATATGTACAAATAAATATATATATTCGTATTTCTTTCCAAAGGACTCTACTTCATACAGATTACATATATATATATATATATATATATATATATATATATATATAATTTAAAGCCATGATTTAATTAAATCAATCTTATTGATATATTAAAATCATTCACATTTAAATTATATCTTCTTGACGAATGTTCTTTGTGTGTGACCCTGTAGGTTATTATTACGTTCGCAATAATTTTGAATCATATTACAAAATTATAAACAGTGAGAGGCATCTAGTAATACATCACTATTACCCAAGTAGTAATAAAGTCATAGATTTGACGTTACCTTTCGTGACCAATGTTTCAATGTAACGTAATCCTTTTAACCATGATATCTAAGATTAAATTCAAGGCATGGTTGTGTCATCCTCTTCATAATTTAATCTCAGTTTTCTTGATCAATGAGTAAACTATATGAAACAAATCTCTATTTGAGCATGGCCATGCATTTCATAGTTTCACTCAATCAAGAGGCCTATAGATATCACCCCTAATTTATAGGAGGGTTAAATTTCATCTACATCATTCTCATTTCTCACATAACTCATTATGCATCCAACAATCACCTTTATCGTCGACTCGGTTAAAGATGACTTTTGATAATGTCAAAACGCATAACTCCTTATGTAGATATGTCATGACTTCAGGTCGAAGGACTATTACATCATTGTCACTATGAGAATTACTTATGACATATAGCATAACGCTCCATGTAGAATTCTCATGGTGGGTCTGTCCAGTACTATGTTCTCTAATATGTACCTATGTATCAACTTAATATATCTCATATATATTTATGACCAATGAGATATGGCCATTAGTTAATCCACATACTAGTCTCAATGTATTATTGTTGTCCCACTGACAATGATACTCGACTAGGGACATTTAAGAATAATGATACATTACATACTTATATGATCTCATATTCAAGTCACATACTTGAATCCATATAATTAGTATCATTCTTCTAAGGACATTTATTATGTTAACATTTATATAACGCAGTAAATAAAACATAATAAAAGAAATTATCATTTAATCAAAACATATCATAAATATAGTGTCACAATCATTACATAATTGGCCACTAGGGCATGCACTCTAACAGTACGATCATTGATTCGACGTACGTGAAATAATGTTGATTATTGAGCTATATGCTATTGGGTGTTTGCTAATTGTTTAAAGTCCCTAGCACACCAAAACATGATGAAAATGATGTAGGGTGTTGCAAGACTTGATCTTGTATGCACACCCTAGCAGTTTCCGTATGGGTATATAGAAAAATCATCGGTAGTCAACTTTTATCTGTTGAGCACGCTGATGTGTTTGGCAGTCGCTGCTTTTAATTGTTGATCGTGCCAATTTAAAATGAGAAAATGTTATCAAGAAGATATATCCATATGGAAAGCTGAAGGGCTGTTGAATGCTTTCGCCTAGTATTCAGGCCAATGATGATTAGGGTATGAGAGACCGAGACATCGGTAATCAACCCTTTGCAGACCATATGCTTTTTGCAAGTGACTACGTATGTCAAATGATGGAATCAAACGACCAGGCTGACTAGCTGTGATGAAATTTGATTGTTAAAGGAAGTCAGATAATGATCAGTCTGTTCAGGTGATGCATTATCTGATGAAGAGAGGGCGAATCAAGGTTTATTTGTTAAAGAGGGATAACCCATTGATATCACTCAGGAACCCTAAATGATGCATGTTTATTGATTTACCAGGAGGTTTTGGCATTGCTTCGTCCAACCTCAATGAATATTAAAGCTTTCGAAATATCTGATTCTTTTTGCTTATGATCATATACTTGCTGAGTGTAAACGCTCATGTGGATTATTATGAAATGTTTTATAGGTTATGACATAAAGGCTGAGCTACCTAGTAATGGAAAAGGGAAAATGGCATAGTGAGAGCTTCTTGATTTCTCTCATATGGATGGCTTTTAAAGGGAAAGTGAAGCGAGAGGCCATCATAGAAATGTTTAGTTTGTAAGGCCAGATGGGCCATCTTAAGTTAATTTTTCCGCTGTAGCTTGTTTATATTCAAGCACTGAGGTTTTGTAAGATAAGGTATTTGAGAATATATTTCTCGCATGAGTGTTGTAAATGCTTGGCTGTGTCATTTTCTTTGTTGTTATGTTGATGTGTTGTAGTTTCCTGGCGTAGCCCGGGGTCCCAACCTGGGGATCTTGGGGGCTGTCATCCAAATTGTTGACAGTGCCCGAGGCCCAGCTTTGGGGGAATTCCGGGGGCGCCACAAGTTTGACTAGAAATATGTCTTTGGGATGATGTGAGTGGCTAGCTTAGCCGGTATAGCGTCTGCCAAAATATTAGCCAATCGCATTCAGTTGAACATAAAACCTTCTCTTGTTGGTAACCTTGCACAACAAGTATCCTTTTAAAAAAAATACATGTATATGTATAACCAGGTAGATAACCACGGTTAGATTGTGTAGTTAAGTTGGTTCATCAATGGATACATTGCATGCAGCCAACTTCTTGAAATATAATGGTTATATTATCTGCACACCATAGTCTCCGGGTCAGCAATTCACACTGTCGTTTTTCTTCTGCAGGTGTGCTTCCTCAAGTCTCTCCTCCTCCTTGTTCACACTTGATTAAAATAATCATTTAAAGATTGGGATTAATATATTCATTTTACCTTTAGTGGACTACTCCTACACAAACTTATAATAATCAATTATTTTGGACATCACATTGACTTAGAACTCATACATTAAATATTCATACATCATAGGAATAAATTATATTTACACTTTATTCCTATTTAAAATTATGTGTCTTCACATTGTTTCAAAAGACCCATTTGGTACCAATTATTGATTTGTTCATTGGTTTTGGCACTAGTCTCCAAACATTGTTTATTAGAAATTGACTGAGTTCCTCTTGTATGACAATCACCCAATTAGCATCTTGTAACACCTCCTCAACCTTTTTAGGTTCAATCTTTGACAAAAATTTGAGGTATAGGCATTTATTCTGAGTAGCACTTCTTGTTGTCACACCTTTAGTTGGATTCCTATAATCTACTTTATAGGATGATATCTTGTCCATTTTTCTGTGGAGGTAATCTTTTTGAGGAAGAAGCTTCATTTGTTCCTTGTCCTCCATGTTGTAAGGTACTTTCAGCTTCTTGAGAAGTTCCTCCTAAATCAGTGGATATTTCTATATTGGAGTTTGCGATATCCTCTCATTCATTATCCATTGATAGTGGATTCTCTGTTGATGCAGTGCCATTCTCCAATCATACATCATTATCCTCTGATAAGACTTCTTCAGTAGGTATTGAATCATACACTTTCCAAGATGACATTTCCATTTGTGACTTTGCAATATCCCAAGGTATATCCTTTGATGTCATCTCCAAAGGAAACTCTTCAGCCATCTCTCTCCTCATACTGTGTCAACAGTGTCTTATCTCAAGTCGTGTGTCTTAAACAACCACTATCTAAGAACCAAACTTGTTTGTTCATGTGTTACAACAAAAGTGTTTGTAGAAGAGGGATTGAATACAAACACCACAACTTTTTCTTTCTTTAACAAATTGACAAGCACAAACTGGAAAAACTACAATATCCAGAAAAACAATAAAGATATTTAATATGAATAAACAAAGATTCAAGTTAAAATAGTTATACTATAACTTGTGTTTTTCTGGGAATCTGTTATAATCACAAAGTGATTAAATAGCTACAAATCTATAAAGGTTTATAGCTTCTTTTCTCACACACTAGCTACATCTTTCTCTTTGAATATTTCTCTCAAGAACTATTACAAAGCTTCTTTTCTGGTGTGTAAGTTTGGTGGTTTAGTTTAGCAACTCTTACATATATAGGAGAACAGATTTAGAACCCATGTGTAAGACATGCTTCTTTTTCAACGTAGCCACGGTATGTCTTGTCATTGTCCTTTCGAAGATATAAGTGTTACACCGCTATAGGTTGTTGTTGCTTTTGTTTCTGTTCATGTTCTCCATGCGTTTTAGGTACAAAGGTTGTTGTTGGACCATCATATTTCAAGGAATATCTTCTCAGTTATACCCCTTGTTTCTTTGTCAAGTATCATTGAATGTCTTTTAATCTCTGATGTCATGGGAGTTAGGTCTTTACAATCCCCTGATGACAAGCCTTAATGTTGACTTGATCCGTGCTTCTGGATCCCCTGATGACAAGCTCTGATGTTGACTTGATCAGTGCTTCACTTTCCACTGATGACAAGCCCTGATGTAGACTTGATCAGTGCTTCACTTTCCACTGATGACAAGCCCTAATGTAGACTTGATCAATGCTTCTTGATCCCCTGATGTTAAGACCCAACGTTGTCCACTGATGTTATCCACTTATATAGTGTATAGGTTATCCCCTGATGGTATTCGCTGATAGTCAGACTATACCCTGATGGTTTCCCTGACAGTCAAGGTATCCCCTGACGGTCAAGTTATCCCCTGATGGTTTCCCCTAACAGTCAAGCTATTCCCTGATGCCTTTTTATACACTAACATTTTTTATGACTGATACTTTGTTGGCTTTATCTTGAATGTCTGATGTGCAGAATACTTGACTTCTTAAGTATAGTCAGACCTTCCCTCACACTATCAAGTCCTTCAGATATCCACTGATGACTTACCTAGTGTGATGCCTACTATTCCCTGATATACTAAGTTATCCATCAGCGAATATTTATTTGTGTAAATATACTAAGGTTTGACAACAACCTTGACTATTTACAAGTGCACATTTATTAAAGGAGCTACAGAATAAATACATCATCATCATTCTCAGCATTAAGTCTAACAATCTCCCCCTATTTTTGATTATCAATTTAATAACCATAAATCTAATTGGTACACTGATGATGATGTCAAAACCAAAACTATACAAGATCAAAAATGAGAAATGCAATTGCATTGATCTAACTGTATTTGTACAAATTGAAAGAATAATTATATACAAGTGTTTACAAATCTATTACAGTATTTACACTTTAGACTTCAGGATTCACCTTTTGTTGAGTAGAAACAAAGGGCAATGGATGACTTGATTCAATTGGTTGTGAGTCACTTCCAAAGCCTTGTCTTCTCTAATATGGATTTTGATCTGGAATCCTGAGTCTGTTGTCTTCCCCTCCTGCCTTCAATTGCTCTAGCTCCTTTTGAAGTAGTCTTCTAAAGTTCACAATGTTGACTTTCATGCTGGATTCCAAAGCTTCAAGGACAAACCCAATCTCTTGTATGTTGGCTGTAGCAAGTTGTGACCAGTAAAAGGTGACAATCTCCCCTTTTGAATTTTTGAACTCCATGTCCATGGGGTTTGTGATCATCTTTGGATATTCTTTAAATCCTTTTAATGGGGGAACAACTCTTATAACTGTTGAGTTCCCATCATTAGCTCTAATTTCCTCGATCTCCTTTAATACCTTCTTTACAAGTAGGATTCTGAACATGATGACATGTTCATTTTTGTGATAAGCAATTTGGCTTAGAACATTCATCCCCTCCACCAGGTCAAACTCATCAACTTCATTAGTCCTTATATTCTTCTCTTGCCCATCAGCAGTTGTGTAGTATAACTTCAAAGGTTTCTCCATGGCTGTGGCCAACTTTCTATTGTCGTTGATGGTTTTCCTCAGCTTTTCTCAATTACCCCCCTCAAGTCTCTATTCAGAATTGTTGTATCTGACACTGTTTTCTTGATAAGTGCTAGTTGCGCAACATCCATTCCCCTGAAGCAGTCAAGAGTGACTGTGAACTCCGATCTACTTTTCATCAAGATGACAATTATTTTCTCTTATTGCTCTTTACCCTGACATTTATGCTTTTTATGGAGTGCATAAATGTCAAACTCTTTTGTCTATCATCCCTCAGAGTTTCGGCAAGAGTGGGTGGTCCGTATGTTACAATAGTAGGAGCTTGAGCTTTATCTTTAGATGACTCAGGTTTGGTAATATCAGGGCATGTTGGATTTTCTTTGTTTTTATCTCCTGATGCACCTTTAGGGGTCTTAGATTGCTTGGGCTGAGTTTTCCTGGAGGTTCTTGGCTTGACACTTCTTTTCTTCTTCTTCTTTCTCCTTCTCCACAGCCATCTCCTCCTCCTATTGAATTTGTTGTGCATAGAGTGCATCAGCTTCTAGCAATTTCTTGTCCTGAGGAAAGACAAGCTCCACTTTCTCATTAATTAGGGCTTCAATTGGTGTTGGAAACTGAGTTGTCTTCATGGCATGTGGTCTGAATCTGCCCAGTCCTTTCCGACTGCAGTGCATACTTTGTTCTTCTTGTTGATGACTTCAAAAAATTTATTTTTGTAGTAGTCATCTTCCTTCTTGATTTCTTTAGTTTGTTCAACAGACTTTTGTTTGTTGCATTCATTTGCAAAGTGTCCTGGCCCTTGACAGTTGTAGCATTTAATCTTTGATCTGTCAATAGCACCAGAGTGGATAGGCTTCCTTGTTGGTGTTGTCTTTCTGAAGTCCTTGCACTTCTTGACTCTCATCTTCTTGAACTTTCTTGCCAAAAAGGTCATGGCTTCATCAACAGCCTCTTGTTCTTCTAGAGTATAGATCTCTTTATCTTCACTATCTATACTCTCGGCTCCACTTGCCTCGGCTTCACTTTCTTCTTCAATGAGAACTACCTTCCCATGAAGTTTCTTGCTCGAACCTCCAGCCATAAGTGCCACTGATTTTTCATTTCTATGGTCTTGACTTAGACTTTCTCTTTGTTGACCCTCAAACTCATAAGTTTTGAGGTTCCCATAGAGCTTCTCTGTGATGAACCCAAAATCTCTCACTGAATCAGGGCTTCATCAAAAGAAGGAAAAGATAACCACACATCCATTCATATAATAAATATTGGAAAAAGGTAATATTAAAGAGTTATTACAACCCCAAATATTACATTTTCAGCGGAAGCTATTCTATCTCTATATTATAATACAAAACATCATTTTTCAAATCATCTTCCCTCCTTCCTTACTTATCGGCACTAAAAAGGGTTAGCCAAACTCAGTAACCGATCATCTTTGTCTTCCCCTTTTCAGAGGGCTCAGCCTTTATATTCTGCCCTGCAAGACATTATAATTCAACAAGAATGAGCGATCCATGCCCAACAAGTATATAATTTAGGAAAGCAAATCTGGAATGATTCAAGGGATTCAATTATGTTAAGAGGCTTGATGGAACAATACTAATGCCTCAGAAATCTTTAAAGGATCTTTAGGATTACTGATGATACACAATTGTGTAATCCTTCTTAAAACAAAGCATAACTTCCTTGAAGTAAAAATATCCATCGGGGGTTAAACCCGTTGGATCTGCTAACCATATGGTATACAGTTGGCCTAACTGTGCCTGCATGATCCCTCCTTGTGTGAAAGTACGTAGTCACATAAAATTCCTCTAGGTCAGGTGAAGAACAAATCAGCACCTTTCCTTTCCTCTAACCATCCATGTGGCATAACCATTTAAGGAACATAGCATTCTCATTTATTGCACAGATATAATATTGAAAAATAGCTAATAGAGCAAAGCTTCTTTAGATCCATGCACTTTCATTCATATCATGCTAGCGAAAATTAAAGCATAGCATTCTATTTCACAAGGAAATTTAAATATAAAAGTCATAATTTTGTACGTATTTCGAATCAATTGATCATGCGCTTAACTGAAATAGCATAAGAGTAAGAATATACTTGCCTCGGTCCTTTGTAACAAAGATTCAAATTCAACTTACTAGTGAGTGAAAGATTATGTAAATTATGCAAGTAATATTTTAATACCTTAATAAGAATTTATAACAGAAAATGTGTATGTGATGTCCTTTTTACTATTTTAAATAATAATATCATAAAATAATTTTTAAGAAAATAATGTTTTATAGTCTTGATGACAGACTGTGCATCGGGAAATAATTTTCTCATTATCAAACTCGTCAGGGATATCCTTAGCCATCAAAGACTAACATATTTTGCCCATCGGAGACTACGGATGACGTCATCAGAGATTTAAACTTAGCCTGTCGGAGACTAAGGATAACGTCATCAGAGACTAAACTTAACCTGTCGGAGACTAAGGATGATGTCATTAGAGACTAAACTTAGCATGTCGGAGACTAAGGATGACGTTATCAGAGACTAAACTTAGCCTGTCGGAGACTAAGGATGACGTCATCAGAGACTAAACTTAACCTGTCGGAGACTAAGGATGATGTCATCAGAGACTAAAGAACATCTCATCAGAGACTAACAACATCTCATCAGAGACTAAAATTATCTCGTCAGAGACTAATATTAGAGCTTATTTTTGCTACCACGGAAGGCTTATCATGAACAAACTCAGCCTAGGATGTCTCATGAAAATGCAAAAGAATATAAACTTAGCATAAATCTTTGATGCTATGCACGAAAGAACCAAGTAGAGTACCAGGTTCTTACCTCTTTGTTCTTAAGGGTGAAATCAAAGCTGGTCTGAGAATAATTTTCCGAAAGAAGAACTTGGAAATTTATGGAGATGATAAGTTTAAACGAAACTCTTAAAAGAGAAATTTTGGTAAAGGAATTAAAATTTCATCTCGAATGAGGTATTTATAGAGTTCAAGAGTAGTAAGCTAAGGTTAAGCTTTAGGATAAAATGATTGGTTAATTTGGATGGTAAAACGGCTGTTCATCATGACTTTTTGACAGTAAACAGTTGCTATCCTACATGCATGAAGACTTAGCCACCTAAATAGTTCCTAATCAAACACGTAATCACCCATCTTACGTAACCCTCTCCTCTTCCTCCATGTTGTTCAATATAATCTTATATGAGATTTGCTAGTCCCCTTTTTAATACCTTTTTAAGGAACTTAACCTCATAATCATGGATATCACATCATCATAAAAATTTTCATTGTAGATATGAATTTATCATTCATATTTAAAAAGGCTAACCTCCAAGCAAAAATATAATAACACAAAATAAAATTATTTCTTATCGTAAAATACATTTAAAATTTTTTGGGTTCTCATATCTTTCCCCCCTTAAAAGAAGTTTCGTCCTCGAAACTTAACTATGAAATAATTGGGGGTACTTGTCAATCATAGTGCTTTCAAGCTCCCAAGTAGCTTCCTCTACCCTATGGTTCCTCCATAACACTTTTACAAAAGAAATTTCTTTATTCCTAAGAATTTTAACTTGTCGATCTAAAATCTGGATTGGAACCTCTTCATAATTTAAATACGATTGTAGCTCTATTGGTTGATAATCAATTAGTCCTTTATGGTCTGCCTTGTAAGGACGTAACACTGATATGTGAAATACATCATGAATGTGGCCCAAAGTCGGTGGCAGTGCTAATTGATAGGCCACTTCTCCAATCTTCCTCAATACTTCGAAAGGTCCTACATAGCGGGGACTCAACATTCCTTTCTTGCCACAACGCATTACGCCTTTCCAGGGTGACACTTTTAATAGTGCATAACTTCCAATTTCCAAAATTTGATCCTTCCTATGTTGATCAGTATATTGTTTCTGTCGGTCTGGAGCTGCCTTCATTCTCATTCTGATCATCCTAATTGCCTCCTCAATCTGCTGGACTATCTTTGGTCCAATTAGCTTCCTTTCTCCTACTTCATTTCAATAAAGTGAAGTTCTGCATTTTCTACCGTACAATGCTTCAAAGGGGGCCATGCCAATGCTAGCATGATAACTATTACTGTACGTGAATTCGATTAGCGGTAGATGGTTGTCCCAATGACCTTTGAAATCGAGAACACAAGCTCGTAGCATATCTTCTAGTGTCTGAATCGTGCATTCAGATTGACCATCTGTCTAGGGGTGGTAGGCTGTGCTCATATCTAGTCTTGTTCCCAGATAGTCTTGGAAGCTCTTCCAAAATCTTGAGGCAAACCTCGGATCCCGATCAGAGACGATGGAGACTGGTACTCCATGTCGACTCACAATTTCTTTAACATATAACCTCACCATTTGATCCATCTTGTATGTGTACTTGATGGCCAAAAAGTGTGCCGATTTGGTCAGTCTATTGACTATGACCCAAATGGCATTCATTCCTCCAAGCATGGTTGGTAATCCAACTATGAAATCCATTATGACAAATTCCCACTTCCACTCGGGGATTTCCAATGGTTGAAGTAGTCTGCTTGGTTTTTGATGTTCTACTTTAACCCTCTGACATGTTAAGCATCTACTTACCCATTCAGCTATTTCTTTCTTCATGTTGGGCCACCAAAAGCTTTGTTTCAAGTCTTGGTACATTTTCGTGCTTCCTGGATGAATGGAGAACTTTGAGTTGTGGGATTCGTGCAGCGTGCTTTAATTCAGCCTTCGCAGGAATCCATACTCGACCTTCATATCGTAGCAATCCATCGCTATGCATGCGATATCTGCCTTTATCTCCCTTAATTAATCTGTCCATTTCTTTGCAATGCTCTTCTTGTGTGATTTTAATGAGGTCGTGCAATTGAGGCCGAACTCGAATGTTAGAGTTAAATGATGATAATGATGTTTATGTAATAAGTTGTGCAACTATAAATACATGAGGTATTTTATAGACCTTAAGATCAACACAAGTTTTGCATCCACTGATAATAAACTTATTCATCAGTGGATGGTCAATCTCTTCATAAGACAAGTCAGAAAACAGAAACATTCAAAGGACTTGACAAAGTGAAGAAGAATGTCTGATGTTGCTTGTAAACAGTCAAAGTATTCCGCACATCAGAAATTCTAAACAGAGTTACGTTGATTAAGTTCCATCAGGTGGAACTCATCAGGGAGAACCCATCAGGGAGAACTCATCAGGGGAACCCATCAGGGGGAACTCATCAGGGGGAACCCATCAGCGGGAACTCATTAGGGGAACCCATCAGCGGTAACTCATCAAGGAAACCTGTGAGGGTATGACGAAGGCAGACCAACTCGTCAGGGAAACACTTCAGGACATGTCAGTGTTAGGCCAACCCATTAGGGTAACCCGTCAGGGAGAATGGTCAACATGGCATCAGTGGAAGCCATCAGTGTGTACCGTTAGTCAAAACCATCAGGATCAAGAAGCACTGAGTGAAACTCAAGTGAAAGTTGAAGCCCTGATCCAGTCAATAAGCATCAGGGGATTCAGAAGCACTGATCAAAGTCCATCAGGGCTGGTAGTCAGTGGATAGTTATGACAGCATGCACCCGTCATCAGTACTTACACGAAAATCAACGTAACGTGTTACAGAAGCAAGAAATATCAACTGGAAAGATATTTCTTGAAGTTTGTTTTTGATCCAATGAGAACTCTCTCGTATTAAATGCACACAGATCAGGGGAAGAAAAAGTAGCAACAAAGGATGCAACAGTCTGACACATAGAGCTACGATGTGACATACTTGCGGCTAAGTTGAGAGAAGGAGCACGTCTCAAGCACGTGATTTCAACCACTGATTCGACAAATAAGCAAAGGAGTTCTCATTACAAAAGAGACACAGAGAGATTGAATCTAAAAAAAAATAGAAAAAAACAAACATAAAAGCACACAACACTAGGAAGCTCTGTAATATATTTCTTGAGAGATTTATTTTTCAGAGAAAAGTTTTCGTAGCTAGTGAGTGTGAGAAGATGTGAATTTTATAACAGAATTTGTAGCTGTAAATCACATTTGTGATTATACAGATTTCCAGAAAAACCCCAAGTTTTAATATAACTATTTTAACTTGAATCTGTGTGTTCATATTACATAGTTTTTCTGATCTGTGCAGCTGTTTCCAGTAACTTCTTTTAAAAGATAAAAAGAGCGAAAAGTTTGTAGTGTTTGTATTCATCCCCCCCCCCCCCTTCTACAAACACTTGAGCCTATTTTGCACCAACATCGAATTTCTTCTTCCATATCTATCTTCTGAGCAATGGTAAGGGTATGAAGTTGCAGGCGTTCGAATTCTTTTCTGATCTCCTCTTGGATGGTCATTACATTCAGTCTTTCACAACGACTGAGCGCATCAACAACTACATTTGCTTTTCCGGGATGGTAGTTGATAGAACAGTCATAGTCTTGAATCAACTCTAACCAACGCCTTTTTCGCATGTTGAGTTCTTTTTGTATGAATATATACTTCAAACTTTTGTGATCCGTATATATCTCGTACTTCTCATCGTAAAGGTAATGCCTCCAATTCTTCAACGCATGAACGATAACTGCTAATTCTATGTCATGCGTAGGGTATCGTTTCTTGCAATCTTTTAGTTGTCTTAATGTATAAGCAATCACCTTGCCATGCTGCATCAAAACTGCTCCAAGTCCTTGTTTTGACGCATCACTGTAAATAATGAATTCTCCCTTGTCATCCGGTAGTGTCAGAATAGGGGCTATAGTCAACCTTGTCTTCAATTCCTGAAAACTCTTCTCACAATCCGAGGTCCAAACAAATTTTGTAATCTTTCTTGTCAGGTTCATCAAAGGTACAGTTAGTTTTGAAAAGTCTTTAACAAATCTTCAGTAATAGCCTGTCAAACCTAAAAAACTCTTTACTTCAGGTGGGTTTGTTGGCCGAGGCCATTTCGTGATTGCTTCTATCTTATTAGGGTCCACTGCAATACCAGTTTTGTTGATCACATGACCAAGAAACTTTACTTCTTTTAGCCAAAATTCACATTTGGGGAATTTGGCATATAACTTCTCCTTTCTTAGAACTTCTAGTGTTATCCTTAGATGTTCCTCATGCTCTTTTGCCATCTTTGAATAGATAAGAATGTCATCAATGAAAATGATAATGAACTTATCCAAAAATGGTTTGAAGACACGATTCATTAAGTCCATGAAGGCTGTGGGTGCATTTGTTAGTCCAAATGGCATTCCCAAGAACTCATAATGACCATAGCGAGTTCGAAATGCCGTCTTTGATATGTCCCCTTCTTTGATCTTCAATTGGTGGTACCCTGAGCGTAGATCAATTTTAGAGAAGTACCTTCCTCCTTTAAGTTGATCAAAAAGATCGTCTATCCTCGGCAGGGGGTACTTATTCTTGATCGTGACCTTATTCAGTTCCCGATAATCAATGCAAAGTCTCATCGATCCATCTTTCTTTTGAACAAATAACACTGGTGCTCCCCATGGTGACACACTTGGCCTAATCAATCCTCGTTCCAAGAGTTCTTGCAATTGCATCATCAGTTCCTTTAATTCGGACGGTGCCATTCGATACGGGGTCTTAGATATTGGCGCGGTACCGAGGATCAAGTTAATTTCAAAATCCACTTCTTTATCTGGGGGTAGTCCAGTCAACTTTTCTGGAAATACGTCTACGAACTCCCTTACCACAGGGACATCCTCGATCATAATTTCATCCTTATTGACATCGTGCCCATAAGCTAAGAAAGCTTCGCAACCTTTGCGAATCATCTTCTTTGTTTGGATCATGGTCAAGAATGGCGAGGATTTCTCCATTTTAGTGCCATGGAACCAAACCTTCGCCTTCTGGGGAGATCGTAAGACAACTTTCTTCTTCTTACAGTCAATATTGGCCTGATATTTGAATAACCAATCCATTCCCAATATTACGTCGAATTCTCACAAAGGAAAAAGAATAAGATCAGCAAGAAACTCATGTTGATCTATCTTCAGAGTACAGTTAAGGTAAATGTGAGAAATGCTTATCACCTCACGATTGGCAACTACTACATCTAAAGGCTTTGGTAGTAATTTAGGCCAAGTTAGCATATTCCTAGCTAACCGTTCAGATATAAAACTTCGAGTAGCACCCGAATCAAACAACACATGAGCTTGTAAGGAGTTTACTAGTAGTGTACATGTAACAACATCATCGGAAGCCACAACGTCTTGCACGGTCATATTGTAAGTCCTTGCTTGTGGTCGTACCGGTATAGTGTTGGCTCCCGTCAGCATCAGTTTGCTACCTTTCTTTTGAGGGCAATTGGGAGAAATGTGCCCTTCCATTTCGCACATGAAACATGTCCTTACTACGGCCAACAGTCTGTTATTTTGTTGAGGTTGTTGTGGTCTTCCTTGGAGCGGGCCAGCGGTGGAGTTCAAAGTCAGACAATTTGAGGAAAAGTGCCTCGGTTGGCGACACTTAAAGCAAACATCCTTCCCTTTCAAGCATGGGGTTGTGTCATGGTTCTTTCCACAGTTTGCACACACAGTAGCCTTCCTTGTGATGACATCAGATGATTGCTCCCTCACTTCCTTTTTCCACTATTGCTCAGATTAATATTGTTATTGCTTATCTCTTCCTTCTTTACACTTACACCACCAAGGTTCTGATGGCTTCCCTTATCATCTCTTTTCCTTCTATCTCCTTTCTTATTTTCCCGATTGAAATCATGTACTGTCTTATTACTCCATTCCCCAATTCTTGCTTTCTCCACAAACTGCATCAAAGTTTCCTAATTGAAAATTTGTTACCTGCCTCAAAATCCAAGGATTCAATCCTTGCTCAAATCTTCGGGCCTTTCTCTCTTCATTGCTTACCTGGTGAGGAGCATACCTCATCAGTTCATTAAACTTTGCCTCATACTCGTCCACTGTCATAGATCCTTGCTTCAAATTTAGGAACCTTAGTTCCATTGCATTGGAAACACTAGGGGGGTAAAATTTCTCCTTGAACCTTTGGGTGAACAGTTCCCAGGTTATCACGGTATATGTGTCTCTTGTAACTTCCTTCTTTATTAACTCCATCCTCTTGGCACCTTTCCACCAGTGATTGGCTTCCTCTTTCAGCATGAAAGTCGTATACTTAGTTTTGCAATCTTCTGGCACGTCTACTACGTCGAAAGCTTTTTTGATCTCTTGCAAACAATATTGTGCTACAATAGGTCCTCCCTTTCCATCAAAAGTTGGCGGATTGATGCCAGTGAACTCTCGGATACATAGCCCACGGGTAACAGGCCTTGGGGCTTGAGGTGGTGGTGGTGGTGCTGGTTGGTTCACGGCTACAGCTTCACGAATAATCTGAAGAAATTGAGCTAGCGGGTTATCATTTGCATTCCCTATAGCATTGTTGTCGGCAGAATCATTGTCATTAACACGGGTCGGTTGTGGAACATGTGAGGTATTACGATTCATCCCAACTACCTCCTCTGAGCTGTCATCCTCTACAACCACTTTGTCAGCATTATCAGCTTGGTTTTCTTTTTCTAAACATGCCAAATTTTCAGACCTTGACAGGTTGTTATGGAGATTACTTCTCCCGGGTCTTCCTGGTCTCCTTCCTCTAACCATAATCTAGTATAATATACGCAAAGAGTAAAACATCCTTCACGAAACATTCCATTTTTATATGGCTCAAGAATTTATAACTCGATAAGATGAAGAGCATTAAGCAACACATAAGCATTTAGATATGTCAAAGTATTTATCATTCATGTACATAGAAGACTGTCATAAACATTGTTCTCTAACATTCTTAAAACAAGCCACACATAGGTCAAAATACATTTGAATGCATCTGTGATAGTCGCAAATGTCCCAAGCAGAGTTAAAAATAAACACAAAATAACCTCCACCCAAATTTTTACATCCACTTCTATAGCTAATCCTCCTCATCTTCCGTGTCCAAAGATCCTTCACGTTCTGCCTCCCTTTCCCAATGTCGAGACTGTATACGTCTCCTCGATGCGGTGCGCACAGTTGTTGCTCATTTGCTCCAAACGCGTCACCGTGGGATTAGCTACTGCTGCTGCTACCATCTGTGCATCCATCTCTAATGTCAGCCGATGGTACAGGCTCTGAGTCAACCAAAAAGAGGATTACCATGTTGATGATGCTGTGCGAAACCTAGTAATAGTGGCAACCTATCGTCGAACTGTCATAGTACGAGCTGCCAAACGATAGTGAACTTCTGCATCGTAACTACGTACCATCTCATCATGGAATGGCGCTGCTGCCTGTGGTGGGGACAAAACAGGCCTTGGAGTATCACATTTCATTCGAGGGATATCTTGTGTCACAACATGATCGCGGTCAAAACGTTGGCGTATTGTGCTTTTCCTTGTTGTGTGGCGAATGCGCAGCCCGCGACGAACAGTGGAAGGTCCGGCCTCCTACATCGGCTTCGTGGCAAGGCTGGGGCCTTCGTATACTGGTGATCGATGGTGGATGTTCGTCCAATGATGTAGGGGTGAACAATGGAGACTCCACACTAGGATCCTCTCCTTCTTCAGATGAAAAGTTGTAAACTGGGAGATTTATTCTAGAAGAACGTGTGGGGGATGTAGAACGATCTCTGGCCATCTACATGAAACAATCCAAGTCAGTAAGTCTAAACTTCTCAATAAACATACATGCAGCGATATATCTATGAGGTGGTGCCTTCATTTCAGTCTTATCTTCCCTTAGTAGTTTCTACCCTTAAGGTGTTCAACAACCTTTGTGTCCAACATAAGTCTTAATCCTTGGCCCATTAACCTATCCTAGTACTTCAATTCTAGCATCAAATTCTTAAATTTCTCTACTGGAGTAATTCTGGGACATACCGCAGTACTCCCTACTCCTGGATGTGGTTTATGGGCAGTGTTTCCTTACGAATAACTTCTGGCCATAACTGGGCCTTGATACCAATTGTGATGCCCCAAAATCCCTCACTGAATCAGGGCTTCGTCAAAAGAAGGAAAAGATAACCACACATCCATTCATATAATAAATACTAGAAAAAGGCAATATTAAAGAGTTATTACAACCCAAAATATTATATTTTCAGCGGAAGTTATTCTATCTCTATATTATAATACAAAACATAACTTTTCAGATCATCTTCCCTCCTTCCTTCCTTATCAGCACTAAAAAGGGTTAGCCAAACTCAGTAACCGATCATCTTTGTCTTTCCCTTGTCAGAGGGCTCAGCCTTTATATTCTACCCTGCAAGACATTATAATTCAACAAGAATGAGTGATTCATGCCCAACAAGTATATAATTTAGGAAAGCAAATCTGGAATGATTCAAGGGATTCAATTATGTTGAGAGGCTTGGTGGAACAATACTAATGCCTCAGAAATCTTTAAAGGATCTTTAGGATTACTGATGATAAACAGTTGTGTAATCCTTCTTAAAACAAAGCATAACTTCCTTGAAGTAAAAATATCCATCGGGGGCTAAACCCGTTGGATCTGCTAACCATACGGTATATAGTTGGCCTAACTGTGCCCGCATGATCCCTCCTTATATGAACGTACGTAGTCACATAAAATTCCTCTAGGTCAGGTGAAGAACAAATCAGCACCTTTCCTTTCCTCTAACCATCCATGTGGCATAACCATTTGAGGAACATAACATTCTCATTTATTGCACAGATATAATATTGAAAAATAGCTTATAGAGCAAAGCTTCTTTATATCCATGCACTTTCATTCATATCATGCTAGCGAAAATTAAAGCATAGCATTCTGTTTCACAAGGAAATTTAAATATAAGTCATAATTTTGTACGCATGTCGAATCAATTGATCATGCGCTTAACTGAAATAGCATAAGAGTAAGAATATACTTGCCTCGGTCCTTTGCAACAAAGATTCAAATTCAACTTACT
Organism: Centella asiatica; assembly: GCA_014636745.2. NCBI lineage: Eukaryota > Viridiplantae > Streptophyta > Magnoliopsida > Apiales > Apiaceae > Centella > Centella asiatica. The sequence continues at coordinate 43,886,554 of CM025783.1, read as the reverse complement.
AGTGAGTGAAAGATTCTGTAAATTATGCAAGTAATATTTTAATACCTTAATAAGAATTTATAACAGAAAATGTGTATGTTTTAAATAATAATATCATAAAATAATTTTTAAGAAAAGAATGTTTTATAGTCTTAATGACAGACTGTGCATCGGGAAATAATTTTTTCATTATCAAACTCGTCAGGGATATCCTTAGCCATCAGACACTAACATATTTTGCCCATCGAAGTCTACAGATGACGTCATCAAAGATTTAAACTTAGCCTATCGGAGACTAAGGATGACGTCATCAGAGACTAAACTTAACCTGTCGGAGACTAAGGATGACGTCATGTTAGTGTAATATAAGCACAAGTGTTTGTAGAAAGGGGGGGGGGGGTGAATACAAACACCTGAAACTTTTCGCTCTTTAAAACTTATAAGGATTACTGGAAAACAGTTGTAACAAACAGAAAAACTATATGAAATGAACACGCAGATTCAAGTTAAAATAGTTATATTAAAACTTGAGGTTTTTCTGGAAATCTGTATAATCACAAATGTGATTTACAGCTACAAATTCTGTGAGTAAAGTTCACAGCTTCTCACACTCACTAGCTTCTAATTTTCTTTGAAATATCTCTCTCAAGATCTATTACAAAGCTTCTCTCTAGTGTTTGTGTGCTTCAGTGCTTGTTTGATCTGTTGGATAGATTCAATCAATTGTCCTTCTATTATGAGAACTCCGTTGCTTATATGTTAAATCAGTGGGATGAAATCACATGCTTGAGACGTGCTGCTTTTCTCAACTTAGCCGCAAGTATGTCACATCAAAACTTTATGTGTCAGACTGCTGCATGCTTTGTTGCTCCTTTTTCTTCCCCTGATCTGTGTGCATTTAATGCAAAAGAGTTCTCATTGGATCAATAACAAACTTCAAGAAATATCTTTCCAGTTGATATTTCTTGCTTCTGTTACACGTTACGTTGATTTTCGTGTAAGAACTTATAACGAATGCAAGTTGTCAGAACGATCCACTGACTGCCAGCCCTGACAGACTTTGATCAATGCTTCTGGATCCCCTGATGCTTATTGACTGGATCAGGGCTTCAACCTTCACTTGAGTTATACTCAGTGCTTCTTGATCCTGATGGTTATAACTGACGGCATACACTGATGGCTTCCACTAATGTCATGTTGGTCATTCTCCCTGATGGGTTACCCTGATGGGTATGCCTGACACTGACATGTCCTGAAGTGTTTCACTGACGGATTGGTCTGCCCTCGTCATACCCTGACAGGTTCCCCTGACAGGTTCTCCCTGATGGGTTCCCCTGATGAGTTCCCCCTGATGGGTTCCCCTGATGGGTTCCCCCTGATGGAACTTAATCAACATAACTTTGATTAGAATTTCTGATGTGCGGAATACTTTGATTGCTTACAAGTAGCATCAGACATTCTTCTTCACTTTGTCAAGTCCTTTGAATGTTCCTGTTTTCTGACTTGTCTTGTGAAGTTGTTGACCATCCTCTGATGAATAAGTTTATCATCAGTGGATGCAAAACTTATGCTGATCTTAAGGTTTATAAAATACCTCAAGTATTTACAGTTGCACAATTTATTACATAATCATCATCATCATCATTTATCTCTAACACGTCATCAGAGACTAAACTTAGCCTGTGGGAGACTAAGGATGATATCATCATAGACTAAACTTTGCCTGTCGGAGACTAAGGATGATGTCATTAGAGACTAAAGAACATCTCATCAGAGACTAACAACATCTCATCAGAGACTAACAACATCTCATCAGAGACTAATAACATCTCATCATAGACTAAAATTATTTCGTCAGAGACTAATATTAGAGCTTATTTTTGCTACCATGAAAGGCTTATCATGAACAAACTCAGCCTAGGATGTCTCATGAAAATGCAAAAGAATATAAACTTAGCATAAATCTTTGATGCTATGCACGAAAGAACTAAGTAGAGTACCAGGTTCTTACCTCTTCATTCTTAAGGGTGAAATCAAAGCTGGTCTGAGAATAATTTTCCGAAAGAAGAACTTGGAAATTTATGGAGATGATAAGTTTAAACGAAACTCTTAAAAGAGAAATTTTGGTAAAGGAATTAAAATTTCATCTCGAATGAGGTATTTATAGAGTTCAAGAGCAGTAAGTTAAGGTTAAGCTTTAGGATAAAATGATTGGTTAATTTGGACGGTAAAACGGCTGTTCATCATGACTTTTTGACAACAAACAGCTGCTGTCCTACATGCATGAAGACTTAGCCACCTAAACAGTTCCTAATCAAACACGTAATCACCAATCTTACGTAACCCTCTCCTCTTCCTTCATGTTGTTCAATATAATCTTATATGGAATTTGCTAGTCCCCTTTTTAATACCTTTTTAAGGAACTTAACCTCATAATCATGGATATCACATCATCATAAAAATTTTCATTGTAGATATGAATTTATCATTCATATTTAAAAAGGCTAACCTCCAAGCAAAAATATAATAACACAAAATAAAATTATTTCTTATCGTAAAATACATTTAAAATTTTTTGGGTTCTCACATTCTCCAATTGTTATTCCTAGATGAGTAATTATAGAAGGAGGGGTTAAATACAATTCTCAAATTTGTTCCCTAATGAAAAGATCACAATACAATCTGGGAAAAAAAAGCAGAAGTAAAAACACAGCAAATTGTATCAATCAATAAAGAATGTATTTTGTTGATTTTGAATCTGAAATTACAATCTGGTTGTCAAGAATTGATACCAGTTTCTGAAATTTGTTCAAGTATGAACAATTACAACCTAGAAAATAATTTCTAGCTTCTCAAGTTATGAAAAACTTGTTTCTCAAAATCTCTCAGATTTTGCTACGTAAGATTACAAAGTATATAAACTTAACAATTCTCTCTCTCTCTCTCTCTCTCTCTCTATATATATATATATATATATATATATATATATATATTTGTAAAACTCTATTTTGTAATCTTAAAGATTGTATTTTATATATTTTCTATACAACTTCTTATCTACGATTTGTTATGCTTTTTAACAAATTTACTATTCAATTAGAGGAACTTCTCTTTATCAGTAGTTGTAACAACTCTCTTACCTAACATCTTTGTTAAGTCACATCTTTGTTATTTAATCTCTTTGCTTTTACATATCAGCTCCCTAACCTTGTCTGTGACGACCCAAAATTTTATTTTCTTAAATAATAGAAATAAAAAGTTTTTGAGGTGTTTTTCCTTTGAGTTATGAGGTTTGGATTTTAAATGTTTGAGTATTATGTCCATGTGATGTCCAAATTTAATGATCTCAATTTCCTTTGTAAAATCATGAAAGGGATATGAATATATTAATCTCAAATCTTTATGAGATTAATTTAATCAAGCATGAATAAGGAAATGAGTGTGTTTAGTAACTGCAATGGAAGAAGGTTTCCCTAAGAACACCCTCAAATAGTAAAGTGTTATTCCATAGATGTTTGGAAATTATTATTTTTGGAACCACCTAAGGGTTATGATTTCTGGATTTCTGAGATGGGAGCAAGCAATTTATGTATATATGTTGTTAGTGTTGTTCTTAAATTGCTTAAAGGAATGCAAGTATGAGGATTAGCAAGTTTCATTCAAAGCAATTTGAATGGCTTATGTAAGAGGAATGATCTCATAAGTATGTATGATGCTTGGGTTAGTAAGCCGCTTATGTGTCTTTTGAAGCCTACGTGCATGTGTGACAGCAACTGCTTATTACGTTGCTAGCTGTTTAAGAGTTATGATGAGCAGCCGTTTTACCGTCCAGATTAACCAATCGCTTTATTTCAAGGCTTAATCTTAGCCTATTATAAATACCTCATTCGGAGGAACATTTCAGTCTCTTTCCAAAGATTTTCTCTTCCAAAGTTCTTCTTTAAACCTACCATCTCCATATAATTTCAAGTTCTTTCTTCGGACAGTTCCAATTCAGACAAGCTTTAATTCTTACCATCAACCCAAGAGGTAAGAATCTTATGTTCTTCTCTGTTTTCTTCTTGCATAGCATCCGTGAGTATGGGTTATGTATGCTAAGTCTTCAGGAAAGAATAAAGCTTTTAAAGAATATGTTGTTTTATGAAAAGAAGCTTATGCACCATAGAAGGGATGATTATGTATCCTAGGTTTGAGTTCATTCATTTAGAATATCATTCTTGTTCTTGAAAGATTTTCCATCGTAGCAGAGACAAGCTCTAATGTTAGTCTCTGATGAGATATTTTAGTCTCTGATGAGATAGATGTTACTCTCTGATGAAGGATTTTCTTATTCTACGATGAAGAAAATGTTGTTAGTCTCTAATGATGACGTCATCCTTAATCTCCGACAGGCTAAGGATAGTCTCTGATGACGTCAGCCTTAGTCTCCGACAGGCTAAGGATAGTCTATGGTGACGTCAGCCTTAGTCTCCCACAGGCTAAGGATAGTCTCTGATAACGTCAGCCTTAGTCTCCGACAGGCTAAGTTTAGTCTCTGATAACGTCATCCTTAGTCTCTGATAGGCTAAATTTAAATCTCTAATGACGTCATCCGTAGTCTCTAACGAGCAAAATATGTTAGTCTCTGATGGCTAAAGATTTTAGTCCCCGATGAGTTTGGCAATGGCCAATCTTTCCCTGTCGATCAAAACTTATTCTCCTATTAGATGTGTAACGGTCTGAAAATCCCTCAGGCTTGTTTAAATGGAAAGTCTCATTTTTTCCAATGCAACAAATGATTTCATTAAAAGTCAAGAGATTAAAAATGCTCGGACATCACAGACATCACATTTGTACATACTCACATTTATATTCAAGCTTAGATTTTCCTGCTAAGTAAACATATGTATGTTTTACAGAGGTTTTTCACCAAGCAAGTGAATTAGATTTAGCTCAGCTAAGGACGAAGGAAAGTATATTCTCATTCCTATGCTTATTTCAGCGCATGGTCAATTGATTCGACATGCATACAAGGTTATGACTTTTATTTCTTGATTTCTTTGTGAATCAGTATGCTATGCTTTAATTTCCGCTAGCATCATGATATGAATGAAAGTGCATGGATAGAATTGAGCTTTGATTTATCAGTTATTTTTTTATCTTATATTTGTGCAAATGTATAAGAATGTTTCTTCTTGGACATTAAGCAAGTGCTTATGTTAGTCTTAAGAGGAGAGATGTCGTACGTAGTTTACGAGAACCTCCTTTAAGCTAAATAAGACATGCAAGATGGTTAAAAAAGGAAGGAAGGAAGAGTTCAAAATCTCAAAATCAAAGATGTTTCAAAAGTGCTAGAGGTTTTGACAATTGAATCCGTCATACCTCACAAATAGTTTGAATCCTTGTTACCCACCTTACATGATTATATATTTGCTGAGCGTAAATTGCTCATCCTTGCTATTGTTAAATGTTTTACAGGTGATAAAGGAAAGATATACGGGCTTAAGGTTTCGATGAGTTAACTGGGGGTAGTGATGAGGAGAAGAAGAGGACTGAAGATGTAAGAGCATGATTGTAGTGCTAAGTTTGTTAGACCTACGGGTCTCAACTTCATGTAAGGATGATGATCAAAGCTGTTGTAATAGCTTAGTTTTCCGCTGCAAGTTTTGTACTCTGATTAATTGTAAGGTTGTGCTATTAATCACTTTAGTACATTAGGGTTGTATGGATGTGAGGTTGTGGTTTGTTTCTTTCCCCTGACGGCACCCGGGTCCTGTGTGGGATTTTCGGGGGCGTCACATTGTCAATCCCAATTATGACTCTGTTATGGATCTTGGTCGGCTTCTTCTTTTAATTCAGAGCTCAGAAAGATGAAGAGTTTATCTGTTGATGAACTCAGGTAGAGGCCTACAGTGTCAAGCCATTTATCCTCTAATGACTTATTCACCAGTGGATATGTATCCCTTAATATGACTTATTCATCAGTGGATATTTATTCCCTAATGACTTATTCATCAGTGGATATTTATCCGCTGATGACTAATTCATCAGTGAAGATTTATCCCATGATGACTTATTCATCAGTGGAGATTTATCCCTTGACTAGCTTCGTGTAGTCTTCAATGCAACAAAGAGTCTTTGCCTTAGTCTCTTACAGCTTCAACAATAGTCTCCGATAATGCAATCCTTAGTCTCTGATAGACTAGTTCTTAGTCTTCGATATAAGCTTGACTAACTTCAACTTTGTTGAACTTTCCAAATGCATTCCCGGTAGTCTTTGATGATCACCTGCAGTCTCTGATGGTAGTCTCTGAAAGTACACTTCTGCGGGTTCTAGTACAATTCCAAGTTCTAACAATTCTAAGTATTATACATCATCATCAAATGTTATAATTCCTAACAGAACTGAACTGAAAAATCTGCAGAAACTGCTACAACAAAGTCTATAAAGCCATCACTTTTAAGTCTATATACAATTGAAATTTACATATTCTTTAATTTCAAATTCTAAGTAGTGTTTGTATAAGATTTTGAGTTTTGACATTATCATCAAACCTTGATTAATGCTTATCGTTAATAATCATAAATAGGGGAAGATTGTTAGGAATTATAGCATTTGATGATGATGTATAATACTTAGAATTGTTAGATTTAAAATTGTACTAGAAACTACTAATGTGTTTTATAAACATCAGCAGATAAACTACAGGTAGTTATGTCCAAGTATTATCCTCTGACAGTATAAATTGTTCATCAATGGATAATAGACAGGCCAGTGGATTTATCCTCTAATAGTGTAAAATGTACATTAGTGGATAATCAGAGGATAAATCCTAAAGCAGCCAGTCAAAGGATGATTATGTTCCTCGGTGGATAAATTATTTATTAGAGGATATTATGTAGTAGAGGGATAATATAACTACCAGAGGATATTCTGTAGAAACATGCTCATCAATAGATATATGATTATCAACAAATAAAATTCTTCATCAATAGATAAAATAGCTATTAGCAGATACAAAGTTATTAGTGGATATTGAAGATGACGTATGTTTGACTAGAATGAAACAAATCCTAATTTGAATAGGATTTGAAGTTGTAGACAAAAGCCGACTAAGATCCAAAACAGAGTTGCATTAGGATTGACAAGGTGAGGAAGCTGATATGAATTAGGATTGTCAAAGTCTGGTATATATTCAAATTCAAATCAGATAACATGAGGAATCAAAAAAATATAGAGCAATAACTAAAATACGCAGAGAGCGGTTGTAATTGATTTATAGAGAGAGAAGTTGTATCAAATACATAGAGGGTTAGATATTGAAAGAAATAGAGAAGTAAGTTCTTAGAACTTGAGAAACTAGAGTCAATTTCTTGGTCGCAGTTGTTCTTCCTGAATAGAGTACAGAAGCTGATAATCGATTATACATTGATTGTCAGATAACATTGTACTCTTTGTTGAGATTAATAAAGTTTGAACAAATTGAAATAAGTTGTGTTCTTAAGATTCTTTATTATTCTGCAAGTTTATCTATTGTTTTTAAAGAATAGAAAGAAGTTGAAAAGTGTTTTCCCAGTGAGATAGCCAAGAACTTGTAGGGGGGGGGGGGGGGGGGGGGGAAAACAAGTTCTTTGAAACCTTTTCGATTACTTGTTCTTCAAGAAATTAATTATAACTTGCAGAAATAAAGAACAATAACTACTCGTCAGGGATAACTACCCGTCAGGGAATAAATTGCCCGTCAGGGGATGATTTACTCATCAATGGATAACTACCCATCAGTGGATAACTACCCATCAGGGATAAATTGCCCGTCAGGGGATAAGTCTCGGCCATTAGGGATGACTCTCGACCATCAAAGGATGACGCTCGGCAATCAGGGGATGACTCTTGGTCATCGCCAAACTTGTCGGTAATCCATTTGACTACCACCAAACTCACTTGGCTGTCGCCAAACTCATCGGAGGATAAGTTGTTTAGCGCCAAACTCATCGGGGAATAAGTTGTTCATCGGAGACTAATATTTTTGTCTCTCAGAGACTAACAATAAAACAAACCATCGGTGGATATTTTATGTTCTGATAGCTAAAAACAACTCATCGGCGGATATTTATCTTCTGATAACTTGCAGTTGGGTTCTTCCATAATGAACATATATTTTTTTTATCTTTTGTGAATATCAGAAGGACAACATACAATCTGTTCAAGATATAAAGGATGACAAAGTTATAGAATTCTTTCACGAATAAAGATTATCCATGCGGTTGATCTCTATGAGAAAATTATCAGGAAAGGATTACATTTAGGTTATTCTGGGTTTCATGCAACTTCTTCTTTAAGTTAAATAACTAAATAGTTAAAATAAATAACTTAAATAAAGTTTTTAAAATTACCTTGCAAGCTTTTACTTCTGCAATATACGCTGAAAAGATATTATTTTGAGATGAGAGTATTTAAAGAGGAGGAGTAGTATGACAATGGTCCTCTTTATATAGGAGAGACAGGAGAAATCAAAATATCTAATGTGAGATATTTCTCACTTTAGATTAGGATCAGATGTGAAATTAACTAAACCACTAAAATATGCTAACAATTACATGATCATTACGTTTATACGTAAGTGTGGATTACTCATAGGTATCAAAAGGTAGTACTCTGTACTACAAATGACTCAGCATCTAAATTGCTTACTCATCATAAAGGATTAATACCCTCTTCTCATAATAGTATTAGTATAAACTTTTACTGATCAGGAAGATCCATGTTTCCATAATTGTTTTAGCATATTTTACAGACCTTTGACACATCTAAATTACAAAGGAGGTTGTAAAAAAGGATTTGGGGATTTTTCATCTTTTGTTCATTCTCAGCATTGGTTTAATAATTTTAATTGAATTTTTTCTTCTACTCCTTTTAATTTATATCTTGCTAATGTTCATTAGTTAAGGCTACGACGTATTCATATTATGTTTAATTAGTTGTTCTATTCTTTTCTATGCAATCTAGGGTTTTATGTTATGGGTTATTTATATATGTTCTTAATGTTTTGCGTTCTTGATTACCACTTATATAATCATAAATTATGCAACTGAGACCGAGAAGATATTGCGTATATGTAATATAGATAGATAGCCATGAATAGTGTTGTATATGAATATAAGAACAAATTAGTGTCGTTTAGATAGTAAATAAATTGAGGGTGGTCTATTGAATCGGGGAAAATCCATAGCATTTTCATGCACTTGTTTATTTTAATTTTTACATGGATGCATGGTTATTTACCTAAATTGAGTAGAATTGTTATGCTTAGAAATTAGGTAGTGAATAAAATTTAGATTTTCTCCCAACACAATACAATTCAATCGGATTGCATAAAAAGTGTGTAATGCTAATTTGCATAATATGGTGAAATCGAATACTCTAACATTTTCATCACATTAAATTCCTCTTTATTTTCAATATTTGAATTTTATATTTTAATCTCATCTAATTTACTAGTTTTAATTGCTCGTTTTAAATTATTTCAATTTTTATTATTACAATTTTTAGATTTATTCGAGAATCATTTGAATTGGTATGTCGCTAATAATTTTTTCTCGTGGGAACGAAATTTACTTAATATTATATTAATTGTTGAAAATATTCTCTTGCACTTAAGAATTACACCAACAGATAGCTCGGGTGTGGCATGGATGTGAGGTCCAGCACACATTACTATTGGATGGTGGTTCATGGCTCGCGGGCATTTGTATGGCGTATGGATATTAACTCTAGACATGGGTTTGGTTGAGCACATTGGCCAGAGATAAGAGTGGCAATTTTCGACACGACACGATAACCCGACACCAACACGACACGACTTAGAAGAGTTTGAGTTTGCTTATATGGGTTTGGGTCATAAACAGGTCAACCCGTTTAAGACACGACTAAAATAACCGGTTGACGGGTCAACACGTCAAAACCCATTTATGACCCATTTAACACGATTATCAAAATAAGAATATTTAAACATTTTATTAAAGTAATTATGTTATATTTTTATTGTTTCTTTTAAATTAACTAGTTAAGTATATATTATAACTTTGAATTAAACTAAACATCATCAATTAGTTATTGATTAGTATATATGAATTTGTGAGTCATATTCACTAAGTATATATTAACTTAGTAAGTCATATATACTTAACATTCTTATTTACTATTCTAAAAGTCTAAACTCACCTTATAACCTTAGTTATCGGTTAATATATATGAAGTAATAATTTTTTCTATATATATATATATATTAAGTTAATATATATGTCAAACATAGAAGATGAGTTTATACTGTAATTAAGAGTTAAGACGAACTTATATAATTTTTAATGAATAATAACATACTAATATAATAATAACTAATAATTATATATATAACTTATAAATAATATAAATTATTAAATTATATTTATTGATATTATTTTATATAGATTAACTTACAAATTAATATTTATAACAACTATAAAAATACAAGAACTAATAATTTATTTATTTATTTTTTTTTGTAGATTTACAAATGGGAAAGGAGGTGGAAGAGTTTGTTGTTAATATTGTAAATATGAATATCAATATTTCACTTTGAACTTTTAAGATTTAATACTCTTATTTTGGTTTTTTGGATATGAAATTTGAACTACATAGTTGTAAAAGTTTAATTCTGCAGTAATGTTTAACTGTTTAAGTGGGTTATTTAATGTTTAGACAGGTTATTTGTGTATTATTCGTGTTATTTGTGTTATACGAGTTATACGGGTTATTCGGGTTATTCGGGTTATATGGGTTAACCGTGTTATTCGGGTCGTGTCGTGTTATTCGTTTAATAATTGTGTCGTGTTCGGGTTTACATTTTGACCCATTTATTAATCGTGTCGTGTTCGGGTTCGTGTTAATCGTGTTGTGTTAATGAATCGACCCGACACGAACACGACCCATTAACCCGTTTTGTCACCCTAGCCAGAGACGTGGTGCGGCACGTTCGCATGGCATCAGGCATAGCTTATTTGGGTGGGCATCGCACAACAGTGGCTGACATGGCACAACATAAGCAGAAAGTGACACAAGGGTTGACGTTGACATATGCAAAAGGTTGGGCGGGTGCAAGGCAATTGGCTTAGCCGAGATTGGCTTGGCTCATGGCTTAGGTATGTGTGGGGCGGACACACACATACACATGATTACTATCAGAAATTCAAATTGTTGGTTATGGGTTGTTGAGACAGGACACCAAATTAAGAACAGCAGTTAGCAATGCAAGGAAAGCAGACAACAGTTGAATTTTAAATAGACAATTGTAACTACCTTGTCTAATGTTGGTTCTGAACTGTAGTGTATTCGTAAGAATCAATGAAACAAGAGGATCAAACCGAGGCACATGATAACCACGCTGTTCTTAAAACAGTTTAGCCCTCTCACAAACTGTGCTAGAGAAATTAGAGCTACTGTTTCCCAGCATACAACGGATACAGTGAGAACTACTCCGCACAAAGTAAACTCACTCTCGAACTGGAACTGAGAAAGTAATGAACACCAGAAAGACAAGACGCAATGGAATTTTAGATAAGAAGTAGAAAAACTCCGTTATAAGAATTAAATCCAAACGTTACCGCCGTTACAAAACTCGTCCCTGACCCGTTTAGTCTGTAACCTGACATTTAGTCTGTAAATACTAGTCCCTAGTCCCTGTTGGGTTGATCAGGCCCTTCCAATCACAGTCCGGCATTCGTTTCCGCAGGTCGCGTCAAATGTTTGCTTTTCTACATAAAAAGTAAGCAATACTCCTTCTAAATTTCAATGTGGGACAAAACTCCCTTCACATGAGAAACTAAATTCTCATACATACTAACTCATTTCTAACATCTAATTGTAACCCTAGGCACATGGGGTGTCATTCGCCACGAAAATATGTATAAATAGGCCAAACTCATCTGAGCTGTTGAGTTTGTAACCTTTTTCTTCCTTGATGTTCTACACTTAAAAGGTTTGTTTGAAGAGCTATGAGGTGTTGAGGGTCTTTATGTAAAGTTTGGATAGATATTTCTAAAAATAAAAAATGAAAAATAAATATAATTTGTGCATCTAAATTTTACCATGAAGCAGAGTTGATGTTGGTTTCAAATCTCGTGATTCTTATTTGGAGATTATGAAGTTGGTTGTTTGATTTATGGAATTGAGCGATTGGTTTGTCGTTCTATTCTCTTTTTAGATTAAAGTCAAATCCAGTTAAAAATCGATTTTTTAAGTTGTAACTGGATTATATGAGCGAAAAAGACGATTGGGCGAGTGAGGAACCAATTTACCCATCTGCGCATAGACGTTGCTAAATTAATAAAAAGGAATAGATAGATAGATTTCATACATCTATCAATTTGAATTATTAGCAAATTCTACGTACTATTCCACCCAAACATTTATTTCAAAGGCTAATAAATAAAAAACTAATTGCAATTGTAAGAGTTATATTCTACCAATGACAAAAAAGCTTCGCTCAATGTTTTTCTCTGAAGTTGATGAGTTGTAAAAGGGTAGCTATCATGATAGAGCTCACCGTCAAAAATGTTTATTGGAGATGAAAACAAATACGAAAAATCTAGATCGAAGATCGGCTGTTCAAGGAGATCTGCAGTAGGTGGAAACGAAGACCAAGGCATCAGAGAGTGAACACCAGAGGTATAAGTAGATCCGATGACAGCAAGATAAATCACCGAAGTTGACGGCTGCAGCAAGATAAACCTGCAATAGCGATGTGGTTGACATTGAAGTGACAGCTCTGACGATGCTGCCGGGGTGACAATGGCCGCAAGTGGCAAGACAATGAAGAGAGAGGGAAGGAGATGATGGGGCTTGAAAAGAACCGGGGGGGTGTGTGGGTGCAGGGGTTAAAGAAAGGATATGATGGGAAAATTGTCTTTTAAACAGAGTAGTACTATAATGGTGTCCAAAAAGTGGTACTACAGTGGGATGTGATACCTGAATTCTGCACTTCATTTGGAGTAGTCTTTTCTTCGCCAAATTGTCCAAGGTCTATGTCTTTTTGAATTCAAACCATTTGTTCTTTTTCCTCTCCTCCTGAATCCCTGTGGTACATATTTGTTCAAAAATTTCGTAACTTAAACCAACCTGTCTTTATCCCAGTAAAATATTTCCTAAAGTTGGAAGCTGTGCATATCGACTAGTTAACACCCCACCCCCACCACCCACCCCGCATCTCACCCTCTCTCCGTAAAATATTTACGATAAAGACTTGAAATATAATAGAGAGGTGAGACTGAGAGTACAAAAGGAAAGAAAAAGCAGTTATGTGAACAGAGATGATTCGTAAGATCCTATCTCAACTTAAATAATAAAGCTATCTATTAGACTTAAAAATAAAGCAAAAAGTACTTGGAAATAGAAATTTTAACATTAAATGTGAGAAGAATTTAAACTCCACCGGCGGGGCCACTCCCTCTATCCAGAGCGTAAATACGCCAATAACCAGCGTATAATTATTTTTAAGAAATTGACCAAAATCAAAAACTCTCAGCCTGCTTTGGTTTATAAATAAGAACTGTTTCAATGAGGAAAAACATTTTCAAGTAGAGTGGGACGTGCGTCATTGTCAAATGCCTACTGTGATGGGAAAGGGAAAAGAAAGAGTACCTTCCTAGTTTATACACAGGACGAGTGTTTCAAAAAGTATTACACCAACAAAGCCTACCTGCTTAAATGATAAGGCCACCTTATAATAATGATTTGTTTCTCCATTTGGTTAAAGGTCACTACTTCAACTGCCTATAGCACAGACAGAGCTGATGCACTTGAAACTACAGTTCAAAGCTTTAGGCTCCAGCCATCATGATTATATTTGAACCCACGGTCATATTTCTATCCCAAATTAGGCCAACTTCAATTGCCCACCAATTAAAGGCTCATCTGGTGTTCAAATCAAACTCTCCAGTACCAGCATCTCCATTTTCTGTTTCTTCATCATTCAAAAAATCTTCAGAAGGTTCTTTCTCATCTCTTTGTGCATTATTCCCCCATCCATTGATCATCTCTTCTGGGTTAGTGTCTTGCTCCTGTTCAGTCATGTCATGACCCATGTGTATATTACTACATTGAGACCCAAGTGCATTAGGTCGTATAGGAGCTCGGGCCATCATCTCAGCATGAGCTTGTGATTCAGCACGAGCTTGCTCTGCATGAACTATGGCTGCCATTCGCAGATTAGCTTCGTGAGCTTCTCGACCTGCCTTCTGTCTTGAGTCCATTTCTGCCCTTAGATCCACTAGGGCTCGCCTCTCTTCTTGCAGAAGAATTTGCTCAAGCATCAACCTTTCCTCTGAACGGAATTCCCCAAGAGCCCGCTTACGCGATATGATATTGAAGGCAAACACCTGTTTCTCAAATGTAGCAGCAAACTCTGAAACTTTGGCAGCAATATTGTGGTCCCATTGCTGCGAGCGAGACAGCATCTGGCCAGTAGTATCAGAATCAAGGATTCTATCATCCTCCTCTGCTTCATAGTCCGCAACCACATGATAAGGAAGCAGCCTATTAGAAAACTATATTGTTAGAAGTTGATAACATATTTTACACGATATTAGTAGTTACTAGAAGAAATATAGACATGGATCTTTGTAATTAGGTTATATTTCTCAAAAGTGAGATTTGAAAGGAGTGGGGGCAAATGGGGGTAAACATGTACTAAACAATTTAGTATGAGTTGTTCGGCACGCAAAGCCTGGTTGAGCAATTTCCACGGTCTCAGAAGAAGAATGACGATCTAGCACAAAAATATAAGCAAATGAAGCAGAATAATGGATGATCTAATTCTATGAAATTGGAACTTTCAGACATCACCTCAGATGTGCACCAAATATACCATAAAGAAATTCTTAGTCTATAACAACTCATATAAGATAAATAAACAAGTGTATGAAAACAATACTTGCAAACAAAAGAGTAAACTAAACTTGATAGAAGGAACATCTATAAAGATTCAACACAGTTGAACAAAAATTACAAAAAGTCCCCAAATAGCTGCTCATATAATGCAAGCAGTAAAGGAATAGAGTGTCAGCTTCACAGCCTAGGAACCTTAATGACTAGAAAAAGACACTCTATTGTGTTCCCGACGCAAAACAATCTCAATATTTTTGACTCAAGAAAATCATTCAAGATGCATAGAGGCCAAAGAAAACTAGCATAAGAGGCTAACTTCCCAATAATCTGAGACACATGCCTTTCATCGGTTCATGGTTCATTCATTTGTTATTGTGTCTATTATTCAACTCCATTTTTTTCTTTTTATGCAAGAGATAGTACAGAATTATACAAACACACAAATGCTAACTATAATACATTTCCTCTTATATTCCTAATCTATTTAAGAAAGGGAATATCAAACTATAAGCGATTGATTTAGTCGATCACCATAATTGTATAACTTCATCTGCTAAAGAATCGTCAATTAGCATAATCTTGGCTAAAATGATTCTAAAGCAACAAATAACAGGCATTCACATGAAATTTTACAAAAATAAGAGTTTTGCAGCAATAGATTAGAGAACCTCTCACAAGCGTCTTCGAGGGAAGAGAAAGGGCGATTATGTTCAGGATGACAAACTCGCCAGAGATCCTGATACGCCATTTGTAGCTCGGCCTGATTAGCTGCAGTTGGACCTCGACTGACCTTGGGCTGCAATTGCTGTGGAATGGGGCTAGGGTTTGTGCTAGGCTGGGGTTGATTGGGAGGGATGATGTTGGGGTGGTTTGAGTTAGGGTTAGGGTTAGGAGCATTAGGGATTTGTTGATGTGGCGGGTGAGATTGGGATTGCTGGCGGTGAAGGGCGGAAGAGGCTCTCAAATGAGCGTCAATGTTAGAAGGGAAACGTGAGATGGCTTGTTGTTGTTGCTGATGCTTTTGCTGTTGAAGTTGTTGCAATAATAGCAATTGTTGTTGCTGATGATGATGTTGCTGTTGCTGCTGCTGATGATGATGTTGCTGTTGCTGCTGCTGATGATGATGTTGATGTTGCTGCTGCTGCTGCAGCAAAAGTAGTTGCTGTTGCTGCTGTTGTTGTTGAGCTAATGACTTCGCTTCCTCCATTTCTCTCAAACTCTGTTTTCAGATCCTTCGTTTTACCGATTGGTTCTATGATTTAGATAAATCATACCTTTTCCTATTTTGGTTCACTATCTGTCGCTAACCGAGTGTACTGCTGAAATTACAACTTGGGACACCGAATTAGCCGTTTTGCTAAAACTCATCCTACTCTTCCCGTTTTATCGGCGGTATATTTATATTTAAATATTTGGGCTACATTTAATAAAACTGAACAATTAATTCTAAATTATTAGGATATTGTATTGTATAGAGCCTTCTGAATCTTAATTAAAAAAATTTGTTTTATAATAAAATTATTTGGACCATATGAACAACATTAAAATTAAAACTAAGATGGTCATTATCAAAATAAAATTAATTTTTAAGTTAGTTTATGTAATAAAACTTGTTAAATAATATTTTTATAAATTTAATAATAATATTTTTATTAAAATTTTTATTAAAAGCTATATTTTAATTAATCAGTATTAGTTTCTTTTCTTACCTGTCAAAATGCATTAAGAGACATTTAATTATCATAATTTTTTTATCAAACAATTTACACTTACCAATTACGAGATCAAACTGTTAAGAGATATTAACAAACAATCAAACACAAACCTTAGATTCAAAAATAAAAAGTTAAGAACTAATATTTTGCAACTCCTCTAACGAGTTATTTTATTTTATTATTTTATTTAATATTTTATTAATAGTTATAATTTACTATTTCTTCTATTTTTAAATATAATGTCAATTTAAATATTATTAATATTAAATTTGTATCACTTAATTTAATTTTGATCTTAAGATAAAAAAATATTTTAACACATTTATCAAGTGTTACTAATTTTATAATTTCATTAATCTAAAGTAATTTTGCAAATTCAAATTTGATGACATATATTGTCATTAATATTTAGCATACACTTTCTTATACTTCATTATGAGTTTAATAATAGCATAGTCACAAGTAATTTCATCGCATAATCGTAAAATATTATACAAAAGATATATTAAAAAATAAAAAAAGAAATATGAATATAAATAGTTTCACATCAATATTTAATGTAAATAAATTTAAGTGGATTTGAATCAAGGTGAAAAATGTTTAATGAATCTATAAAATTAATTAACAAAATCCACATAAAAAAATTAGAAAATTTGAATAAACAATAAAATTAAAGTAAATAAGAAAAATATATTATAATTTTAATAATTATATACTCTCTCCATTTCACAAAAATATTTACATTTGAAAATTAAATTAATTCATAAAAAGAATTACATTCGTATAAGTTCTAAAAAAAAAATTAATCTTATCATCTCTTTTATAATAATACCAAATTTCGCTTAAGAAAATATTATTTCTACAAGCTAAGAAAAATATTGTCCTAATATATGTCAAAAATATAATGTTACTCTTTTTTCAAAATAGAAAGAGTAATGTTACTCTTTCTCCCTTTGAAATTTTTGACATTAAAATAGAGGTATGTCAAGTATATTGACGACTTCAAATTAATTACGCACATCAATTGGTCAAAACACATCCATCACATCTTGGCCAATTTATTAAATAAGATTGATTCAAAACCTTCAGATGTGGTTAGATGCACAATTTCTATAGTGGTAAGAATTATTTTTTTCATTTTTTTTATTTATTAACTACAATAAATCAGTTGTATTATACTATTTACTTTTTCTTTTAAATGTTGTCGGTAATTTTTGTATGAGCATATCTAAATTATCAAGAGAAGAAGCAAATGTGTTTTGCCTCAATGTGCGAAATGGAGTTTGAATTTATTAACAAAGAAGTTTACAAATAATAATATTGTGAATTTTGAGGTAATATTTTATTTCAGTTAATAATATGTATTTTGTTTACCTACAGCTAAGTAGGTATTTCATTTACCTACTACTTCTATATGTATACTTCTTCAATGAATGACAATAGATATTTCATTTACTTACTGTCTCTTTTATTTTACCTACTGTTTGATTAAAACTAATATTTCTTTTGAAGTTTATGTTAAGTGTTTAACCAAGTATTTCAATGATTGTGCTTCAGTAGGTGTTTCATTCATAACAGTAGGTATTTTATTTTCCTACCGTTTGAATATGCTTATGACTACTGAAAATGTATGTTTTGACATGTATAATAGTAGGTATTATATTTACCTACTGTTTAATATTTACTTATTATTTTGAAATAATAGGTGAAAAAAGAAGCTGTTTCCAACTGAAAATGAGAAGTGTATTTTTGATGATGAATGTGTTGACGAAACGTTCAAACAAAAAGAACAAGTTTTTGAAAAAATTGAAACAACTATACAAGAGGAACAAATTGCCGAAGGAAAGGATGAAGAGTTGAACACACAAGTGGATGTTGTGGTCTCAGATTTGCAGAAGGATGAAATATTCCTACTGAAAGATGAGGTGCAAGCTGAGAAAGTCAATAATCAAACACATTGTCAAAAATAAAACCCTTGCAAGAAGATATCAACACAATGAGACAAAGCAGAGGGAGAAGATTTTTGAAGATATAATAAGGAAGAAAGACAACGAGCTGCAGAAATTGAAGAAAAAGTTCACAAGGCTGCTACACAAAACTCAAAGATTCAGCTTTCATTGGTGAAAATTATTGAAGTAAGAACTGTTATGGGTCCAGCCCAATAGAGGCCAAATTTATGTTATATGGGTTATAACATTATATTAGGGTATAAAAAAACAAAAAGAGGGAGAGCAGATTAGCGGCAGTGAGAAAAAACAAAAAGAGCGAGGGCAGAACTTTTAAAAGAAAACAAAAATAGATCAGTTGGGTTCAATCAATTTGATCAAGGGGCAAACGTGGTCCGATTTGGTTGAAATTTGGATAGCTTGTTGGGGACTTTTAGAGTTTTATTGTGAAAGGTTGGAATGTTTATTTGAACTTCAGATTGGGAGTTATTGTTGTTCAAATGCTGCTGTGCAGATTTTGTTTTGTTCTTGGGTGACTTATTTCACTTTGTTTCTATATATTGTTAGTCTCTTATGTATGAACTTGTTGGTGGGTTGTGAAGCTTTGTAAGATTGATTTGGGTTTCTTTCGCCCTCAATTTTATCATAATAAGAGAACAAGAAAGGGTGGACTCCTCACAAGTCCCCTGATTTTTACTCTTCTGTTAGAGTTAATTAATGATGATGATGTTTAGAGAATAAATTGTACATCTGTAAATACTTAAGGTACTTTATAGACCTTAATATCGACACAAGTTTTGCATCCATTGATGATACACTTATTCATCAGGGGATGATCTAATACTTCACAAGACAAGTCGAAAAATGGATCATCTAAAGGACTTGACAAAGTGAACAAGGATGTCTGTTGTTACTCTAAAAAGACTAAAGTATTCTGCACATCAGATATTCCAGACAAAGCTTCAATGGTTTAGAATCATCAGGAAAACCCGTCAAGGGAACCCATCAGTGGATGAGTGAGGCAGACCAACCCATCAGGGGAACGCGTCAGGGTATGACAGTGTCAAGCTAACCCATCAGGGTAACTCGTCAGGGGGAAAGCTCAACACTGCATCAGTGAAAGCCATCAATGTATGTCACAGGTCATAACATTAGTGGATCAAAGAAGCACTGAGTAAAACTCAAGTGAAGGTTAAAGCCCTGATTCAGTCTTTAACAAGACTTGTCATCAAGGGATCCAAGAAGCACTGATCAAGTTCATCAGGGCGTGTTGTCAGTGGATGGTTATGACTGCATACATTCGTCATCAGGACTTACACTCAAATCAACGAAGCTTGTTGAAGAAGCAAGAGATATTAACTGGAAAGATATTTCTTGAAGTTTGTTATGGTCTAATGAGAACTCTCAAACATTAAATGCACGCAGATCAGGGGAAGAAAAAGAAGCAACAAAAGTAGCAGCAGTCCGACACATAGTTTCCAAAGGACAACAATGTGACATATATGCAGCTAAGTTGAAAAGACCAGCACGCTTTCGCACGTGGTTTCAACCACTGATCTTCTATATATGCAAAAGAGTTCTCATTACACAAAAAAGGAGAGATCAATCCAACAGATCATCAAACAACGAAGCACACAAATCACTAGAGTAGCTTTGTAATATATCTTGAGAGAAATATTTCAAAGAAATATTAGAAGCTAGTGAGTGTGAATTTGAATCTGTAATTTTATTACAGGTCTTGTAGCTGTTTGATCACATTTGTGATTATACAGATTTCCTAGAAAAACATCAAGTTTTAATACAACTATTTTAACTTGAATATGTATGTTCATATTTTATAGTTTTTATGTTCATTGTAGTTGTTTCCTATCAGGGCCAACTGAAGTTTAAAAAGAGCAAAAGTTTGTAGTGTTTGCATTCATCCCCCCTCCCCTTCTATAAACACTTGAGCTTATATTGTTCTAATAATTGGTATCAGAGCCTCTTAGCAGATTACACTTACTAAAAATGATCATTATCTATGGCCAACAAAGCTGGAAACAGTAAAGTTCCCATGTTGGAAAGGGGAAAATACTTCTTCTGGAGACAATGTATGACAGTTCATCTTAGAGCAATCGATGATGAATATCTTCAAATCTTAGAAGAAGGCCCTCACATCCCAAAGAAGCTCATTCCTTAGGAGGTGGTCAATGGAGTCACTATTCCTAAAAAATTAGCTCCAAAGACGACTGACGAAATGACACTCCAGGAAAGAGAGAAAGTGAAAAAGGATCTCAAAGTCACAAGGATCCTGTATAATGGTTTAGACGATGATATGCTGAATAATATCATGAATCTTACAACGTCTAAATCCATATGGGATACCATACAAATCCTTTGTGATGGAACGGAGGAAGTGAGGGAAAACAAACTGCAGCTGTTGACACAACAGTATGAGTGGTTTACAATGAAAAGTGGTGAAACACTCACTGAAATGTTCGACAGATTTAACAGGTTGGTAAATGACCTGAGATTATATAGGAAGACATATGCAAATAAAGATGTGAACAGGAAGTTCATGAGAGCCCTTCCCATATCATGGGATCCTAAGACTACAGCCATCAAGTAATCCAAGGACATGAATCTCCTAGACTTGGATAGGCTATATGGTACTCTCAAGACATATGAATTAGAGGTTCAACAAAGATCTAAAATGTCAGGGGATGCCAGAAAGCTTAAATCTGTAGCCCTGATGGTTGCCACGAAAGACAAACCAGAAGCAAGACCAAGTGTCTTGATGAAGCAGCAACTAGGAGATGCTGAACTTGAAGGGGACAATAAAGTTGAATCCAAGGATGATGAATATACTCCTGAAGAGTTAGAGGAGTTGGATGAAACCATGGCCTTTCTTGCAAAAAGGTTTTCTAAGCTGAAATTCCAAAAGCCTGCGGGTTCCAAAAGATTTTCAGCAAGGAAGCCTAGTAATACTAAAAACTTTATTAACAAATCTAGAATAAAGTGCTACAAGTGCAATAAGATGGGCCACTTCGCAAATGAGTGCCACAATGCCACAAAAGAAGGTGAATCCAGAAACAAGGAAGTTGAAGTGGACTACAAGAAGAAATACTTTGACCTTCTTAATGCAAACAAGAAGGGAAAAACTTATATTGCAGAGGGAAATGACTGGGCTGACTCAGATGAAGAAGATGCTAAAGAATATGTCAACCTAGCCTTGATGGCCTCATCCACTGACAGTAGCAGCTCACAAGTAAGTCTTGAAATTTCCTCTAACATGTCTAAAACTGATTGTGTTAAAACTGTTAAGGAAATGGCTTGTGAGATAAAGGATCTCTATGACACCCTGAGGAGTGCAGTAGCTGAAACTGAGAGAGTGCAGAAAATAAATGAGCATTTGACTACAAGAAACATTATCTTAGAATCAGAACTCTCCAGATTTGAGAATCTTGAAAAAGAACTCTCAAGAACAAAAAATCTTCTTGACTATGCTATCAAAAGAGAGAAATGGACCTCAAATCTTCTAAGTCAAGAAAGGGAAGTCATAAAGAGATGGAATGAGTCTAGCAAAAAACTAGAGGATCAATTAAATAGTCAAAAATCTGGTTTAGGTTATGGAGAGACTCTAATGAAGCAACCTCCCATTGAGGTTGAAATTGCAGCTAGCTTTGGAAAAAGGCCAATACAACCTATCAAGTTTGTAAAGGCTGTAACAAAGTTAGAAAAAGAGAATGTTTTCCCTATGAGTGAAGCTTCCACAAGTGGTGGGAGTGGCAAGAAACCGATTCTTGCCAAAGCACTCAAACCTCCAGTCAGAAAAGAACTAGACTGTGCATCAGTGGATACACAGTCATCAGGGGGGAAGAGTGCATCAGGCCGTCGTAGCCCTTCAAGGGAAAAAAGCCTGTCAGGGGATAGTAAAAAGAATAGGAATGGAAAGCTAGGTGTAAACAAGGATAGTAATTACACTTCCATTCATGAAACCCCTAGGAAAGTGTGCTAGAATTGTGGTAACAATAATCATCTATCTTTTCAATGCGAAAAGAAACCACAAATTTTAATTGGCACAATTTTATATGCTGATGTTTTACCAACTGCTAAAGCTTGCTCGTCCAAGGAAAAAGGAGAAAGTTTTAAATTTGCGAAAACCAAAAGTCATAATTAAAGAAAAGGCTGTTTTACCTATAACTGTGACTAAACCTAGAGGACCCAAAACCAATTGGGTACCAAAAATAAATTAAATATTTTTTGTGTGCAGGGAAAAGTTAAAAGTAGTCATATCTGGTTTCTAGACAGTGGCTGCTCAAGGCACATGACAGGAAATAAAGCCCTGCTCATAGAATTTCAAGAGAAGGATGGTCCAGTAATTTCATTTGGTGATAACAGCAAAGGACTGACTCTTGGCTATGACAAAGCAGCAAATAGGAAGATCTCATTTGAAAATATAGCACTAGTTGACGGGCTTAAGCACAATTTATTAAGCATAAGTCAACTATGTGACAAAGGTTACATCATTTCCTTTAAAGGGGATCAGTGCTTGATCTCAAATGAGGATGATGAGAAGCTGGTTTTATCAGGAATAAGAAAAGGAGATCTCTATGTTGCTGGTTTCAATTCAGTAAATGGAGAATCTTGTTTCTATAGCAAGGCAACCCCTAATGAAAGCAGGCTATGGCACAAGAAGCTCTTTCACCTGAACTACAAGACAATTAATGATTTAGTGAGGAGAGAGTTGGTAACTGGCTACCTCAAATGGAGTTTATTCAAGAAGGGTTATGCTCAACTTGTCAACAAGGGAAGCAAAGGAAAACATCCTTTGTCAACAAGGAAGCCACAATGATTAAAGATCCAATTCAATTGCTACATATGGATCTCTTTGGCCCTATCAATATTATGTCAATGTCAAAGAAAAGATTTGCAATGGTCATTGTGGATGATTACACCAAATACATTTGGGTGAAATTTCAAATGCTAAATCAGAAGTACCTCAACAAATCATTGACCATATCAAGAAAGTGGAAACTGAATCAGGGTCAGTGGTTAGGATGTTGAGGACAGACAATGGAACTGAATTCAAGAATGCAGTTGTTGATGGATTTTGCGTGGAGAAATGCATCAATCATACATTTTCTGCTCCAAGGACTCTTCAACAGAATGGTGTAGTGGAAAGGAAGAATAGAACCCTGATAGAAGTTGCTAGAACAATGCTAGCAGAGGCAAAGATTCCCACCTATTTTTGGGCTGAGGCAATTTCCACTGCTTGCTTCACTCAAAATAGATCTTTAATCAACAAGGCTCACAACAAGACACCATATGAGCTAATGACAGGGAGAAAGCCAAGCATCAAGTTCCTACATGTTTTTGGATGCAAATGTTTTATTTTAAGGAACTTTGGTGAGAACTTAGGAAAATTTGATCCAAAGGCTGATGAAGCAATTTTCCTAGGTTACTCCCTGACATCTAAGGCCTACAGGGTTTACAACAAGAGACTTCAGGTGGTGATAGAGTCTATAAATGTAGCTTTTGATGATCAAGAGATTTCTGGACTTGAAGACCCTGGTTTTCATGAAGAGCTCAGGTTTGAAAATGAAGTTGAGACTAATTATCAAGAGATTGAAGCTGATGAGTGCAGACAAATGGAGAATTTATCCATTCCTGATGTCAATCCAAATTCTATAAAAGCCCCTTCCATAGATAGAGTCAATTTCCTAGACAACAGATCAGGGGATACTCCATCAGGGGATAAGTCATCAGGGCATGCACCATCAGGGGATAACTTGAACCTTGAATTAAGCACTAATTCTGGGGGAGGGTTTTCAGAAGCTGGGAGCACAAACTTAGGGGGAGGAGATGTCAATCAAGCAAGCTCATCAAGATACATCTCTAATCCCAAATGGGCCAGAAGTCATTCCCAAAACTTAATTATTGGTGACCCAAACAAGAAAGTGCAAACCAGAAAAGCAACATCTAATGAATGCCTGTACGCTTGCTTTCTTTCACAAATGGAGCCAAAGAAATTTGAAGAAGCCATTCAAGATGCAGATTGGATAATGGCTATGCTAGAAGAGCTAAATCATTTTGAAAGAAATCAAGTATGGAAACAAGTGCGTAAACCCAAAGACAGAATTATAATAGGTACCAAATGGGTATTCAGAA
>CM025783.1:43817364-43859012 GCA_014636745.2 Centella asiatica | reverse complement strand
CTGATGAGTTAATTAGTCTCTGATGATGTCATCCTTAGTCTCCGATGGGGTTAAGATGACGTCATCAGTCCCTGATAAGATAATTAGTCTCTGATGATGACGTCAGCCTTAGTCTCCGATGAGTTAAGATGACGTCATCAATCTCTTATGAGTTAATTAGTTTCCGATGACATCATCTTTAGTCTCCGATGAGTAAAGATGATGTCAACAGTCTCTGATGAGGTAAATAGTCTCTGACGAGTGAAATTTTCCCCGATGGGCAACCTCATGCCCTGATAACCATTTTCTATATGAATAGCTATCTATTAAGTATGGATTTCTCATGATATACCCACAATGATGTTATGTAGAAACCTTTCTCAACCAATATAGTGAATTTTAGCTAAGGACCAAGGCAAGTATATATTCATTCCACTTCTTTCTTACGAATTACGTATAATCATTGATTCGATTTACGTAAATGAATGATGTTAATGCTTATGCATGATGATGATTTCTTTTATGATTAAGTAATGTACGATCATTGAATCTGATGTGCGTGAAAAGAAAATGTGGATATTTGAACTATGTGTTTTTGGGTGGTTGCTAGCTGTATAAATTTCCTAGCACACCAAATGATGATAAAGATGATGTTTGGGTGTTGCAAGTCATGGACTTGTATGC
This sequence comes from Centella asiatica, assembly GCA_014636745.2. NCBI lineage: Eukaryota > Viridiplantae > Streptophyta > Magnoliopsida > Apiales > Apiaceae > Centella > Centella asiatica. The sequence continues at coordinate 43,858,349 of CM025783.1, read as the reverse complement.
ACACCCAAGTAACTTCTGTATGGATATATAGTTCCGCTTGTGATGATCACTGTCTTTTAATTGTTAAGCACGCCAATATGTGTTGTTGGCAGTCGCTGCTTTTAATTGATTAGCACGTCAAGGCTATTCAAAATTGAGAAAAATGTTTACAAAAAGATATATCCATATGGAAAGTTAAGGGGCTATTTAATACTTTCACCTGGTATTCTGGCCAATGACGATAAAGAATGATAGACCGAGGCAAGACATCGGTAATGTGATTCTTTCCGCAGACCATATGCTTTCTGCGAAGGACTACGTATGTCAAATGATGAATCAAACGACCAGGCTGACTAGCTGGGATGAAATTTGATTATGTAAGGAAGTCAGATAATGATCAGTCTGGTCAGGTGATGCATTATCTGATGAAAAGATGGCGAATCAAGGTTTATTTGCTAAAGAGGGATAACCCATTGATATCACTCGGGAACCCTAAATGACACATGTTGATTGATTTTTTAGGAGGTGTTGGCATTGCTTCGCCCAACCTCAATGAATACTAAAGCTTTTGAATTATCTTTTCTTCTAGCTTATTAATATATATTTGCTGAGCGTAAACGCTCATGTGGAATGCTATTAATGTTTTTCAGGTTATGTTGTGAAGGTTGAATCGCCTAAGAGAGGAAAGGAGAGAATGACATAAATATGTTTAAGTTGTAAGGCCATATGAGCCATCAAAAGTTTTGGTTTCCGCTGCAGCTTGTTTATTTTCGGCTTTGAGGTTTTGTAAGATGATGTGGACCTTAAGATTTTTAATGATGTATTTGGGAATATATTTCTCACAGGTATGTTGTTAAGGCTTGGCTGTGTTATTTGTTTTGTTTTGTTGTCAGCCTGGGGATCTCGGGGACTGTCACCCAAATCGCTGACAGTGTCCGGGGCCCGGCTTGGGGGATTTTCGGGGGCGCCATACACACACACACAGATATATATATATATATATATATATATACTTGTATATTTTGTGTTTTTGTTTGGTTGTGTTTGTTTTTGACTGGTTCATCAGGGTCAGGGTCTCCGTTAAGATGCATCAGGGTCAGGGTATCAAGCTCGAACATCAGGGTCAGGGCATTAGGCTCATGCATCAAGGTCAGGGTATCTAACCTTCAAATCAGCGTCAGGACATCCGACTTATGTATCAGCTTCATGGTATGTATGTACAAAGAGCATCAGGGTAAGGTAAAATGTTTTTACTGCCTTAGGGGATTATGGTCAGTTAAGTGATGACAACTCATCAAGATGTTCTTCTCTCACTGATGACGTGTCATCATAGAACTGAAATGACTCCCTGATTGCGTGTTTTTAGGAACAGTTTTCAAACGTCAACAGGTGGGTATTTATACTTTATCTCTCCTACTTTCTAAAACACCTCAAAACATTTAATCTTTCTCTGATACTTGCTCAAGTTTTCTTTCTTTCTCTCTCTCTCGTTTTCACAGAAACCCTAGATCTTCAAAACTTCAAAAGCATCAATGGCGCCCAGCAACTCTCAACAAATCCCACGAAATCTGGTTGTCCCAACCACAAACTATGTGGGTTTCTCAGACATTGAGGAGGTAAATGATTGCTTCAAGCCGATACTGAATTATCTACTCAACTCAGAGTATAGTCAACTAATCTTTACTGATGACGAAATGTCGAGGGAAGCATTGTCTCAACTTTGGACCAGTGCAAAGTTCATGTACTCCACTACAAAGCCTAATGTGGTGAAAGGAATCTCATTCAAGATTTCTTCTGAGAAAGGGAAAATAACCCCTTCCAGAATTAATTCTGTTTTGGGGCTACCTACTCAAGACCTGGTGGAAGTACCTGGTGATGTTGAACTGCTAGACTTCTTGAGGGAACTGGGCTATAACGCTGCTCCCAACGTAGTGTTAAAGTTCAAGGACCTCAAAAGGGTGAACGTGAAGCGGGAGATCTCTTATCTCTTTGACACCATCACCAAGGTGTTTTCAGGTAAGTGTTCTAACTTTGTGGTAATTACCTCCTTAACTTTGAAGATAACATATGCAATAATTAGAAATGTAAACATAAATATAGGTACAATTATTTTTGATGACCTTGTAAATAAATTAGGTATTTTTAATTCTAGGAAATCTGAAGTTTATTATGCTAGATTTTTGTATATAATTATTAAAGATCAAATTACTAATCTTTCTTTTGAGAATGATATACCTGTACAGACATACAAGCAAACAAAGAAGTTGTTTGCAGAAATAATAAAGAAGTCCTATACAGCCGAACCATTTGCACTTCCACTGCATATGGTACAGGTAGTAAATTCTTCACCCTCAACTTCCCAACCTGTAAATTCTTCACCTTTATCTACTATGGCAGATAATACAACCACTTCTCTGCCTACCCAAGTAGAACAACCCATTTCTACACAACCACTCTCTATTGCCCAACCCATAGTCTCCCAAAAGACTATTGGGATTAAAAGGAAACCCAGTGAAGTTACCACATTAACTGAGGGGGAGCAAGGAGAAAGAGTGATTGGCTACAAGCGTAAGAAAAAGAAGGGAGCCACTAGTGTTACCCAACAGCTTGACCAGACAGTATCCTCTCAAAAGGATACCACTTTTGATAAGAAATTAAACATATTTCTAACTAGTTCCTCTTAAAAGGAATTAGTTATTGAAAATAGTCCCAAACCAGGGACATAGTTGAGTGAGGCACAAACATTGACCATGGACTCTGATGAAACTAACATCAGGGTCTCTAAGAGCCACTTGCAGATATCTGACACAATGAGTGCACACACCACTCAAGATGTTGTAGTTCAGAAGCTTCTCAATAAGATCAACATGAGTCATAAGCATTCTTCTACAGCATCTTTTGATGAATCACCTCCTCGATCAGTGATTCAGCCAACACTCCCTTCTATACCAATTCCTTCTTTTTCTATTCCTCAAATTTCTTCAAATATTATGACACAAACATTGAGTGTCGTAAGATCAGATTCTCCATTTTCTCAATTCATGGAGGAGCCAACACTCCCTAACATAGTGATTGATAGTCACCACACTCAAATAGTTGACTCATTTTTCATTGATACAATCACTGTTGATCAGATAGGAGACATAAATTCTAATGTATATACTACTGCAATAAGTCTTTATGTTCCCCCACCTGTACATACTTATTCTATAGAAACATATACTTCTCCAATTGTACATACACATCTTACTTCCACTCTGTCTCCTATCACTTCTGTGGAACCAATAATTGTACATAACCTACTTGAATTGGCCACAGAAGCTGATCTCACAGCCCATAGGAGCCCTTATAAGACAATTTTGAGTGAGGCTGAGAAAATACTTAGTAAAGAGAGGCAAAGTCATTCCCTTGAGAGGACTTTGGCAAAAGGAGAGGAAGAGAGTACTGTCTTAGTAGGCAATGAAAAAGGAGAGGATACGAGTGATGCCTTAGAAGGCAAAGAAAAAGAAAAGAATGAGAGAGATAAGGATGAGATCCTTGTAAATAAAGAACAAAGAGAAAACACAGATACTGTAAATACTACATCAAGCTCTAAAAGTGATGAAGATGATGCTCCACAAGATGATTTTTCCTAGTTCATCGGAGTTGATTTGTACTTTTAGCAGAATCAAATGGTGGACACTGTACAGTTATTGAAGCAAGAGCTCGCCAGGACCACTGATCCAATCTTGATCAAAGTGTTAAAATCACAGATCATGATTGGTCAGTCTGTAGATATCGAGAACAAGAAATTATACACACACTTTACAAATAAAATTAACAATGTACAGTAAGTTGTCGACTCCTTAATCACCAGCCAGACTGTACTCCGGATGAAGAAGCAAGCTGACAATGTGGACAAGAAACTTGCTGATCTCACCACTCAACTGTCTAGCATGGAAAATCTGCAACAATCCATGGTTGACACTCTAAAGCAAGTTCTACAAGTCACATCCCAACTCTCAACTTCCACTGATGATGCTGTCAAAAAGGGGGAGAAATCTACCAGGCCATCGTCAGGGGATGTTGCTGAGAAATCAACAAGTCAACCATCAGGGGATGTGACTGCTCTTGTTTCTGCTCCTAAACCCAAGGACAAAGGCAAAGGCATCCTGATTGAGGAACCAAAAAAGAAATCCAACACTCAATCAAGGCCTAAGTTACTTGGAGATTCCATGAAGACGACCCACTTTCCAACTCCTGTTGAAGTTGTGATTGATGGGAAAGTGGAGCTGGTCTACCCTCAGGACAAAAAGCTTCTAGAAGCTGATGCACTCTATGCACAACAACTTCAAGAAGAAGAAGAGAGGGAAATGGAAAAGGAACAGGAGGAAACAAAGGAGAAAAAGAGTGTCAGGCCCAGGACCTCCAAGAAACCTCAGCCAAAAAGATCTCAAAATCCCAGGGGTGCATCATGGGATAAAATCCAAGACAAAACCGAAGACCCTGATGTCACCAAACCCAAGTCATCTGAAGCCAAGGATCAAACACCTTCTCCTATAACCACAACATTTGGTCCACTCACTCTAGCTGAATCCCTAAGAGAAGAAAGGCACAAAAACCTGACTTTTATGTTCTCAATAAAAAGCATAAATGTCAGATTCAACAATAAAAGGGATCAACTAATTTCTGTACAGCTAAAGAGTGGATCTCAATTCACAGTTTCAATGGACTGGTTTAGGAGAATGGATGATGAACAATTGGGACTGATCCTAAATCTAATCTCCAAATCTTCAGGGCCAATAGATACTTGAGTGAGATGATTGACAAGCTGAGAAGAGCCATCAACAATGAAAGGAGCATGCCCACAGCTTTGGAAAGACCATTAAAGCTATTCTACAGATCCATTGATGTGCAGGAAAAGAGTATTAAAATCAAAGACATTGATGGCCTCGACCTGGAGGAAACGATGCATGTTCTAAGCCAAATTGCTTATCACAAAAATGAACATGTCATCAAGTTCAGAATCCTGCTAATTCAGAGAGTGCTAAAAGAGATTGAAGAAACCAAAGTTGATGATGGGAATGCTACAGTAAGGGATGTGCCACCAGTGAAGGGATTCAAAGAATATCCAAAAATGATCACAAGCCCCATGAGTGTTGAGTTCAAAAACAAGAAAGGGGAGATCATTACCTTCTATTGGTCACAACTTGCTGCAGCCAACATACAAAAAATTAAATGTCCTTGAAGCTTTGGAATCCAGCAAAAATGTTAACATAGTCAACTTCAGAGGACTTCTTCAAAGGGAGCTGGAGCAACTGGAGGTTGGAGGGGAAGATAACAGACTTAGGATTCCTGATCAAAACCCAAAACAAAAGAGACAAGGCCTTGGGAGTGACACTCAACCAATTGAATCAAGTCATCCATTGCCCTTTGTCGTAGCCAAAAGGAAAAAGGGTCCTGATGTCTAAGAATATACATCTGTGCTGTACTAGATATAGGAAATACTTGTACAGAAATTCTTTTATTAGTTCATACACAATTCTTTCGTGTATCTAGTATTGGTTTTGACATCATCATCAGTGCTTCTAGGAATTTATGGTTATCAAAATGATAAACATAAATAGGGGGAGATTGTTAGAGTTAATTAATGATGATGATGTTTAGAGAATAAATTGTGCATCTATAAATACTTAAGGTACATTATAGACCTTAATATCGGCACAAGTTTTTCATCCACTGATGATATACTTATTCATCAAGGGATGATCTAACACTTCACAAGACAAGTTGAAAAATGGATCATCTAAAGGACTTGACAATGTGAAAAGGGATGTCTGTTGTTACTCTAAAAAGACTGAAGTATTCCGCACATCAGATATTCTAGACAAAGCTTCAATGGTTTAGAATCATTAGGGAAATCCGTCAGGGGAACCCATCAGTGGATGACTGAGGCAGACCAACCCATCAGGGGAACGCGTCAGGGTATAATAGTGTGAGGCTAACCCATCAGGGTAACCCGTCAGGGGGAAAGCTCAACACTGCATCAGTGGAAGCCATCACTGTATTTCACAGGTCATAACATTAGTGGATCAAAGAAGCACTGAGTAAAACTCAAGTGAAGGTTGAAGCCCTGTTCCAGTCTTTAACAAGACTTGTCATCAAGGGATCCAAGAAGCACTAATCAAGTTCATCAGGGCGTGTTGTTAGTGGATGGTTATGACTGCATACATTCTTCATTAGGACTTACACTCAAATTAATGAAGCTTGTTAAAGAAGCAAGAGATATTAACTGGAAAGATATTTCTTGAAGTTTGTTATGGTCCAATGAGAACTCTCAAACATTAAATGCACGTAGATCAGGGGAAGAAAAAGAAGCAACAAAAGTAGCAGCAGTCGGACACATAGTTTCCAAAGGACAACGATGTGACATATATGCGGCTAAGTTGAAAAGAGCAGCACGCCTTCGCACGTGGTTTCAACCACTGATCTTCTATATATGCAAAAGAGTTCTCATTACACAAAAAAGGAGAGATCAATCCAACAGATCATCAAACATTGAAGCGCACGAATCACTAGAGCAGCTTTGTAATATATCTTGAGAGAAATATTTCAAAGAAATATTAGAAGTAGTGAGTGTGAATTTGAAGCTGTAATTTTATTACAGGTCTTGTAGCTGTTTGATCACATTTGTGATTATACAGATTTCCAGAAAAGCATCAAGTTTTAATACAACTATTTTAACTTGAATCTGTGTGTTCATATTTTATAGTTTTTATGTTCATTGTAGTTTCCTATCAGGGCCAACTGAAGTTTAAAAAGAGCAAAAGTTTGTAGTGTTTGCATTCATCCCCCCTCCCCTTCTATAAATATTTGAGCTTATATTGTTCTAATAATTGGTATCAAAGCCTCTTAGCAGATTACACTTGCTAAAAACGATCATTATCTATGGCCAACAAAGCTGGAAACAGTAAAGTTCCCATGTTGGAAAGGGGAAAATACTTCTTCTGGAGACAACGCATGACAGTTCATCTTAGAGCAATCGATGATGAATATCTTCAAATCTTAGAAGAAGGCCCTCACATCCCAAAGAAGCTCATTCCTTAGGAGGTGGTCAATGGAGTCACTATTCCTGAAAAATTAGTTCCAAAGACGACTGACGAAATGACACTCGAGGAAAGAAAGAAAGTGAAAAAGGATCTCAAAGTCACAGGGATCTTGTATAATGGTTTAGACGATGATATGCTGAATAGTATCATGAATCTTACAATGTCTAAATCCATATGGGATACCATACAAATCCTTTGTGATGGAACGGAGGAAGTGAGGGAAAACAAACTGCAGCTGTTGACACAACAGTATGAGTGGTTCACAATGAAAAGTGGTGAAACACTCACTGAAATGTTCAATCTGGAGGTCGATGATGGAGGACTTATTATATTATAGGGACTTGTTTGACCCAATTGAGACAATCACTAATGCAGATGGTAGTACCTCTAAACGAACTAAGCCAAATAAGTTGGAAGATAGAGAATGGGAAAAATTTAAGAGGAGGACTTTGGGGACTATTAGACAGTGGGTTGATATTAGCATATTCAATCATGTTTCTTAAGAGTCGTATCCAAATGATTTGTGGAAGAAATTGTAAGGTCTTTATGAAAGGAAAACAACTCATAACAAGGCTTCTTTAATCAAAAAACTTATTAGTTTGAAGTTGAAGGGTGAAAAGTCAGTCTCTGAGCATCTCAGTGACTTTAAAGATATTATTAACATGTTGACAATTATGAAGATTGTTCTTGATGATGAGTTGCAGGCATTGTTCTTATTGAGTTCCTTACCAGATAGTTGGAAAACCTTGGTTGTGACCATTAGCAACTCTGCTCCAAATGGTGTGCTTTCTTTAGATGTGATCAAAGATAGCATGTTCAATGAAGAGATAAGAAGAAAGGAGATGGGAGTTGACACTTCACATGCTCTTTGATGTATTTGATCTAGGAGGATCAAACACAAGTTGCAGAAAATAACTTTAGGATGATTCTGTAAAGAATTTAATCACCGAGAATCAAAACTAAATGATCAATCTATTTAGTTTGCTTAAAAAAATTAATCACCCGCAAGCTAAAACAAATCAAGTTGTGAAAGTTTAAAAGAATTAACCACCAACTCTTAAGATAATTGTAAGTGAAAACTCATACAATTGTATTAATCAAGTCTGAAAATACATCATCCAATATAAGCAAATATTTATAAGCTGAGATAAATCCGAATCCTACTTTGGAAAGAATATTTACAATGGAAAGAAATTCATTCTGAAAAGGAATCTAATTTAACAAGGAAAGAAAAAAACCTATTATGAATAGGAAAACAAACAGGAAAAAATAAAAATAAATAAGAAATATAATTGTGGTTGTCACTGGATAAAATATCCCCTGACGGGTTAAACTGGCCATTGGAGGATAATTATCCCCTGATTGTCGAAACAGTCATCAGCGGATAATTATCCACCAATGAGTTACTCGATCTCCTGATGATGACATTGTATTCCTCTGATAATTCGCTTGATGACGTCATCCCCTAACGCGCGTATGAACATCCCCTGATGCCAGGCTCGACATCCCCTGATGCCAGTTCTTGACACCCCCTAATCTATTTTTTGGCACCCCTTGATGCTATCCTCGGCACCCCCTGATGCTATCCTCAGAAATTAGTCTTTGATGGTTAAATTGGTCTCCAATGACCAAGTTAGTCTTTGATGACCAAGTTAGTCTCCGATGGCCCTAATGCGTGCCTATTGCAGCTTTATTACAACAACCTAAATTAGTGATTAAGTTAAACTATAACTCAACTAATACAATGGATCATACTCCCTTTCTTCGAAAACAATTGTCCTCAATTGTGCAACATCTTCATGACATACACAAGGAGTAAAAATCCCAACTCTACCTACTACGCTAATTATTATAGAGCACAACAAAATTTAACACATTGAAAAAGACTCCACCAATTTCTTGCCTTTATCAAATGGAATATGCATTGCAGATTGAATTGGATGCCAACAAACCATTAAAATGTTATTAGCATTTACAACATAGAACCTTACCTGCTACAGACTTCGACCAACATAAGCCTCTTGAGTTGTCCCCCAAATTTTATATGGTTCAAAAACAACAACTTTCTTGTAATTTTCTGGACTCAATGCAGCCTTAATCAAAGAATATTCCCGAAATGTTGCCATAGTAACCACAACATCCTTCTCAGATGCATCCAGCTTAGGCTTTTCAAAGGATTTTCTCAATGTACCTATTGAGGGAGGTGACACATCATGTGTCAATTCATTCAATGATGTTGGACCCACATCATTGAATTCATGCAACACATGTTCCAAGATTTCAGCATATTTACCATGAGTTAGGTCCACTTCAGTTGTGACCCACGTGTTCCAGGTCCTTCCTCAAAGTCAACCTCAAACTCATCATCATCTTCCTTGTACGCCTTTTGCCCACTTCTTTAGCTACTTCTAACTCCTTTGAAGCATATGCTGCTCAATTTTTTCAATATCATGCAAGGTCATGACTCTATTGCTAGGACATTCTCGTTGCATGTGTCCATATCCCTTGTACTTGAAGCAAATCTTCCTATCTCCTAAAGTTAAGGGTGCAAATTTCTTCTCTACATCCTCCTTGAACTTGTTGAGGTTTGGAATAAACTTAGCAATAGGTTGTGCTTCCTTCCTTTCCTCAGACCTCTCCCATTCAAAATTCCAAATGTTGGGCTTTTCATGTCTAATTCGTTGAGCCTTAACATGTTTCAAAAGACCAATAAGGTTGGAGTTCAACCTTTTCTGCAATATAAAAATTAAGGCCCATTACGAAGCAAGCAATTTTGTGCCATACTCTTTCCTCTAAGTCACAGAGCATGGTTAGTCTTTCAAATTCCAAAGTGTACTTCTCCACTGAAAGCATACCTTGTTTAAAACCCTGCAACCTTAGAAATATGTCTTGCACGAAGTCAGCAGGAAGGAACCATTTCTTCATTCTGGTTTTCAATGCTTCCCAAGACTCTATCTGTGTCGTGCCCTCTTTTTTTCTTTTGACTCTCATATTTTCATAACATAAGTTTTCATAACCTGTGAATTTAAGCACAACCACCGTGAATGTTTTACAATCATCGTAATCCTTATAATCAAAGACTCGTTCAATACGTTGTAACCATTCAAGGAACTTTTATGGTTTCATACTGTCATCAAAGTCTGGAATATCCAGTCGCAGGCCCTTGTCATCACCATTATTCGCTCTAGTCGTGTGGTTCACAGGTCTAGCCACTTCTTCTTCTTCTGAGTTAAAATTATGAACGGATATGGTGCTCCTATTTGGGCTAGTAGAAGGATTTCTTCGATCCAACCTTGCTAGGGTCTCGTTCAGTCTGTCAGTTAGCTTGTTAATTTTTCTGTCACAGTGCAAGTTTTGTGTTTGTTCCATGGTCAGACCCCGTGGAATAACCTGTTCTTCTTCTCCTGCCATCTAGGTTATAGTTTGTAGATTTGATACAAAACTAATCGCTCACCAAAGCTCTAATACCAAGATGATGTATTTGATCTTGGAGGATCAAACACAAGTTGTGAAAAATAACTTTAGGATGATTCTGTAAAGAATTTAATCACCGAGAATCAAACTAAAGGATCAATCTGTTTAGTTTGCTTAAAGAAATTATTCACCCGCAAGCTAAAACAAATCAGGTTGTGAAAGTTTAAAGGAATTAACCACCAACTCTCAAGATAATTGTAAGTGAAAACTCACACAATTGTATTAATCAAGTCTGAAAATACATCATCCAATATAAGTAGCTATTTATAAGCTGAGATAAACCCTAATCCTACTTTGGAAAGAATATTTATAATGGAAAGAAATCTATTCTGGAAAGGAATCTAATTTAACAAGGAAAGAAAACAAACCTATTATGAATAGGAAAACAAACACGAAAAAATAAGAAAAACAATAAAAATAAATAAGAAAAATAATTGTGGTTGTCACTGGATAAAATATCCCCTGACGGGTTAAACTGGTCGTTAGAGGATAATTATTCTCTGATGGTTGAAATAGTCATCAATGGATAATTATCCACCGATGAGTTACTAGATCCCCTGATGATGACGTCATATTATCCTCTGATAATCTGCTTGATGACGTCATCCCCTGACGCGCGTATGAACATCCCCTAATGCCAGGCTTGGCATCCCTTGACGCCAGTTCTCGGCACGCCCTGATGCTATCATCGGCACTCCCTGATGCCATCCTAAAAAATTAGTCTCTGATGGTTAATTTAGTCTCTAATGGCCAAGTTAGTCTCCGATAGCCAAGTTAGTCTCCGATGGCCCCCAGTGCGTGGCTATTGCAACTTTATTACAACAACCTAAATTAGTGATTAAGCTAAACTATTACCTAACTAATATAACAGATCACTCTTATTGTTGAGAATAGAGGTAAAGGAAAGAGTAGAGGTCCCAAAGCATGTGGTAACTTAAAGGCAAGATCCAAGGCTAGAGATTGAGAAGAGACTAGGACATGTCACTACTGCAACAAGTCTGGTCATATTAAGAAGTATTGTTATCGTTAGAAAAAAGAACAGGGAAGGAAGCAAGACGCATAAAAAGAGGGAAATGACAAAAATACTGCAACAACTGTTTCTATAAGTGATGAGGAGGTCACTTTGATTTATGCAACCAGTGAGTGTCATCATGTTGATGGTTTAGATGTAGAATGGCTTGTGGATATAGGTGCTTCATATCATTGTGTTCCTAAATACCAAGCTGGTGATTTTGGTAGTGTCAAGATGGGAAATCAGAGTTCAACAAATATAGTTGGCTTGGGTGATATTCATGTAAAGACAAGTGTTGGGTGCATGCTTACATTGAAAAATATGTGCCATATTCCTGATCTATGCCTTAATTTTTTGTCTGCAACTATTCTTGATCAAGAAAGGTTCAAACATACCTTTGAAAATGGTAAATGGAAATTGTCCAAGGGTTCAATGATAGTTGCTCAAGGTGAGTTATGTTGCTCTTTGTATAAAACATATTTAAGTGTATGTTCTGGTGAATTTAATGCAGTTGAAGAAAAGAACTCTCCCAACTTGTCGCATCGAAGATTGAGACACATGAGTGCCAAGTGCTTAAAAATTTTAGAAGGTAAATCATTTATTCTTGTTGATAAAACTATTTCTTTTGACCCTTATGATTATTGTTTAGCAGGAAAATAAAATAGATCTTCATTTTCTAGAAAGTCTACCAAGAAACAAGGAAAATTGGAGTTAGTACATTCTGATGTTTGTGGTCCCATTGAGGTGGAGTCTCTTGGTGGAAGAAAATATTTTGTCACCTTTATTGATGATGTTACTCAGAGGACTTGGGTGTATATGTTAAACAACAAAAGTAAAGTGTTTAAGGTCATCCAAAAATTTCATGCCATGTTAGAAAGGGAGATAGAAAGAAAGCTAAAATGTCTTTGAACTGATAATGTTGGTGAGTATACTTTTGATGAATTCAAGAGTTATTGCTCACGACATGGTATTAGACATGAGAAGACAGTCCCTGGTACTCCACAACATAATGGTTTAGCAGAGAGGATGAATAGAACTATTGTGGAGAAGGTGAGGTGTATGCTTAGAATGTCTAATATACCAAAGACATTTTGGCATGAAGTAGTGAATTGTGCGGTGTACTTGATCAACCGAGCTCCATCAATTCCTCTTGGTTTTGATATTCCTGAGAGAGTGTGAAAGGGATGTGATCCTATATATTTACATCTAAGAGTCTTTGGATGTAAGGCATACATGCATGTGCCTAAAGAACAAAGATCAAAGCTTGATTCCAAGACTAATTCATGTATATTTGTTGGTTATGGTGATGAAGAGTATGGTTATAAGTTGTACAATCCAGAAAAGGAGAAGATAATGAGAAGTAGAGATGTAGTTTTCTTTGAGCACGAGAGGGGTGTAGATCTTCTGACTACAAGGTATAATCCTACTTCAGATATATTATTTGACACTAGTACAAAATTGATCATATGCGTCGGTTAATTAACACATTTTGCGTCGGTTACGAGGAGACGCATATGGAGAAGACGCAAAAAACTTAAATATTTTGCGTTGGTTAAAGACACGACGCAAATCCGAAGACTTTGCGTCGGACCTTTATAAAACCGACGCAACTAATATCATCATTTGCGTCGGTTAATTTAAGAAAACCGACGCAAATGATTGTTTAATAAAATTTATTTTAAAAATAATTTAATCTATTTGCATCGGTTAATTTAAAAACACCGACGCAAATGAATGTTTAATAAAAATTTATTTTAAAAATAATTTAAGTATTTGCGTCGGTTCATTTAAAAAAACCGACGCAAATAATTGTTTAATAAAAATTTATTTTAAAAATAATTTAATCTATTTGCGTCGGTTCATTTAAAAAAACCGACGCAAATAATTGTTTAATAAAAATCAATTTTAAAAATAATTTAAGCTATTTGCGTCGGTTGTTTTAAATGAACCGACGCAAATTATTGTTTTTTTTTAAAAAATAAAATATCCAACCTGTAGATAAAAAAGGATACTCGATATGCCACAACAAGCCAAAATATATAGTATAAAATTCAACCATTTCAATATTTGCAAAACAGGAATATATACAAATCCAAATTTACTAACAGTTCAAAACAGGGATATTTACAAACTGTTCAAATTACATGTCCAAATGTACAAACTGTCCAAATATATTTAGGTCACATACAAAAACTCATAAAAAAATCTGCACACAGGTCTCTAATTTCATCAAGATCAGACTGAGTATACAACTCTTGTGCACTCAAACCCTGGAGAAAATTATAAAAAAGAAACAATGTTGCATATAATTAAAACCAATATACAAGGTTAATAGATTGAAATAGTTAATTGCATGCATATAATTAAAAACAATATACTTCAGTCCATTTTGTAAAGGGAGCCCGTTGATGCAACTTGACGATGTCATACATGTACCTCATGACATAGTAGCCGCATTCAACACTTCCTTTTTGTTGAGGACACTATATAAATAGTCAAGTTGATTAAAATTTTAATAAGAAATTATATTAAGAACCAACAAAATCAACTTTGTTTGGATAAGTCAGCAAGTATTTTATACCTTAACCTCTTTCATACACCATTGCAACTTATTTTTTTTGTGCTTGCCGCCTTGAGCAACATATGATTTAAATGCCCTACAAAATTATATATATTATAATTAATATGAGTAAATAAATATGTTAAAAGAGTTTTACAAGTTTAACTTATATTAAAAACTTAGGAACTAAAATATTATTTACTTACACTGCCATTACGTTCTTTATCGGCATATTCCTTTCCTTCTTAAATGAGTCGTACACATATACTATGCTTTGCTCACAAGATATGAGAAACAACAGCCAATGCTCACTACATTTTTACAAATTAAATAACAATGTTAAATTATATCAATGAACAAGCTAGCTACAATAAGTTAATCCCACCATTTTTATGTTCTTACTTTTGGAAGTACGGCGCGAAGATGAATTTGGCTCCCCGGCAACCTAGAAAAATTGAGGCAATGTATCCAACAGACACATCTGGATCATTTTTTGCATTTGCCAGTGCTTGAGGACACAGGAATCCAAATGCATTAGATCCCGACGTCATCTCGTTCAAGTACCTTAAATATAATATACAAACTACTCATTAGTTACTTTATAAAATAAACCTGTATATCAGCTAAAAAAAAAGATAAATGAGAATTTATGAAAATTATAGTCTCACCTCATCCAAATTTGTACGACACTTATATTCAACCATTCCATTCTACAAAATTGGATGATATCTTCGCACGCGATGTATATGAGTTGTTCATCTTCCTTCTTAATGCAGTTGTCATAATCCAATGGCACTGAAATTAAGTCCGAGGAAGGCAATCTCATAATCATCTGTGCTAAATATTTACATTTTGCGCTCAAGCTCGGATCAACATCAGTAGCTGACCCTTTGCTACGAACTTCATATGGCGGGGGGTGGGGGGGGGGTGGGGGGGGTGCAGGCTCTTTACCCTTACCCGGTAAGATGGGATCCTAATTAGATATAAAGTGTTAAACAATAACATTTACATGAATTTAATGAATTAACAACAATCATTTATAATTAATAATGTTAATTTGAAATTTGTTACCTGCCCCAACAGTACAAGTTGTTTAGGCCACTCAACAAAGCTACCTAATGCGTCACCTACTCTTGTATATTCATACGTAGGCACGGGAAGAGGAGCTTGTTGAAATTCAGGGCGAACGTCATCGATGGATACTCTTACATTGTTGACCTCCATTTGAGTACCATGAACAACGTCTCCCGACACATTGGATGCAAAAACAGTCCCAAAAGCCACAATCACTTTGCCGATCTCAGGAAGGATGACACAGAGACGGCATGGAGTCGGCTTCTATGTTAATTATATAAAAAAAAAATTCAGTTAGGATCATATAGGGCACTTATATGGTAACTTATGATTGAAAGACATAGAAAAGAGTAAAAATAAGTATACCTTTATTTGAAAAAATGGAACCACCGAGTGGGAGCTACTGTGAATCACGTCAGTTGTTGGAGTTGTTGGAGTTTGTTGGGGAACAGACATTCCCATCTGGCTCATTACATTCAATACGTTCGCAAGCTAACTTTGCAGTGTACCAATCTGGTCTTTGTATTTCATATCCATTTCATTCATTTGAGATTGGTACTGCTGCGCAAGTCGATTGGCCACTTTTGTTTCAATATCTTGAGTTATCGTAGACAACTCATCCATTGATATTACGGCTTTACGGGACTTGCCACTGTCCGTGCCGAATACATCCTTCATGCGAACTGTTCCTCCAACCCCTCTGACACACCCGCCGTGCTCCTTCTTTCCAAGTGCACGTGACAATATGTCATCATGCCCGTGAGGAGTCCACGAACCTTCCGAGGCTTTGTCTTTCCATTCCAACTGTTTCAAAATCAATTTAACGATTAATATTTTAAGCATAACTGTAAATATAAAAATTTTTAAATGAACAAAATACTCTTACCATTTTTTGAACAACATCCCTAGTCTCGTCCTTGGGAAAATAATAACCTTCACCTTCATCCCTCTTCCTAACTCTCGCCCGAATCCAATCGTAACTTCGATCAGCTCGATCGGTTGATACAATTTCTGAATTAACGGATTCAGACGAAGGTAGAGAATGAAGAGGGTCATCAACCATCCACTTCGATTTTTTTCCTGCATATCCATGTCTTCCCAGATAATGTGGATACTCATTAAACTTTTGGTTTTGATGTGCCTTGTCACTTTTAGTCTGTTAGAAAATAAAACAATAATATGAGTAAACAGTCCCTGTTCAACATAATATTATCTAAAAACCAATAATAATATAAATATGAAAAGAATATACCTGAAATTCTTCACTTTGATGATCATGAGTGAATTTATCCCATTGCTCTCGACTTATGAAGTCATATTTCTCGCAAGGGTCCTTGTCTACACGCAAGTATCGGCAGACTAACCTTGACTTGAAATCCCTCCAAATTTTCGCAGCAGATTTTAATACGTCCTTTGGTCTCGCATCATCCGTTATATTCCACTCAGTCTGAAATACACAAATCATGCATATCAGTAACTTGTAATAAAATTTGAACGGCAATATATGTTAAAACAACTAATTATTCTTTTCAATTCATACCTTAATATCTTGCCAAATCGCATCCTTTAGTCCATCACTGACTTCTTGCCAACTCTGAATATTGATGTCAACCTGAACTCTAACCAGTACTCCAATGTAGGACTTGAATGCAGCAACATATGTTCCAATGGGAACACCGAGATCATCAAACTCAATCACTTTCTCTGATGGTTTATTTGCGGACTTTTCTTTCAATGTTTTGCAAGATGTTGGACCTCTTGTTTTTTTAGCAGGTCTGTCACTCGAACTTGGGTGGTCCATGATAATAGTAAACTACAAAGTACATCAGAAAATGTCAAAAAAATAACATTTAAAAATAAACTACAGAGTTCGAGTTAGGCAACAAGCAACTTAGGCGAAAAAAAATTCCCAACTAACAGTAGATTGTTCAATCATAGGCGAAAATGAGAAGGTACCAATTTGAAAGATGGCATAAAAAGTTGCAAAACTATTGCCAAAAATTACAGTGCATCCCAACAACAAAAACAAAAGACACACAACTAGTATATTGCAGTGCTTCCATTCAAAAGACACACAACCAAAACACATAGTATATTGCAGTGCTTCCATTCAAAAGAAACACAAACAGAACACATAGAAACACAAATAGAACACATATATCACAAGATACACTTTGGGGCTTTAAACAAATGTTGTATTAAAACTAAAAACAGAAAAAGAATGTAAATAGTTCAGTTGAAAAAAAATTATGTACCTCTTTCACTTGTAACAACTCCGAAGCCGATTATAGTGTATTCGCCAGAAACTTAAATGGAAAATGTATCTTTATCGATTAAGAACTTGAAATGAAAATGTATGCAGCTCGTATGCAGCTTCTGAAGATTTAGGGCAAAGGAAATGTTATGTCGCGCAAAGGATATGAATAGGCGGTAAAAAGAGGGGCAAATGAAAAATATGCCGCGAAATGAAATAATAATATAAAAATAAAAAAATTATTCCCATTTGCGTCGGTTATTTTAAAAATCCGTCGCATAAAATCCACATTTGCGTCACATCTTTAGGGAACCGACGCAAACAATTTTTTTTTAGTTGGGTATTTGCGTCGGTGCTTTTAAAACACCGACGCATAAACCCAACATATGCGTCGGTGTTTTAGGAGCACCGACGCAAATACCTGATTATTTTTTTAACACATTTTTTTTAAATATGAGATTTATATTAATATACTACATAATAATCTAAAAGGAAATAAATAATATGCTCATATTGAAATTCATTAATACCAAAGATTATAGTGATTAATTCAAAAATGTGAGATATATAATGATATATAACTTATATATAGATAGATATGATAATTATCATATACATATTATATATGCTATAAAACTATAACATAAAACCATAGAACAATATACAATACATTGAAGGCAAATTAATGTTTCTATGTTAATGTAAAAAATACATGATCACACGTGGTAAGATAATCATTATTGTATTTTATGAGTACTATATTATTATAAATTAAATATAAATTACTTAACAATTTTTTTTTAGTCGGGTATTTGCGTCGGTGCTTTTAAAACACCGACGCATAAACCCAACATATGCGTCGGTGGTTTAGGAGCACCGACGCAAATACCCGATTATTTTTTTAACACATTTTTTTTAAATATGAGATTTATATTGATATACTACATAATAATCTAAAAGGAAATAAATATTATGCTCATATTGAAATTCATTAATACCAAAGATTATAGTGATTAATTCAAAAATGTGAGATATATAATGTATATATAACTTATATATAGATAGATATGATAATTATCATATACATATTATATATGCTATAAAACTATAACATAAAACCATAGAACAATATACAATACATTGAAGGCAAATTAATGTTTCTATGTTAATGTAAAAAATACATGATCACGCGTGGTAAGATAATCATTATTGTATTTTATGAGTACTATATTAGTATAAATTAAATATAAACCAATATATAATACGTGGTAAGCTAATCATTATTGTATTATATAAGTACTATACTATATTATTATTAACAATTAAATAAAAATGTCTTAATAATTTATAAACTTAGTCGGTTATTTGCGTCAGTGCTTTTAAAGCACCGACGCAGAAACTCAACATATGCGTCGATTCTTTAAGAGCACCGACGCAAATACCCAATTATTTTTTTTAAATATACGATTTATATTACTATATTACATAATAATCTAACAGAAACTTAATATTTTACTCATACTATAAGCTATCGAAGACTAATAGTCTCTTATGAACAAAAATGACTGTCGGAGACTAATAGTCTCTGAGGAACAAAAATGACTGTCGGAGACTAGTTAGTCTCTGATGAACAAAATAACTGTCGGAGACTAGTTAGTCTCTAATGACGTCTGCACTAGTCTCGCATGAACAAATTTACCCGCTGATGACGTCACTAGTCTCCGATGCCCTTTTTTAGTCGGTTAATGTCTGAAATTACCTAACTTATTATAAATGTGTTAATAATTTATTTTTTAAATCTTGTATTTGCGTCGGTTATTTTAAAAAAACCGACGCATAAACTAATATTTGCGTCGTTTCTTTATGGGGACCGACGCAAATTCTCAATTAAGGGTGATGACTTAAATACTAAAAAACAGGGGATGACTTAAGTACTCAAAAACAGGGGATGACTTAAGTACTCAAAAACGGGGGACTGCTGTAAGGTGTGCCCACGCCTTATGAAATATTATAAGCTAACATGTGGTTTTATTTATATATAGACCACTTTAATTGCTGTATGATTGTTGCCAAGAACTACTTCCCATACTTAACTAGAAATATATAAAATTGACTTCAGTAAACAATCAGCTACAACTATTGGAATAAAAATAAATTAAAATTTACAATTATTAGAATAAAAATAAATTAAAATTTACAATTATTGGAATAAAAAAAAATTAAACTATACAATTAACAATTATTTACAATTTACAAATAAATTTAAATTTTACAACAATTGGAATAAAACATATTAAAACCTTCAATTCCTGGACTTATTTTCCATGATCAATCCATAACCCTTCACCATGGTCATTACGTAGGTAGTTTGTTTCTCCATTATCGTCACCATATGGGGTAGGTAGACCCATAGAGAAAGGAGGATTCTCATCAAATTGGTTATACTCCTCTTCGTCAACAACATCATCAATGCCAAGAATATTTCTCTTGCCTTGAACAACAATTGAAAACTTAGGATCGACGGGGTCTTGGATATAAAATACTTGTTTCACTTGCGTTGTGAGTATAAATGGATCGTCGACGTGACCCCACTGACTAAAATCTACCAAAGTAAATCCTAAGTCATCCTTTCGAACACCACGACGTATATCAATCCACTTACAACGAAAGAGACCAACCTTGAATTCTCTATACTCAAGCTCCCAAATATCTTCAATCACCCCATAATATGACTTTTTTACATCTTTTGATCCTGAAGATTTTCCTCTGAAAAATTTTGTTGATGAAGCTTCCACGGTAACTCCACTGTTTTGCATATTGCTCTTTCCATCTTGACGCTTGGTGTAAAACGTATATCCATTAACATCATAACCTTCATAAGATCGAACAAGCGTGTTGGGGCCATATGCTAAACATTTTATCATATTAGAAACGACATTTGGTGCATCTGACAACTGACACATTACACGGTCTTTAAACCATCCAACAAATGAGCGATTATGTTCAGTTGTAACCCAAATGCCACTTTTTGAAGGATTCTGCCTCCTAATCAAACTGACATGACAATCTAAGTAAGGATGAACTTCAGTCATGTGTTGCAGGACAAAGGGATGTGCTCTATCCCGCAGTTCACACCCAGGAGAGATCCATTTGGATCCCAATGTACCCTACCCATGAAGTCTTCCCTGGTGACGAGATTTGGGAATTCCAATAGGATTGGCAGCTGCTAAATACTCTGTGCAAAATTCAATAGCCTCCTCAACTGAATATCCTTCAACTATACTAGCTTCGGGCCGATATCGGTTCCTCACAAATCCTTTCAATATACCCATGAATCTCTCAAAAGGATACATATACCGCAAATATACTAGGCCACATAATTTAATCTCTCTAACCAAATGAATAACCAAATGTACCATAATGTCAAAAAATGAAGGTGGAAAATACATTTCAAATTGACATAGTGTGACAACAATCTCAGCTTGTAATTTATCCAACGTGATGGGTTCAATCACCTTGCTGCAGATGGCATTGAAGAAAAAACAAAGCTTCATCACAACAAGTCTCACGTGATTCGGCAATATCCCTCGAATTGCAATTGGAAGTAGCTGTTGCATTAACACATGACAATCGTGTGACTTCATACCCACGAGTTTTAATTCCTTCATCGACATAAACCTTTTGATGTTTGAAGAATATCCATATGGAACTTTCACACCAAACAAACACTCACAAAATGCAATTTTCTCTTTTTTACACAAAGTATAACAAGCTGGAGGTAGATATATACGCTTCTCCGATTCTTGCGGTGCTAACTCTAGTCGTTTACCCATTTCTTTCATGTCTTTTCTGACTTTGACCCATCCTTTGTCTTTCCCGGTATATTCAACAATGTCCCAACAATACTGTCACAGACATTTTTCTGAATATGCATAAAATCAAGACAATGTCTAACTTGTATGTGTTCCCAATACGGCATATCCCAAAATATGGATCTCTTCTTCCACAGATTCTTCGGCTTCGGAGGTTGATACAACTTTCCAAATACAACATCAATATCCTTAACCCGCTCAAAGACTTCTTTCCCAGTTAAAGGCAAACGGGCTTCTCAAGTCTCGATATGCCCATCAAAAGCCTTCTTCATCTTACGATAAGGGTGATCACAGGGAAGAAATGTTCGGTGACTCATAAAGACATTTTTGTTGCAATTATGTAGACGATGGTCAATAGTAGCATCTTCACAAATTGGACATGCTTTAGCTCCTTTGACAGTGTACCCTGA
The DNA here is from genome assembly GCA_014636745.2 of Centella asiatica. Taxonomy (NCBI): domain Eukaryota; kingdom Viridiplantae; phylum Streptophyta; class Magnoliopsida; order Apiales; family Apiaceae; genus Centella; species Centella asiatica. Next base: position 43,836,626 of record CM025783.1, on the reverse strand, counting down.
CAAGTTTCCATAAGCCGGAAAATCATTTATGGTGCAAAATAATATCGCACGTAATGTGAAATCCATTTGAGTATTTGCATCGAACACCGTCACGCTTTCATCCCACAAAAGTTTTAAATCTTCAACAAGCAGCTCAAGATAAACATCTATGTTATTCCCCGGTTGTTTAGGCCTTGAGATTAACAAGGACAACATAATATACTTGCGCTTCATACACAACCACGGAGGCAAATTATAAATCACCAAAAGAACTGGCCATGTGCTATGTTGACAGCTTAGAGTGCCATAAGGATTCATCCCATCCGTACAAAGTCCAAGTCATAGATTCCTAAGTTCTCCACCAAATTCAGGAAACTTATAATCAATGGTTCTCCATTGTGGAGAGTCACTCGGGTGTCTAAGCATCCCATCTGATTTGCTCCCTTCCGCATGCCACCTCAAATGTTTTGCATCTTTTGGATTTGCAAATAGGCGTTTGAATCGTTGCACTATGGGTAAATACCAAACCGCCTTGCTAGGAGCCTTTTTTTTATCATCCTTAGACGAATCATTATCCTCCCGCTTGTACCGAGATGCTCCACACTTAGGACATGTGTGTAAATGTTCATTCTCATTTCGAAACAACACACAGTCATTTGGACATGCATGTATCTTCTTCACGTCCATACCTATAGGACACAACATCTTCTTTTCCTCGTACGTGGAAGTGGGAAGCTCGTTATTCACCGGAAGTATTTCTCGTAACAGTTTTAACAATTCTGTAAAACTCTTGTCACTCCATCCATTCTTGACTTTCAACTTGCACAACTTCAAAGTTGTTGACAACCTTGTCAAGTCGTCACTGCACCCGGGATACAAAAGTTTCTTAGAATCGCGGACCAAGCTCTCAAATATATCCGGTTGTGGCATCATATGGTCTTGGAGATCTTGTATCATATCTTCCACCCTATCAATGTCCACATCATCTTCATCATTATCGACCAATTTATCGTAATCGGTTGCATAATTCGACCTTGAACTACCAGTCACATCAGACTCTATTCCCTCGTCGTGCCAAATCCACTTCGTATAACCCTTCTTAAAAGCCTGACGAAATAAATGTTCACGCACTGTCTCTGCACTCGAATATTTTTTTAAATTACCACAAAGGCAGCACGGGCTCACAATCACGTCTTCTTTTCCATGTTCCTTTCTGATTTTTTGGTGTTGAACCGCACATATAATAAACTCATCAACCCCTTTCACATATGCGTCATCGTTACGCAATATATTGTACATCCATGTTTGACGATCCATGTTTAACTAAATAGCCACAACGATTAACTAAGTAAGCATAGCGATTGTACAGTTATCATAAATAAGATGCGGACAAACAACAGTTCAAGCAAACATACTGCTATTTTAACTAATGCCTGTGATGAATGTATTATTTTAATCAACAATTACTTACACAACAAAGTTGAGCTCTCGGACGGAGACACTAGAGAAAGAAACCTGCAAAATATCAGCCAAGTTTCCCGCCAAAGACGATTTCGCTCTCTCTCCTTTCTTACGAACCAGGACAAAATAGAAAAAGTTTTAACCTAAATACACTTTTTAATATTATTAAAGCACATGCGTCGGACAAAGAAGAAAACCGACGCAAATACCATCACCATTTGCGACGGATATTTAAATAAACCGACGCAAATGTTTGAATAATTTATTTTTAAAAATTTTAAAGCATTTGCGTCAGTTCTTTAACCGACGTGACGCAAATTTGTTTATTTTTTTAATTATTTCTCATCTTTGGCGTTGGTTATACTAAATAACCGACGCAAGTTCTTCGAACCATTTGCGTCGGTTCGTTAAAAAAACCGACGCAAATTCTTTTAATTTATTTATACATTTTTTGCATCGGTTCCTTAAAAAAACCAACGCAAATAATAAACACTATTTGCGTCGGTTTTTTATACTAAGCGACGCAAATGGTGAACTAATTTATTTTTTTAAATATTTTCAGAGAATTTGCGTCGATTATGTAAAAAACCGACGCAAATAGTTTTTATTATTTTTACGACAATGCCACCGCACTACTATATGTGACAGTTCTATTAAAAAACCGACGCAAATAAGGCGACGCATATGATCAGTTTTGTACTAGTGTGATGTCACTGATGATATTCTTCCTCCTATTACTTATGCTAACTAGTTAACAAATGTTGAGGGGACTACTGATGATATTGAGATGACACAACCTAATGGTGGTGGTTATGTCTTAGAGGATGATCATGATGATATCTCATCTGATGAAGAAATTCATGAACAAGGGGAACAACATATTCCTCAAGTAGAGGATGCACAAGTGCGAAGGTCGACAAGAGAGCAGAGACCTTTAACAAAGATTCAAGTTCAGAATTCATTTTAGTTATCGACGAGGGGGAGCTTGAGAATTATCAAGAAGTGGTGACACATGAAGAGAAAAATCTTTGGCTCGAGGCTATGAAGGATGAGATGGATTCCTTGAAAAAGAATGAAACATATGAGCTAGTTAAGCCTCCTAAGGGCAAGAAAGTCTTGAAAAACAGGTGGGTTTTCAAGAACAAGAAAGATGGTGAGAAGATAGTGAAGTGGAAAGCCTGGTGGTAAAGGGATGCAATCAGAAGAAGGGCATTGTTTTTGATGACATCTTCTCTCCAATTGTAAAGATGACTTCTATCATAACTGTGTTGGGTTTAACTGCAAGTCTTGATCTTGAGTTGGAGCAGCTTGATGTGAAATCTGCTTTCTTACATGGTGACTTGCATGAAGAGATCTACATGGAGCAACTTGAAGGTTTCGAAGAGAACGAGAAAGAAAAACTTGTTTGCAAGTTGAAGAAGAGTCTCTATGGGCTCTGTTAGGAATTATAGCATTTGATGATAATGTATAAACTTAGAATTGTTAGATTTTGTAATTGTACAAGTACCTGCAGTAGTGTTCTATCAAATACTACCATTAGAGACTGCAGGAGACCATAAGAGACAACAAGGAATGCATTTGGAGAGTTCAACAAAAGTCAAAGTTGGTCAAGAAAAATTAGCCTATAGGAGACTAAGTTTTTGTTCATCGGAGACTAAGTTTTCGTTCATCAGAGACTAAGTTTTCGTTCATCAGAGACTAAGTTTTCGTTCATCAAAGACTAAGTTTTTGTTCATAGGAGACTAAGTTTTTGTTCATCGGAGACTAAGTTTTTGTTCATCGGAGACTATGTTTTTGTTCATCGGAGACTAAGTTTTTGTTCATCAGAGTCTACAATGATCACATCTATAAAAACCTGTCAAAAGAAGAAGAAGTAGTAGAAATAGGCCTTGATCAATGATCAAGCTGTCACCTACTGCACACACAGGGTCTCACGTTGATGTTTCTCTTTTCTTTCAAGAGGAGTAGCCAATATTCAAAATTCTACCCTTATTAATTCTTCTTCTCTCTTTGATATTTCTTAAGAAGCAATGGAAAATTTCCTAATTCCATTGGTTTTAGATTCTTTGATAGTTCAATCATCAAAGAAGCCAATTCTTGAAGCTGAAACACAAAAAGCAGTTCTCAACTCATAAGTGGATACTACAATAGTACTTTATCAAACATCCACTAATGCAAAACACTTTCTTCCTATATTTTCAACACCACTCCAGGTCACCCACAACAGGAAGATTTTATATTTCATGAGCTTGTGAGAATTCAAAATGAGAGTCAGACCTTGTGTGTGACGGCCCTAAAAATCCCATACTGGACTCCGGGCACCGTCAAAAATTGACAAAGGAAAAGTATTAACATCCAAGCATGCATAACATTAAAATTAGATAAATAAATAGTAATCTCTATTACAATAATTCAAAAATAATTGTCTAACAACGGAAGTCTATAAGGGGCCCACACAGGCCTTACAATCTAAACAATTCTATAACTGTCTCACACTTCACTCTACCCCTAAATGCCATCCATAAGAGGGCGATCAGGAAGCGCTCGTCATGTCATTCTCTCTTTGCCTTTAGAAGATGGCTCGACCTTTTCGCCATAACCTGTAAAACATTTGATAATAGCAACATGAGGGATAAATCATTGGGTTTAAGTGTTTATGAGGTTGGATGGAAACAATGTCAACACCTCTTAATAGCTTGGAAAAAAGATAGATTATAGGGTCCCCGAGTGATAATGAGGGATTTGACCCTTTACTTAAAAGGATAAAGAATAATTTCACATGGGCCTTATAACCATGTCCGTTTGGCGCACATGTCCTTAGGAACTTCATATCAAATAGTATATCAGCTGGCCAGTCTGACCACCGTCTGACTTCATCATAATGACATACGTAGTCGATGTAGAAACCTTTTGTCTGCGAGGGTCCGGTTACCGATGCCTCGGTTCCCGTTCCCTATAGATCCTAGGCCCGGGATGCCAGGCATATGCATCCCACTAGCCTTTAGTTACCCACACAGATATACTTTACAAGTATGGGGTAAAGAATAAGTTTCTACATCCGTATAGGATTTTCTTTGGTGTGTAAGCGGAATTTAAATAGCTAACAACCGCCCAAAGAGCATTTGATTCAAATACAACATTTTTCACGCACGTTGGATCAAGGGATCGTACGTTACTTAACTTTGAAGAAATTAAATCATGAATATTGACATGCAAAAAAAAATCTTGAATATATTACGTATACTGAAAGAATGATCATATGTATTAATTGAAAGAAAGTAGAGTGAGTATATACTTGTCTTGAGTCCTTAGTGAAATCTTAGATTTAACACTTGCGTAGGAATAATTCTGTAAAATATGTACATGCAATAACATGAGAAATCTCAACTTAATTACATATCAGAATGTACATGCGAAGTGTTCGTGAAATTCTCAAGTCTTGTGATTAACTGATTGAGTCGTCAAATGTTGAATTGGGATTTATTTGGAACTGAATCGGAGTCCGAAAGATTTGTGGACTTGATAAAACATCACTCATAGGCTCTTGATAATTTAATTTTCTTTATTGGAGGCCTTAGATTAATTAATAAATATTAATTAATCAATCTTTAGCTTAAATGACTTAATTAAATCATTTAACATTTACCAAACATTGTTACTTAATTATTATTTAATTTTTTTAATTAAACAATAATCATTTCTGTATCAAAATCTTAATCATATAAGATTTATAGATCTTTTATCAATTATTAAACATTTATTCTTAAATTATTATTTAATTTCTTTAATTAAATAATAATTATCGATCATTGAAATAATTTATTTCTCAATTACTTTTAAATTAAATGATTTATTGATCATTTAATAATCATGTAAAATTTATTCATTAATTATTCATTAATTATTTTAATTAAATAATAATTGGTCTTGATTTCTTAATTTAATTAATCAAGAATTTTTTTTCTCAATTAATCTTAGCTTAAATGATTTATTAAATCATTTAATAAAATTTTAGAGTTTATTCCTTAATTATTATTTAATTGTTTTAATTAAATAATAATCATTTATGAATTAATGACTCGTCACTTAATTGTGGTACTTAAGAGATTCTAACATCATAAATTATTCTTATTTTTAAATCATTAAAATTTTAATCATGTAAAAGTTTATTTACATGTCAAAATAATTATCCAAAAAAAAAACATTTATTGTACAATTTTAAAAAATGTATAGGTATTTTATTTTTTGTTTTGTTTTATTTTTAAATTTGGATTAGGCCGGATCCGGGTCAATAGTGGGTCAAACCAGGTCGGACGGGTCAAGTCGGGTCATGGATTGAGTCAAACAGGGTCGGGTCAATGGATCACGGACAGGTCGGAACCGGGTTGGTTCGACCCGACCCGTCATTGTTTTCACCTCCTGCTAAGGTTTCTATAGAGGGTAGCCAGTGGCGCCTTTCTTGCTGGAACGGTCGTTGCGGCTCACCACAGCAGTCCCAAAAACACACAGACGCACGGATCGGTGGTGAGGACAACGCCGTGACATTCCCCATAGGAGAATACCCCCTAGCCTTCATGTCGTCGCCGAAAAACAGCCATAGCAGGATGTTTAAAGCTCGCCGCCGGTGAGCTTGCCATTAACGGCGGTGAAGCTCGCCGCCGGTGAGCTTGCCATTAACGGCGGTGAAGCTCGCGACCGAGTTTCAAAGCCTCATTCCTTCATCGATTTTGACAAAACTAGTATGGAAATGATTACAGAGACTTCTAGGAACTCATACATGCAATAAATTTCATGTTTTAACAACACAATCGCATTAAAATTGAATAACAAACATTCGGGTTTAATAAACTTTCGGCCGAGCTTCAAAACACCTGAAACTTGATCATTTCTAGAAATTGTTTGAGACAAAAAGATCCTTGCAAGTGCAAAAACAAATATATAAAATCAATTTGAACAACCACCAACGAATCTAGTTGGAAAATCCGTCGGAAAAATCTAGGGTTCTTCGAGTTTTAAAAGTTCTTGAATTTTTATTTATTTTTTGTTCAAACTTTAAAAATTAATAACTCACAAACCATAAATGTTATAAACATGTGCCATATATGAAAATGATACTGAAAAAAATAATTTACACAATGGCATAAACAGAAATGACAATAAATGCAAAAATAAGAGAACAGTGGGGTACCTCTTCAAAGCTTTAATGAACAAGAAGCCAAAAGTTCGATGATTTTTCTTAAATGAAAAATCTGAATTTTGAGAAATATTTGCTGGAGAAAAGATCAGAAGTGGAGGCTAGGGTTTTCTATAATGGTATATTTATATAAAATTAAATTTATTTTTGACCATTGGATTAGTTTTAAGAAAAATTTACTTAGATTGGTAAAAAAAATTCCCTTGTTTTTGCCATTTTGGGATAAGCTGAAAATTTGAATTTAATTAGTGTTTATTTTGATTTGTTTAACCAATAATTGAATTTAATGGTGATGCATTGGTTTAATGCATAAGCCAAAAAGTTTTCTCCCCCCGACGAGGTAAAAATAATGTACTCATACGATTATTGTTATGATTAACGTCTCATAATCTTTATAACATTGTACTCGTTACAATTTTGTCGTTAGTGGACGTGCGCGCGTCGATTTGCGTGGAATGCATGTGAACTTAAACGTAAAATCTATCGATCGTTGAAATGAAATGAAAATTTCATTATAAAACAAATTTAATAGAATTACATTTTATTTAAAAATTCCGGTTTCTCACATTGTGTCTGGAAAAAGGTGAGGAAAAAAATTAAAAGCAAAATGTTGTGTTTGGAAAATAAGTGTGAGAGGCTGACTTCTAAAAGTCAGGTAAAAGGAGAAGGTGTGAGCTAGGATGAGATCCTTGAAGAAAAGAATAGAGAGAAATTGTTTCACCCACTATCTTTGCAGCTCATTTATTCTCTGATCCCCAATTCTGATCAAATATCAAAGGATACTAAGAGAAAATCTTGTGATTGTTTGGTTGGATGCAAGCAACACAAAATTATTGGATGATGCAGCAGCACATTTAATATCAAAATATTTGATAAAACAAAGATCAAGTGTAGCTGTACTCACAAAATGTTTTTGAAGCATTGATAAAAGAAAGTACAACATGAAGCTCCAACACTTCATAATCAATAATCTTCAAACAAAGCTCAAATATTTCTTCCTACTAGTCAACCTAATCTGGTCAACATTAAGATGTTGATGTCTAAAAATGGGAGAATCATGAGGGGAAAAGGGAGCAAAGAACAATTCTGATAAGGACAGGGGGAGATTTGTTGAAGATAATTAACAGATTGGTGGTTGAGCATTGAGGAACTGAAACATTAAAACCATCACTATTAAGTTCATCATGTACAATTATGTTTTTAAATGTTTAAGTTCAATTCTAAGTAATGATGTTATAAGGTTGGTGTTTTGACATCATCATCAAACCTTGATTTATGCTTATCTTTGATAAATCATAAATAGGGGGAGATTGTTAGGAATTATAGCATTTGATGATAATGTATAAACTTAGAATTGTTAGATTTTGTAATTGTACAAGTACCTACAGTAGTGTTCTATCAAATACTACCATCAAAGGTTGTAGGAGACCATAAGAGACAACAAGGAATGCATTTGGCGAGTTCAACAAAAGTCAAAGTTGGTAAAGCAAAATTAGCCTATCGAAGACTAAGTTTTTGTTCATCAGAGACTAAGTTTTCGTTCATCGGAGACTAAGTTTTCGTTCATCAGAGACTAAGTTTTCGTTCATCGGAGGCTACTAAGTTTTTGTTCATCGGAGACTAAGTTTTCATTTATCGGAGACTAAGTTTTTGTTCATTGGAGACTAAGTTTTCTTTCATCGGAGCCTAAGTTTTTGTTCATCGAAGACTAAGTTTTTGTTCATCGGAGACTAAGTTTTTGTTCATCGGAGACTAAGTTTTCGTTCATCAGAGACTACGTTTTCGTTCATCGGAGACTAAATTTTTGTTCATCGGAGAGTAAGTCTTTTAGAGACTAAGTGTTTGTTCATCGGAGACTAATGTTGAAGCTACCAGAGACTAAGACAAAGACACTGTAATGCATTAAAGTAGCCTTAAGAAGATTTGACTGTCGCCAAACTCAAAATGACTATAAGGAGAGATTGGCTACTAAAGAAGCTTCAAGGAGATAAGTTATACACTGCAGGTGTGAGCACTAATATGGAGAAAAGTCATACTTATACATTAGCATGCGTATATAGCTGCTGGAGTGAAAACTATATAGATAACTTATAGAAACTTGAAGGAGGCAAATATGGAAGCTGGAGCAATCAAAAACTAGGAAGCTTATAGAGATAAGTTATTCACTGCAGAGATAACTTATCATGGGAACTCCAAGAGGAAAAGAGGGAGCTGATGTGCTGATACACTAGAGATGTTACATAATAGGTCAGCGTGCAAGGAAGGTCATGCAAAAAGAAGAAGTTATGTAACAGAGCTGCAATTACCAAAGAATATTAGAGATATTTTTGGAGGCAACTCACTAAAGAAGCTTGGAGAACAAAGAAGCTATGTCTATAAATAGAGACATGGAGCAGTTGAGATAATACACATCGAGATATAACATCATACATCGAGAGATAACAACAAGAATATATCTTATCTCAGACCATATAGCAATTGTAATAAACTTACAGAGAAGCAAGTTTTTCATAACTTAAATGTAGCAAGTTTTCATAAACTTGAGAGAAACTAGAATTCATATTCTAGAGTGCAGCTGTTATTTTCAACAAAGTTATTAGAAGTTGGTCATTCACACCAGTGAGCTTTTATAATCTTTCATTGATTTATAAAAGTTTAGAAACACTTGTGACATATTGTATTCTTTCAATTCCGCAACTTTTAATATAGTATATTCACTAAACTCACAAAGTTCGAAAGAATTTTGTGGTTTGTATTCAACCCCCTTTTCTACAAGATACCTTGTGGGACAAACATGCCCTAAGACAATGGTACAAAAAATGTTAGGTTTTATAACATTTGATGATGATTGTACTTAGAATACTTAGAAATACAAATGCACAGTTAGTGCTAGTCAATGATTATGTTTAGTCTATCGGAGACTAAGGCATAAGCTTATCAGAGACTACAACTTAAAGCATCAGAGACTAATCTTAAGTCATCAACGACTAAGAGTAAACCATCGGAGACTAAGATTAAAGTACCAGAGACTAAGCTTAAGCTGTCGGAGACTAAACTTAGTTGATTAGAGACTAAAGTTGAAGCAGTCAGATACTAAAGTGAAGATTACTTTCTGATGTTGTACAAATTTCTAATTGGATTAGAAGTTGACTTCGAAATGGACATTGAAGATGAAACTGGTTAGAAAACTAACTAGAGAGATATAATTTTTCATTATGAAATAAAAAAAACTATTCCAATTGTACATGGAAAATATATATTGAATAGGATTTAGCAGTTGAATTTCGATTTAGATTTGGAAGCTGTAATTAATTTTACAGAGTTGTATTAGAAACTGTATGTTTTCGTAGATTTGTATATATACAGTACAGAAATTGAAGCTGACAATCGATTTGTGATTGTTAGAATTTGTAATCAATTGTTAATCAATAAAAGTAATTGTTTATAAATTTGTTCTTGTTTTTGTTCTTTATTTTTCGTAAGTTTGATACTTTGAAGAACAAGAATTCAAAAAGGTTTTAAGGACTTGTATTCAACCCCCCCTTCTACAAGTTCTAGACTATTTCACTGGGACAACAGAAAATTTGATTCATTTATGACCGAAAATAGTTATAAATGAACTTATGTTGATCCTTGTGTGTATTTCAGAAAGTTCCCTGGAGGTAACTTAATAATCCTCCTTCTATGTAAATGACATGCTGATAGTTGGAGAAGATGTTGAGATGATTTGTAGTTTAAAGAAAGACTTGTCTAAGTCATTTGACATGAAAGACTTGGGTCCTTCTACGATTTTAGGCATGGAGATTGCTCGGGACAGGAAAACTAGAAAATTGTGGCTATCACAAGAAAAATATATTGAACGGGTGCTTAAAAGGTTCAATATGAAACATGTTAAACCTATTAGTATACCATTAACAACTCACTTCAAGCTAAGTAACAGAGATTGTCCTACAACAGAGAAGGAGAAAGCAAGTATGTCATCCATTCTACTCTTCTGTTGTTGGTTCTCTGATGTAAGTTATGGTGTGTACAAGACCAGACATCGCACAAGCTGTTGGATTAGTGAGCAGATATTTGTCTAACCTGTGCTGTTAAAAGAGAGGAATGGACCTCAAATCTTTTGAAACAAGAAAGGGAAGTCATAAAGAAATGGAATGAGTCAAGCAAGAAATTGGATGATCAATTAAACTGTCAGAAATCTGATCACAAATCTGGTTTAGGCTATGAAGAGACTCTAGTGAAGCAACCTCCTATTGAGGTTGAAAATACAGCTAGCTTTGGAAAAAAGGCGTATACAACCTATCAAATTTGTAAAGGCTATGACAAAGTTAAAAAAAGGGAATGTTTTCCCGATGTGTGGAACTTCCACAAGTGGTGGGAGTGGCAAGAAACCTGTTCTTGTCAAAGCACTTATATTCCCAGTCAAGAAGGAACTAGACTGTGCATCAGTGGATACATAGTCATCAGGGGATAAGAGTGCATCAGGCGATCGTAGCCCTTCAAGGGATAAAGGCCTGTCAGGGGATAAGAAAAAGAATAGGAACAGAAAGTTAGGTGTAAACAAAGCTTGTAACTACACCCCTATTCGAGAAGCCCCTAGGAAAGTGTATTGGAACTGTGGTAATAATAATCATTTATCATTTCAGTGTAAGGAAAAACCACAGATTTTAACAGGCACTATCTTATATGCTGATGCTTTACCTTTCAAGCTTGCATGCACCTTTAAAGGTAAAGAAAAGAAAAATGCTGGTAAATCTAAAGTTGTTTTTGTAGCTCCTAAAAAGGAGCAAGTGTGTACTTTGCCAAAAGCAAATGTCATAAATAATGAAAAAGATGTATTAACAGTGACTAATCCTAAAGGACCCAAAATCACTTGGGTACCAAAAATAAATTAAATGTTCTTTGTGTGCAGGGAAAAGTCAAAGGCCGTCAAATCTGGTTTCTAAACAGTGGCTGCTCAAGACACATGACAGGAAACAAAACCCTACTCATAGAGTTCCAAGAAAAGGTTGGTCCAATGGTCTCTTTTAGTGACTATAGCAAAGGATTGACTTGGTTATGGCAAAGCAACAAATGCGGATGTCTCATTTGAAGATGTAGCACTAGTTAATGGGCTGAAGCACAATCTATTGAGCAGAAGTCAACTATGTGATAAAGGTTACATCATTTCTTTCAAAGGGGATCCGTGCTTAATCTCAAAAGAAAGTGATGGGAAGCTAGTCTTATCAGGGGTAAGGAAAGGAGATCTCTACATTGCTAATTTTAAGTCAGTGGATGGAGAGTCATATTTCTACAGTAAGGCTACCCCTGATGAGAGCAGACTATGGCACAAGAAGCTCTCTCACCTAAACTACAAAGCTATCAATGATTTGGTGAAGAGAGAATTGGTAACTGGACTACCTCAAGTGGAATTTATTCAAGAAGGATTATGTTCAGCCTGCCAACAAGGGAAGCAAAGGAAATCATCCTTTGTCAGCAAGGAAGACACAATGATCAAAGATCCGATTCAATTGCTACACATGGATTTCTTTGGTCCTGTCAACATAATGTCAGTATCAAAGAAAAGATTTGCAATGGTCTTTGTGGATGACTACACCAGATATACTTGGGACAAGTTTCAAAATACTAAGTCTGAAGTACCTCAACAAATCATTGACTATGTAAAGAAAGTGGAGACTAAGTCAGGGCCAGTGGTTAGGATATTGAGGATAGATAATTGAACTGAATTCAAGAATGCAGTTGTTGGTGGATTTTGTGTGGAGAAAGGCATTAATCATACATTTTTTGCTCCAAGGACTCCTCAACAGAATGGTGTAGTGGAAAGGAAAAATAGAACCCTGATAGAAGCTGCTAGAACAATGCTAGCAGAGGCAAGGATTCCTGCCTATTTTTGGGCTGAGGCAATATCTACTGCTTGCTTTACTCAAAATAGGTCATTAATTAACAAAGCTCACAACAAGACCCCATATGAGCTAATGACAGGGAGAAAACTAAACATCAAGTTTCTACATGTTTTTGGGTGCAATTGCTATGTGTTAAGAAACATTGGTGAGAACTTAGGAAAATTTGATCCAAAAGCTGATGAAGCAATTTTCCTAGGTTACTCCCTGACATCTAAGGCCTACAGGGTTTATAACAAAAGACTTCAAGGGTGATGGAGTCTATAAAGAGATTTCTAGACTTGAAGACACTGGTTTTCATGAAGAACTGAGATTTGAAAATGAAGATGGTTTTGATTGTCAAGAGTATGAAGCTGATGAGTGCAAACAAATGGAGAATTTATCCATCCCTGATGTCAATCCAAACATCATAGAAGCCCCTACAACAGACGAAGTTAACTTCTTGGACAACAGATCAGAGAATACTTCATCAGGGGATAATCCATCAGGGAATGCACCATCAGGGAATGCACCATCAGGGGATCACTTTAACTCTAATTTAAGCACAAATTCAGGGGGAGTTTTCTCAGAAGCTGGTAGCACAGACTTAGGGGGAGGAGATGATAATCAGGAAAGCTCATCAAAATACATCTCTAAGCCCAAATGGTCTAGAAGTCACATAACAGAATTGAACATTGGTGATCCAAATAAGAGAGTGCAAACCAGAAAAGCAACATCTAATGAATGCCTATATGCTTGCTCTCTTTTACAAATAGAGCCAAAGAAATTTGAAGAAGCCATTCAAGATGCAAATTGGATCATGGCTATGCAGGAAGAGCTAAATCAATTTGAAAGAAATCAAGTATGGAAGCTGGTGCCTAAACCCAAAGACAGAATTATAATAGGTATCAAGTGGGTATTCAGAAACAAGATGGACGAAGTTGGCCTTGTTATAAGGAACATAGCAAGACTAGTTGCAAAGGGATATCTTGAAGAGGAAGGGATTGACTTTAATAAAACTTTTGCACCAGTAGCCAGACTTGAGGCTATAAGGATTTTCTTAGCCTATGCAGCACATTCAAACTTTAAAGTTTTTCAAATGGATGTGAAAAGTGTCTTTCTCAATGGGAAACTAGAACAGGAGGTGTATGTCCAATAACCACCAAGGTTTGAAAGTTCAAAATTCCCAAATCGTGTCTACAAACTAGAGAAAACACATTATAGATTGAATCAAGCTCCTAGAGCTTGGTATGATACACTGTCAAAGTTTCTAGTGGATAACAAGTTCACAAGAGGTATCATTGACAAGACATTATTCTTTAGACAACACCAAGGTCACCTAATCCTGGTTCAAATATATGTTGATGATATCATCTTTGGATCCACAAACACTAGATTGTGTGAAAAGTTCTCCAAGCTCATGCAAAGCAAATATGAAATGAGTTTGATGGGTGAATTCTCTTATTTCTTGGGACTGCAAATCAAGCAGGTCACTGATGGAATTTATATTCATCAGACAAAGTATGCCGAATAGCTACTCAAGAAATTTGATATGGAGGACTCAAAAGTAGCAAAGACACCTATGGCCACAACAACCAAGATTGACCTTGATAAGAATGGAAAGAAAGTTGATCTAAAGACTTATAGGGGAATGATTGGTTCTTTGTTGTATCTGACAACAAGTAAGCCTGACATCATCTTTGCAACATGTTTTTGTGCAAGGTATCAAGCTGATCCAAGGGAGTCTCATCTGATAACAGTAAAAAGGATCTTGAGGTATATCAAGGGCACTGCAGAATTGGGAATTTGGTATCCAAAGGAGTCTAGATTTGAATTACTGGTGTATTCTGATGCTGACTTTAGAGGATGCAAAATTGACATAAATAGTACAACAAGAAGCTGTCAGTTTTTAGGAGGAAGGCTTGTATCTTGGTTCAGCAAAAAACAACACTCAATATCAACATCTACTGCTGAAGTTGAATATATTGCAGCTGGAAGTTGCTGTGCACAAATATTGTGGATGAAAAATCAATTAATGGACTATGGCCTGAATTTTAACAAAATTCAAATCTTGTGTGATAACACTGGTGCCATTGCCATTGTTGAAAATCCTATGCAACACTCCAGAACCAAACATATAGAAATCAATTATCATTTTATCAGGGAACATGTTATGAATGGAACAATTGAACTACATTTTGTACCAACAAACAAGCAACTAGCAGACATTTTCACTAAAGCTCTTGATGAAGCCACCTTTATCAATCTTGTGGGAGAACTGGGTATGGTGAATTATGCAAAATGAAGTCTAATTAACTTGCTAGAGACATGTTAGAAGGATTGTTGGAATAACTCAAGCTATCAAGTGCTTAAGTTATGGTATTCTTAACTCATCTCATAAATTCCTAAAAATGTAGTTGATATGTGAATATATATGTTAAATATGTAAATATGTAAATATGTACATATACTTCTGTGTTTTTGTTTGTTTTTGTCTGATGCATCAGGGTCAGGGTATCCTTCCCGCGCATCAGGTTCAGGGTATCCTTCCTGCGCATCAGGGTTAGGGTATCCGTCCCGTGCATCAGGGTCAGGGTATCCGTCCCGCGCATCAGGGTCAGGGTATCCGTCCCGCGCATCAGGGTCAGGGTATCTATCTCGCACTTTAGGGTCAGGGTATCTGTTCTGAGCATCAGTGTCAGGGTGTGTATATTCATCGAACATCAGGGTCAGGTAAAAGGCTTTTGATTGCATCAGGGGATTGTGTGGAGTCTGTGATAATAATTCATCAGGGAATTCTCTTGGCCCTGATGATGTGTCACCATAGAATTGATGCGACACCCTGATAGCATGTTGAGCTTTGTAGTGACAAGTATTGTAGACAGCAGCCATTCCAAATCCTCTTTTGATTGCCCCTTCAAGTCTGGCTTAGCATACTTCACAGAATCTCCATCTTTGAAGAAGATCTGAAGTAAATCTTTGTCATTTGCACCCTTGATCAAATTAATATTCCTTGTATTTCTTTTCAAGGCTTTGATCATTTCACTCGTACTGGCCATATCAACTGTGTAAGGCTTCCTTGATGGAGCTGTTTGTGGCTTTGTTGGTCCACTTACAGACACCAAGGCAGTCTCAGTTGACCTTGGAGGTTCTTCATTTGTAGTCTCTTTCCTTGAAGGCTTTTTCTTGGCTACTACCACTTTCCTTGCACTTGTTTTCTTTGTTGAGTGTTTCTTCTTTTTAGATTCCTCCTCCTTCCTCTCTTGTTCTGCAGCCATATCCTCCTCTTGCTGAAGTTTTTGAGCAAGCATAGCATCAGCATCTATCAATTTCTGCTCTTGAGGATAGACCAACTCCACTTTCCCATCCACTATTAGTTCAATTGGAGTGGGAAAATGAGCTGTCTTCATGGCATCCCCCAGTAGCTTGGGTTGTCCTGATTGAGTGGAGATTTGCTTCTTTGGATGCTCAACCATGACTCCCTTACCTTTGTCTTTTGAAGTAGTTGGGGCTGCTGCAGATGGTTTGGAAGAAGTAAATGTTGTTGCTGCTGCTGGTATTGTTGATATTGTTGTTGTTGCTGTTGTTGTTGTTGTTGCTGCTGCTGCTGCTGTTGGTAATGTTTTAACCCTGGACTCAAGTTTGTCCAAGGTTGCCTTGAGTTCATCAAGACTTACATATGACTTCATTACTGGATCACTTTCCCCCTTTTTGACATCAGCATCCTTAGAGTAGGCAGAGAGAGGGAGTTGAGTAGCAATTTGTTTCAGAAGGGTATGCATTTGATCAAATTTAACTTCAAGGTTACTCAGTCTGCTGTCAGTTTTAGCTTTGTCTTTGATCATAGCCTGAATATTCATGACAGTCTGCCTTGAAAAATGTCCTTCATAATGCCTTTTAATAGAATCTGTCTGTAAAGACATCTGCTTCCTCATCTCCTCCAGTTCAGTCTTCATGCCAGTTGCCAAGTAGTAAAAAAATTTAGCATTTAGGTGCACTGACTTGGTTACTTCTTCTGCAACATCCTGAAAGGATTTGGCAGCTGCAAGAGACCCTATATTGGTCACGTATTCCTGCCTGTACAAGGCAACTGCTTCCTCCAGGGTGTTGTTAAAATCTGAATCTAGCCAGGCATCCACATTCTCTGGCTCTGGAGTCTCCTCTGCAGCAGTAGATTCAAATGCAAGCTTAGTCTTCATAGCAGAAAGGTGATCTTCTCTTTGTTGAAGATTTAGAAGTTCTTCATAGGCTGCATTTGACATTTCTGATATGACCTGCAAGTTTGCAGCCACTGCACTGGAGCTTCCTCCAACTTCTCTTGTTGATGTAGAGACGGTTGGAGCTTCTGTTTGGATTTGGGTGGAGGGAGCCACAGGTTTGAAAAATTCACCTGTTGAGAATTTCTCTCTTTTCTTTTCTTCAAGGATCTCATCCTTGCTCACACCCTCTCCTTTTGCCTGGGGTTGGGCACCCAGCTTCTCTTTCTCTCCTTTTTCCAAGCTCGCTAAGGCTTGACTCTCTGTTTGTATTTCCTCTCCTTTTTCCAGGTCAGGAGCCTGACTCTCACTAAATATTCTCTCAACCTCACTCATATGGATATGTGCACTCTGTCCTGAAGAAATAGGGGTTTGGGAAGTAGTGTCATCATGGAGGGGGGTTACCCTTAAAATGGAAATTGGTTGGGTGTCCTCCATGGAAAGTGTAGGAGAACTAGCTGCACTTGTACTTTGAACAAGTGGTTCTTGTGGGCTAGATCCTGAAGTATGATCTTGGACAATTTGCAATGTTGTTCTAGTCTCTTGAGATTGACTAGTTTCTGTCCAAGTCAGTAAGAGTGTTGGCTCCTCTTGAGAAAGTTCAAGAGGATCAGAGATTATATTTTCAGAAGAATCAAGTGTAGGGGAAACAGGAGAATAAAGGACAGTAGGGAGTGTTGGCTGTTCCTCAAGGGCAAGGGGTTGAGAAACATCAATTGATGACACTGTGTGTGCACTCCTTGTGTCACTCTTTTCTTGTATTTGATCTCTCTTAGTCTTAATTTGTGCAGACTCTGTAACAGATGTCCCTGGTTGAGGACTTTCTTCAATGTCAATGTCCTTTTGGGAGGACATTAACAGATTACTGTCTTTCCTTATAACCTCCATTGCCTTTTGGGAAGCAATGGATTGCTTTTGGCTAAGGGTGACAAGTCTCTTCTTTCTCTGAGGTGCCACCTCAGCTTCTTTTTCTCCCTCAGTCTCACTAGCACCCTCTTTTGTTTTTCTCTTGATTGGGAGCTTTTTGGCTGTTCTGGTATATGTAACCACAGTCTTTTGGGAGGCTGTGGAGGGGGCTTTGGATTGTGATAGAGAAGTTGTTGGGGGATTAATTGGTGTTTGTGTGGTATCCCCAAAGAATTCCAAAGAATATGAGGTTGGAAGAGTGTCAATGAGAAAGTTTCTCATGACAGTAGGATAGAATAGAGGTACATTTACCTTTGCCTCATACTTCTTCAAATCACCAATTACTCTTTTAGTCTGCAAAACTGTAGGAACAACTTGCATACTAGCAATATTAAGGTTAGGTATTAAATGATTTGCAATCATCATTAAAAACCTAGCATAATAAATTTTAGTTTTGTTGCCAGTTTTAAGTTTGTCCATCAAGTTTTGCAAAATCAAAAGCCCTAAATTAATATGCCTATCATACAACACATTATATGCAATTTGTTGTGAAATAGTGGTGATGGCATCATATCCACTGCATTTTGAAGTAAAAGCTTTTGTAATAATGTCAAAGAACAATGACCACTCTGGCCTAAGATGGGGACGTGTGATGGTCCCAACAGAACTTATATCAGTATTATAGTTTAAGTCTTTAAACATGCCTATAAGTTCTTCATCAGAGGCAAGGGGGTCGTAGTTTTCCCTAATGGGTAAATGAAGTGCATTATTAACAGTGGTATGAGTAATAGTATAGCCTGTGTTTTCATACCTGAAACTTACCTGTGGAGATTCATCACTTTTGTCAGTGATTGTTGCAGTGCTCTACATGGTTGTAATTACTTCTGCAGCTTGAATGGGAGCTTCATAAATGGCGTATTGTAGTGGAGAGTTCTTTAGAAAATCCACAAAGGGGTAGTATTTTGCTTCGAACTCGTACTTATTGGCCACCCCTGCATGGTTAGTTTTGATAAAATCGAACTCACCAAACTTGAAGCACACTGTTTTTGCCGCCATTGAAGAGATCTGTAAACTTTGTGAAGAAAGCTCAAAGAGAGGTTAAATCGCAGAGTTTTTGAGAGAAATCAAATTACAGAGTTTGATAATTATGAATACAAACGTGTTTGAAATTACTTTTATTAAAGTATGAGAAACGTTTGCTATTCAAAGATCATGGGTAACTACCAATTTATCCTTTTTCAGAGATTGCCCTAATCTCTGATTGACCCATGTGCTAAGAGATTGACCCGATTAGTCTCTGATGAAGTAATTACCTATCAGAGACTAAGGTAATCTCCGATGTTATAAATGAACGCATCGGGGATTAGTCGAGTCTCCGATGAAATAACTCATCAGGGACTAAGATAATCTCCGATGTTATAATTGTACGCGTCGGGGATTAGGACATTCTCTGATGTTGTAATTTTGATCTATCGGGGATTAATTAAAATACACATCGGGGAATAATCGAGTCTCCGATGAAGTAATTTTAACTGATCGGGGATTAGTTAAACTACACATCGGGGATTAATCGAGTCTCCGATGAAG
>CM025783.1:43716807-43808144 GCA_014636745.2 Centella asiatica | reverse complement strand
GAGTCTCCGATGAAGTAATTTTAACTGATCGAGGATTAGTTAAACTATACATCGTGGATTAATCCTTTAATCTCTTCTCACTCTTTTTCTTAGGGACTTAATCCCTGCATCAGTTTTATCTTTCAAAAACTTTTCCAACAACCATATTGATGATTATTGGCTTCATTTTTCTGTTTTATCAAATTTAAAACAGCTTCTTTTTCCAGAATTAATTATTCTAGCTTCTAAAAATCTGTTCATAAGAACAGCTTCAATCTAGAAATTTAATTCTAGCTTCATGCAACTATTAAACAACTTGAAAGTTTAAAACTTAATTTTTAGAACCATAATTCAACATTCCTAGTTCAGAAACTAGTCTGTTGAATGTAGATTCATCCAATGGTTTTGTAAAAATATCTGCAAGTTGTTTATCAGTTGCAACCTAGTGCAATTCAATATTTCCTTCACTAACATGTTCCCTAATGAAGTGATATCGAATATCTATGTGTTTGGTTCTTGAATGTTGCACTGGATTTTCAGTTATGGCTATGGCACTAGTATTGTCACAATAAATTGGAATTTTGGTTAGTGTCATACCATAATCTAGGAGTTGATTTTTGATCCACAAGATCTGTGCACAGCAACTCCCAGCTGCGATATATTCAGCCTCTGCTGTTGATGTAGAGACTGAATTTTGTTTCTTGCTAAACCAAGAAACAAGTCTGCCACTTAGGAACTGGCAGCTTCCACTTGTGCTTTTTCTATCAAGCTTGCAACCTGCATAGTCAGCATCTGAATAACCAATTAGTTTAAAGTCAGATTCTTTAGGATACCATAATCCAAGGTTTGGGGTACCCTTTAGATATCTGAGTATTCTTTTTACAGCAATCAAATGTGACTCTCTAGGATCAGCTTGAAATCTAGCATACAAGCATGTAGCAAACATTATATCAGGTCTACTTGCAGTTAGATATAAAAGAGAGCCTATCATTCCTCTATAACTAGTAATATCAATTTTCTTTCCTTTTAAATCCTTATCTAGTTTAGTGGAAGTAGGCATGGGTGTTTTTGCAGATGCACAATCAACTAAGTCATATTTTCTCAATAAGTCCTTGACATACTTGGACTGACTGATAAATATTCCATCAGTTGATTGTCTTATTTGCAAACCTAAGAAAAATGTTAATTCTCCCATCATATTCATTTCATATCTAGACTGCATGAGTTTTGAGAATTTTTCACAAAGCTTCTCATTTGTAGACCCAAATATAATATCATCTACATATATTTGCACCAAAATAATATCAGAGCCTTATTTTCTATAAAATAAAGTTTTATCTATGATACCTCTAACAAATTTATTTTCAAGTAAAAACTGAGATAGAGTATCATACCAGGCTCTTGGTGCTTGTTTCAAGCCATAAAGTGCTTTGTCTAATTTGTAGACATGATTTGGAAATTTGGAGTCTATGAAACCTGGGGGTTGGCAAACATAGACTTCCTCTTCCAATTTTCCATTTAAGAAAGCACTTTTGACATCCATCTGGTACACCTTGAAGTTCTTGTAGGCTGCATATGCCAGGAAGATTCTGATTGCTTCAAGTCTTCCTACTGGTGCAAAAGTTTCATCATAATCTATTCCTTCTTCTTGAGAATATCCTTTTGCAACTAGTCTTGCTTTGTTCCTTGTAATTGTACCAACTTCATCCAATTTGTTTCTGAAGACCCACTTGGCACCTATTATAGATCTGTTCCTTGGTTTGGGTACCAGTCTCCAGACTTTGTTTCGAGTGAATTGGTTTAATTCTTTTTGCATTGCAATAATCCAATCAGGATCTTGAAGTGCTTCCTCAATTTTCTTTGGTTCAATCTTTGATAGAAAACTGAGGTACAAACATTCATTTTGTGTTGCACTTCTAGTCCTAACTCCATCCTCAATATTTTCAATGATCAAATCTGTTGTGTGGTCTTTCAACCATGGTCTAGGTTTTGGTAGATTTGATCTTGAACTAGAGGCTTCATTTTCTAGATTGATAAGATTCAATCCAGCTTCATGAGCAAAGTTTGCTCCCCCTAAACTATTGATCTCTTCTTCATTAACTTCCCCTGAGTTAGATATTTCAATAGTCTCTGTGTGTGCATCAGGAATACTAGTCTCCGATGTATCATTAGTCTCCGATGGAGAATTAATGTCATCAGTGACTTGTGTTTCATTTTGTTTCAGTACTCTGGTCTCTGATAATGCATCAGTCCTTGGTACTTCATGCACAACAGTCAACTCCCCCTCAATTAAAGAGGAATCATTGTTGTTTTGGGGATTTTCAGCATTCTCTGTTGGATATTCCCATGCATCCAATTCATTCTCAAAACTGAGAGGTTCATGCAATCCTTGACCAAGCATTCCTAGAATCTTTCCATCATCAAATGCAACTTGAATGGATTCCAAAATGACCTTGGTTCTTAAGTTATAAACTCTGTATGCTTTGCTTGACAGAGAATAACCTAAGAAGATTGCTTCATCAGATTTATTGTCAAATTTTCCTCTTGTCTCTGATGAATCTCTCAGTACAAAGCACTTACAACCAAACACATGTAAAAACTTGAAAGTTGGTTTTCTCCCAGTCATTAACTCATATGGTGTTTTGTTGTAGGTTTTGTTTATCAAGGACCTGTTTTGTGTAAAACATGCAGTGCTTATAGCTTCCTCCCAAAAATAGGTAGGAAGCTTAGCCTCTTGCAACATGGTCCTTGCTGCTTCAATGAGGGTTCTATTTTTCCTCTCAACAACTCCATTTTGTTGAGGAGTTCTAGGTGCAGAGAATTGATGAGTAATTCCTTTCTCAGTGCAGAATTCAATTACTTGGGAATTTTTGAATTCTGTTCCTCTGTCACTTCTTATTACCCTCACTGTTTTTCCTGACTCAGTTTCTATTTTCTTGACATGATCAATAATTAACTGAGCAGCTTCATTCTTTGCAAAGAGGTATTTTACCCAAGTATACCTTGTGTGATCATCAACAATTACCAGTGCATATCTATTCCTTAATATAGACATCACATTCACATGACCAAACAAATCCATATGGAGAAGTTGCAAAGGATCAGTGATTGATGTTGCTGGCTTGTTTTTGAATGATACACTTCTTTGCTTTCCTTTCTGGCATGCATCACACAATCCATCTTGTGTAAATTCCAATTGTGGAATGCCAGCTACCAATCCTTTCCTCACAAGACTATTGATATTCTTAAAATTCAAGTGGGAAAGCTTCTTATGCCAAAGCCAACTCTCATCAGTTGAAGCTTTGCTATATAGACATGTGATTTGATCAGTTGAAGAAATGAGATTTGCAATGTACAAATTCCCTTTTCTTTTTCCTGTCAAAATCACAGTCCCTGATTCTTTGTCACTCATGAAGCATTGATCTTCTTTAAAAGTGACATTGAATCCTTTATCACATAGTTGACTCACACTTAGTAGATTATGCTTTAAGCCGTCAACCAATGCTACTTCTGTGAAGATGACATCTCCATGTTCAACGGATCCATATCCTCTTGTATGGCCTTTGTTGTCATCTCCAAAAGTGACTCTTGGGCCACTTCTCTCTTCATACTGTTTTAGTAGGGACTTATCTCCAGTCATGTGCCTTGAGCAACCACTGTCCAAGTACCATGATTTCTTCTTTTTGCCCTGCACAGTAGAGAGAGCTAGTTTGAGATTTTTGGGACCCAAATCTTCTTGAGTCCTTTCTCACTAGCTGCAGTTTCAAGACTTAACTCAGAATAAGTCGATTGCCTCTTTCCATGTTTGATTTTAATTGGGCAATTTACAGTCTTGCTTCCATTGTTTGTGAGACTACTTGACTTTGATTTATTATTTTCTATGCAAAGATTACTTGACCTTTTTACAGGTGATTTATCTTTTATTGTCTTTGAGTTAGCAGTCTCAATCATAGGAATTTTATTTCTGCTCCTACAGTGCATAGCTATGTGGTTTGGATTACCACATACATGGCATGTTTTTCTAGGAGCATCAGGCATTGAAGCATAGTTAGTATATTTGTTAATGCCTAACTTGCCATTCCTATTTTTCTTGCTTCTGTTTGATTCCACAACTTTTTCAGTCTTTTGTATTGGAACAGTTTCCAATTTCTTTATTAACTGTTTCTTTGTCATAAACCCAATATTTAAATGTTTGATTTCATTCTTCTCAACAATATTCACTGTCTTTTGATTAAAACTTGTTTTTTCAGTGTTTTGTTGATTTTGAATGTTAATAAATCTGGGTTCATGAACAGCAGATACAAAGTTAATTTTTCTAGCAGCTTTAGGTTTTTCAGTTGTGGACTCAACAGCTTCAATATGATCAATTAAATCTGAACTACTATCAAGATTTTCATCATAACCTAGTCCAGACTTTTGACCTGTTGTTTGATACCCTACCAAGTCAGATAACTTTTTAGAGGAAGTATTCCACTGTTTAATCTTAGCTTGAGCAATTTCAAGTTGCTCTATTAAGTAGTATTCCCTCTTTTTCAAAGCATCAATCATGTGATGTGCTTTGTTTAGATCAGACTTGATTGCATTAAACTGTGCCAATCTCTCTTCAAGAAACTTATTTCTTTTTAAGAGATTGTCACGTGATTCCTTTACATTGGTATGCTCTAGAGTTAATGATCTAAAACTGATATGCAAATCAGACATATCTTTTTGCATGCTTTCAATGCTAGATGTATCAAGTAAATTAAGCACGTTAAAATTCTGATTTGCATCACATACCTTTGAAGAATCACTTGACTCGTCACTACGAGCCATTAGGGCAAAGTTGACAACTTCTTCATCAGAATCGCTGTCAATCCAATCCTTTCCCTCAGTAATCAAGGCTTTGCTTTTGGATTTAGCTTTCTTGTCAGCAAAGTCCTTCCTTGATTTTTCATCCTTAGATCTATCATTAGATCTAGGCTTCTTGCACTCATTAGCAAAGTGCCCTAACCCATCACAATTGTAGCATCTTATTTTCTTTAAGTCGAAGGTGACTTTTTGACTTTCTCGTTTAGGGTTAGGTTTTCTCGATGACTTCCTTCCTTTTCTGCTAGCCCTAAATTTCTTAAACTGTTTGACCATGAATGCCATGAATTCTTCCATGTCATCATCGGTATCCAGTTCATCTTCATTATCAGTCGAGCTAGCATCAGAGGATTCACCATCAAGCTTCTCTTGAGACTTGTTTGTCTCAACCATCAACGCAGCTCCTTTGTCCCTGCCATGCATGCGCTGTCTTTGCTCTACTTCAAGTTCATATGTCTTTGAGTTCCCGTAGAGCCTGTCCAGTGTGAGTGTTTCCATATCATGAGCCTCCCTAACTGCAGTAGTCTTTGGATCCGAGCTAGGAGGGAGGGCTCTCATGAACTTGGTATTGATATCTTCATTATTATATGTCTTACCAAGTATGGTCAAGTCATTAAGCAAGGAATTGAACCTGTCATAGATTGACGTGATTGGTTCATTAGGCTTTGCTTGAAAGAACTCATATTGTTGAGTCAACAGTGAACGCCTGTTCTTTCTGACTTGATCAGTCCCCTCACAAAGGACCTTGATAGTGTCCCAGACTTGTTTAGATGTCGTGCAATTGATGATGCTATTGAACATATGTTTGTCTATTCCATTATAAAGTATGTTCATAACTTTAGCATCTTTCAACACTTGTAATTTGTCCTCGTTGGTATAATCACTTTCTGGTGCAAGTGCAAAGTGTTCTGCAACAATAGATCCTTCGACGCTTTTTGCAGGAATAAATTTCCTTGGTAGATAAGGACCCTTCTCAATCCTATCTATGTAATCTGGATCTGTTGCTCTCAAGTGCATATACATCTTTTGTTTCCACATTGGATATTCATCCCTTTTCAGAATAGGGATCCTGGTTCCACCATCACGTCCTCCATTATATGCAATCATGTTAGAGTTGCTTGCTTCGTCGTTGTTGGCCATCTCAGAATCTTGTTAATTGAGTATTTTCAATCAGTGGCTCTGATACCAATTGTTTTCCCAGTGAGATGACCTAGAACTTGTAGAAGGGGGGTTGAATACAAGTTCTCACAACTTTTTCGATTTCTTGTTCTTTAAGAAATTAAACTTTTCTGCGGAATATAAAGAACAAGATCAAAACTTTATAAACAATTGCTTTTATTGATTTAACAATTGATTACAAGTTTTCTAACAATCAAGACAAGCTTTGATCGTCAGCTTCTATTTTGTATATTTAGAGATAATACAACCCTTTCAATTCTCTATCCTATATAGCTTCGTATAGTTCTTCTGTAATTTTATAATTACAGCTTCTAACTAAGTTACCAAAAACCTAGCTTCCTAATTCAAATCAAATACAATCTTTCCAATTGAAAGATTTCTAACAAGTTTCCTTGTCAGCTACGTCTTCAACAAAGTCTACGTGTTCATGGAAGACTTTCCTTCTTTGATTTGAACTTTAACTCCATCAGTGATTAAGTCTTCGACTAATCTCCGATAGCTTCTTTAATTAGTCCCTGATCACTTCGAGTAATCTCCGATGCTTTACAACGTGTAATCTCTGATGCTTTACTTCGTGTAATCTCCGATGCTTTGGCTTTAGTCTCTGGTGATGTCAGTTTTTAATCTCCGAGGTATTGTTTTAATCTCTGATGACGTCAGCATTAATCTCTGACTCTTTAGTTACAATCCCCGATGACGTAAGCTTTAATCTCCGATGACCAATCCTTCAATCTCCGATGAACAAAACATTTTAATCTCCGATGAAGGATTCTTCAATCTCCGATGGGCAAAGTCCAATCTCTGATGAACAAAACTTTAATCTCTGGTGGACTTTTCCCTTAATCTCCAACAAGCCAAAATCAATCTCCGAAGGACTAATTAATTTAAACAACTTGTTGAACAAACTCAACAAGTATTCCAGCAGTACATACAAAAGAAATGAACCTATCTCTTTATTATAATGACTAATTTACAAACAAGAGATACTACTGCTAGCTACAAAACTAAAGTGTTACAAACCAACACTTTTCTGTACATTTGTATTCCTAAGTATTCTAAAGACAATCATCATCAAATGTTCATAAAACCTAACACTCTTCTCAACCTATTATTTCTTCTCCTTCAACTACTATGGCAGAAATCACCACCATTTCTCTGCCTACCCAAGTAGTACCACCAATTTCAACATAACCACTCTCATTAACCCAGCCCTTAGTCTCCCAAAAGACTAAGGGTACCAAAAGAAAACCCTCTGAAGGAACTGCAAAAAGTGAGGGGGAGCAAGAAGAGAGAGTGATTGGCTCAAGGGGATTGAAGAAGAAGAAAGTGGCCAAGAGAGTAACCCTACAGTGAGACCAAGCAGTATTCTCTCAAAAGGATACTGCCTTTGATAAGGAATTAAGCACATTTCTAACTAGTTCCTCTGAAAAGGAATTAGTTATTGAAAATAGTCCCTAACCAGGGACACAGTTGAGTGAGTCACAAACATTGACCATAACCCCTGATGAAATCAACATCAGGGTCTCTGACCGCCACTTGCAGATAACTTAGAAGGCACAAAAAAAGGAGAGATTGAGGGAGATAAGGATGAGATCATTGTAAATAAAAAAAATAGAGAAAATATAGATACTGTATATACTTCTAGTTCTTCTGAGAGTGATAAAGATGACACTCCAATGGATGACTTACACCAGTTCATTGGAGTTGATTTATACTTTCAAAAGAATCAAATGGCCGACACTGTACAGTTAATAAAATATGATACTTTCAAAAGAATCAAATGGCCGACACTTTACAGTTAATAAAATAGGATCTTTCAAGGACCACATATCCCATTTTGACCAAGGTAATCAAGTCACAAATAATGATAGGGCAATTTGTGGATGTGGAATCTTAGAAACTCCATACACACTTTAACAACAAAATAAATAATGTACAGCAAGTTGTGGACTCCCTTGTCACCAGCCAAGCCATGCTTAAAATGAAGAAACTTGCTGACAATGTTGACAAACAACTCTCTGTATTTTCCACCAAAATAGCAAGCATAGAGTATCTACAACTGACAATGGTTGACACTCTGCAAAAAGTTCTTCAAGTCACATCCCTACTCTCAACTTCCACTAATGATGCTGTCAAAAAGGGGGAGAAATCTTCAGGGCCATCGTCAGGGGTTTTTGTTGAGACTCAAACAAGTCAACCATCAGGGGATGTGACTGTTGTTGCTCCTACTCCAAAAGCCAAGGACAAGGGTAAGGGTATCCTGATTGAAGAACCTAAAAAGAAGATCAATAGTCAATCAGGACCCAAACTACTTGGAGATGCAATGAAGACAACTCATTTTCCAACTACTGTTGAAGTATTAATAGACGGAAAAATGGAGCTTGTTTATCCTCAAGACAAGAAGTTGGTAGAAGTTGATGCACTCTATGCACAACAACTCCAATAACAGGAGGAAAGGGCCATGGAGGAGGAGAAACAAGAAGAAGAACCTAAAAAGAAGAGTGTCAAGCCAAAATCCTCCAGGAAAACTCAGCAAAAGAAACCTCAATCCCCCAATGGTGCATCAAGGGATAAAGATAAAGAAAAATCAAAATCCCCTAATGCCACCATATCTAAGTCATCTAAAGCCAAGGATCAAACACCTTCTCCTATACCATATGGACCACCCACACTAGCTGAATACCTAAGAGAAGAAGGGCGCAAGAACCTGACATTTATGTTCTCAATAAAAAGCATAAATGTCAGGACTAATAGCAAGAGGGAAAAGTTAATCACTGTACAACTAAAAAATGGGTCTGAGTTCACAGTCACATTTGATTGGTTTAGGAGAATGGATGCTGAGCAATTAGGGCTGATCCTGAACCTGATTTCCAAATCAACATTGCTGAATAGAGACTTGAGGGGGATGATCGATAAGCTGAAAAATCCATCAACGATGAAAGGAGCTTGCCCACAGCCTTAGAAAGACCATTAAAGCTTTTCTACAAAATAGTTAATGGGCAAGAGAAAAACATAAGAATCAAAAAAGTTGATGGACTTGACTTGGAGGAAGCGATGCATGTTCTAAGCCAAATTGCTTATTACAAGAATGAACATGTCATCCAGTTCAGAATCCTGCTAATACAAAGGGTGCTAAAGGAGACTGAAGAAACCAGAGCTGATGATGGGAATGCAGCAGTAGTAAGGGATGTGCCACCAATAAAAGGATTCAAAGAATATCCAAAGATGATCACAAGCCCCATGGGTGTTGAATTCAAAAATAAAAGTGGATATCATCACTTTTTACTAATCACAACTTGTTGCAACTAACCTATCAGAGATTGAATTTGTCCTTGAAGCTTTGGAATCCAACAAGAATGTCAACATTGTTAACTACAGAAGACTTCTTCAAAAAGAGCTGGAACAGCTAGTGGTAGGAGGTGAAGACAATAGGCTCAGGATTCCAGATCAAAGGAGACAAGGCCTTGGAAGTGATGCATAGCCTATTGAATCAAGTAAACCATTACCCTTTGTTTCTGCCAAACACAGAAGGAATCCTGATGTCTAAAATGTATATTTCTTTTGTAATAGTTATAGGAAATACTTGTACATTTAGTTTATCTGTTCAAATAAATAGATTAAATATATACAATTTTGGTTTTGACATCATCATCAGTACATGTGTTAGATTTATGGTTATCAAACTGATAAATAGAAATAGGGGGAGATTGTTAGAGATAAATAATGATGATGATGTTTAGAGAATAATTATGCATCTATAAATACTTAAGGTATTCTATAAACCATAATATATCTGCACAAGTTTTGCATCCACTGATGATCAATTTAGTCTTCAGGGGATGAACTGCATAACACTATGCAAGTCATCAGTGAAAACCTCTAAAGGACTTGATAGTGAAAAAGGAATGTCTATTACTACTTAAAAGCAACCAAGAATTCCGCACATCAGACATTCTAGACAAAATCGACAAAGCTTCGGTGATTGAAATCAATTAGGGGGACTCATCAAGGGAACCCATCAGGGGATGGCAATGTCAGACCAACCGGTCAGGGGAACCCATCAAAGCATAATAAGGCAAACTAATCAATCAGGGGAACTCGTTAGGACATGACAGTGACAAGCTAATCCGTCAGGGAAAGCCATCAAGGGGAATGCTTAACACTGCATCAGTGGAAGCCATCAGTGGATGCTATCAATGGATGCTATAGGTGTTAACGTCAGGGGATCAAGAAGCACTTGGGTAACTCTACAACAAGAGATTAACTTGAGTGAAGCATGAAGCACTGATCAAGTCTTAAACAGGATTTGTCATCAGGGGATCCAGAAACACTGATCAAGTCCACATCAGGCCTTGTTATCAAGGGATAGTTATGACTGCATACACTTGTCATCAGGTCTTATACGCAAATCATTGAAGCTTGTCATAGAAGCAAGAGATATAACTGGAAAGATATTTCTTGAAGTTTGGTGATTGTTAGGAATTATAGCATTAGATGATGATGTATAACACTTAGAATTGTTAAATTTTGTAAATGTACAAATACCTGCAATAATGCACTATGAGAATTTACTATCAAGAAACTGCAAGAAAGCATCAAAGACTACAATGAATGCACTTGGAAAGTTCAACAAATGTCAAAGTTGATCAAGCAAAATTAGCCTATCGGAGACTGAGCTTTTGCCTATCGGAGACTAAGCTTTTGTCTATCAGAGACTAAGCTTTTGCCTCTCGGAGACTAAGCTTTTGTCTGTCGGAGACTAAGCTTTTGAACTGTCGGAGACTAAGTTTTGAACTATTAGAGACTAAGTTTTTGAACTGTCGGAGACTAAGTTTTTGAACTGTTGGAGACTAAGTTTTTGAACTGTCGGAGACTAAGTTTTTGAACTGTCAGAGACTATGTTTTTGAACTGTCAGAGACTAAGTTTCTGTCTATCAGAGACTAAGTTTTGGTCTATTAGAGACTAAGTGTTTGTTCATTAGAGACAGATATTGAAGCAACCAGAGACTATCCATCAGAGAATAAATTTCCACTGACATAAGGGATGACATATGACTAAAGACGGTGGAAATAAAGATAAGGATGGTTGTCCAATAAGGAGAGATTGGCTACCAAGGAAGCTTCAAGGAAATAAGTTATACACACACACATCAAGTTGCAAGTATGAAACCTACAAAGCCACAAGCATGAAACCTGCAAAACAGCAAGTTGAAATACTGTAGAGACAACTTATAACAACTTAAAGCGAGAAGTTCATGGAAGCTGGACTAATTATGTCCAGAGAAGCCCACAAAGATAAGATATATATTGTTGATATCTTATCTTGGGAACTCCAAGAAGAAAAATGTAAGTTGGTGCAGTGAATATACACCAGGAAAGTCACATAAACAGGCTGGCATCTAAGGCAGGCTGAATAATGAAGAAAGTTGTGTGACAGAGCTGCAAGGACCAATAAACTATAGAGATATTTTTGGTAAATAGCTCAGAGTAGAAGCTTGGAGTATATGGAAGCTGTGTCTATAAATAGACATAGAGCAGCTGAGGTAAGATATCTGAGAACTCTGAGTTTAACAACAAGAATAAGGATTCATCTATTGGATGGCAACACTTTCATACATATTTAGAGAGTTAGCAGTTGTAATTAAGTTTACAGAAAGAGAAGCTAGAAATCATATTCTAGTGAGCAGTTATTGTTTTCAACAGAATTGTTAGATGCTGGTCCTTCAAACCAGTGAGCTTTTGTAATATTTCATTCTTTTATAAAAGTTCAGAAACACTTGTGATATATTGTATTCTTTCATTTTCGCAACTTGTTATACAGTATATTCACTAAACCCACAAACTTAGAAATATTTTTTTGTTTTGTATTCCCCCCCCCCCCCCCCCCCCCTTCTACAAACCATCTTTTGGGACAAACAATTGGTATCAGAGCCTATTGATTAAAACAACAAGAAATAGATCAAAAGATGGGATAGAAGGATGGAAATGTCAAAATTCCAATACTCAAGAAGGAAGAATACTTCTTGTGGAAGAAAAGAATGTTTTTGCATTTGGAATCAATTGATTCTCAATATGCTGACATACTTAATGATGGACCTGTTAATCCCACAAAAGTTGTGCCACAAGGTATTGTTGATGGCATTCCAACTCCAGAAACATTTGTGCCTAAAAAGCCAAATGAGCTCTACAAAGAAGAAAAAGAGGAAGTCTTGAAAGACAGAAAAATCATGAACATCCTCTACAATGGGTTGGATAATGATATGTTCAACAGTGTCATCAACTGCCAAAGTTCCAAGGAGATATGGGAAACCATTCAAATATTATGTGAAGGAACTGAAAAAGTACAGGCCAACAAAAAATCATTACTCATCCAACAATATAAGTATTTCACTGCCAAATCTGGAGAATCTATTACTCAACTATATGATAGATTCAACAGACTCATCAATGATCTTAGATTGCATGGAAAAGTCTATGAGAGTATAGACATAAATATCAAATTCATACGGTCACTTCCACAGTCTTGGGATGCGAAGACAACTGCTGTAAGAGAAGCTAAGGACATGAATACCATGTCTTTGGACAAGCTCTATGGTAATCTCAAAACATATGAGCTTGAAGTGCAACAAAGAAACATGCTGAATGCTGACTTCAAGAAAGAGAAGTTTGTTGCTTTTACAGTAGAAACAAGTAGAATGAAGCTTGATGGGAAAAAAGTTCTCATTAAGGAATCAGATTCTGATCAAGAATCTAATAAAGAAGCTAAAGATGTAGAAGAAGAGGAAAAACTCTGCACACTTGAAGATTTAGAAGACATTGATGAAGTTCTTGCTTTAATAGCTAGAAAATTCAAAAAGCTTAAATTTGCCAAGAGAAAGCTTGGATTCAACAATGTCTTTTCATCAAAGAAAAAAAGTCAATCTGGCAAGTTGATCGATCTAAGTTCAGGTGCTTCAACTGTGATGCTCTTGGACACTTTGCTAGTGAGTTCAGGAAGCCCAAGTCTGACAAAAAGGCGAGGGAGCCTAGGGATACTATAAAAGATGAGGATTGCTATAAAAAGAAATATTATGATCTCCTCAACAGTAGCAAGGGCAAGGGAAAGGGAAAGGCACTTATCACAGAAGGCAAGGATTGGGCTGATTCAGAATCAGAGGATGAAGAATTTGTCAACATGACACTGATGGCCAACTCCTCTGATAGAAGTAACACTTCTAGAAGTCCAAATTCCAAGAACTCCAAGGTAACTGACTTGACTATTTCTTCTACTATGTCATTATCTGATTGCCAAGAAAGCTTAACTGACATGTGTAAAGAAATGTACCATTTAAAAGGAACACTTAGATGCTCAGTAAAAGAAAATGCTAAACTCATTGAAACCATTGATCAGTTAAAGAAAAGAAATTCTTTCTTAGAGTCTGAACTAGGTGTTCTTGAACAAGTCAGAAAAGAGTGCAAAAAGGCACAAGATGATCTTGCATGTGTTAAACAAATAGAAGAATGGCTAAGAGCACAACTTAAGAAAGAGCAGGACATCATAAAAGAATGGACCAACTCCTCTAAAATTGTTAAGGAGACAATAGAAAAATATAGCACTAGTCAAAATAAAGGGCTAGGCTATAATAGTAAGTTCTAGGGTAAGCAGCCTGTGATTGAGGAATTGCCAATCACTGGAAATGATAAATCTAGCACAAGTAAAAGTACTCCAGTAGCTACTACTCCTATCTTTAAAAAGATAATATTTGTTAAGGCAGGAGCTACCGAAGAAAAATCAAAGGAGACTATGCTAGAACAAAGAGTTAGTGAGCTGGAAAAGAAATTAAATGATTTCAGGGCCAAAAGCTCTAATCCAAAGTCCACTCACTCATCAGAGGTTAAGTTGAAAAATAATAGGAATGGTAAGGAGGGAATTAACAATTATACTAATTATATTCCTATTATTAATGCACCTAGGAAACATTGTTGGAAGTGTAGAAATCTCAACCACCTTGCTTTTAAGTGTAAAAATATCCCTAGGAACTTGCATGCTAGAAACTTACCTTCTGATAAAAAGAAAAAGTTAACTGTTAAAAACCAATCAAATGTTCAAAAGGTTAAAAACAGTTATCTGAAAACTCCTCTAAAGTTAAGGCAAAAATCTGAAACACCTAAGGCTAAGAAGAAAGTTATTTCTTCTAAGCAGTGGGTGATAAAGAAAGATAAAACTGAAAAATCCTTAACAACTGCTAATTTAAACCTTAAAAATGACAATGGACCCAAGCAAGTCTGGGTTCCTAAATTAACTTAGCTGTTTACTGTGTGCAGGGTACAAAGAAACAGATTTGGTTCTTGGATAGTGGTTGTTCAAGACACATGACAGGAGACAAGACACTACTAACACAATTTAAGGAGAAAGCTGGCCCAAGTGTTTCTTTTGGAGATGATAGCAAAGGATATACATTAGGATATGGCAAAGTCACAAATGGAAATGTCATCTTGGATAATGTAGCATTAGTTGATGGTCTTAAGTACAACTTGCTTAGTATCAGCCAACTGTGTGACAGAGGCTACAATGTTGCTTTCAAGCATGAACATTGCTTGATAAGTAATAGTAAAGATGGAAAAATAACTCTATCTGGAGTTAGAAAAGGTAACCTCTACATAGCTGACTTTTGTTCTTAAAATAAATATCAATTCACATGCTTTTATTGTAAAGCATCAGTGGATGAAAGTTGGCTATGGCATAAGAAGCTTTCTCACTTGAATTTCAAGACAATCAACACTTTGGTGAAGAAAGAATTAGTGACAGGTCTTCAACAACTGGAATTCACTCAAGATGGCTTATATGGAGCTTGTCAAAAAGGGAAACAAAAGAAGACTTCCTTTAGGAGCAAAGAGATATCATCAATTACAAGTCCAATACAACTACTTCACATGGATCTATTTGGACCTGTAAACATTATGTCTATCTCAAAGAAAAGGTATGCTCTGGTGATAGTTGATGATTTCACCAAATACACATGGGTAAAATTTCAGTATACCAAAGATGAAGCAGCTCAGTTGGTGATTGATCACATCAAGAAAGTGGAAACTGAATCTAGGCTGACTGTCAGAGTTCTAAGAACTGATAATGGAACAGAATTCAAAAAATCCAAAGTTGAATGTTTCTGTGTGGACAAAGGAATATCTCACACATTTTCTGCTCCAAGAACCCCTCAACAGAATGGAGTAGTTGAGAGGAAAAACAGAACTCTAATTGAAGCTGCAAGAACCATGCTTGAAGAAGCTAAGCTACCTACTTACTTCTGGGCTGAAGCTATCTCTACTGCTTACTTCACTCAAAGCAGATCAATGATTGTAAAAGCTCATCAAAAGACTCCTTATGAGCTCATGGCAGGTAGGAAACCTACACTTAAGTTTCTTCATGTGTTTGGTTGCAGATGCTTTGTTCTCAAAAGTCAAGGAGAAAACTTAGGAAAATTTGATGCCAAAGCTAATAAGGCAATTTTCCTAGGGTATTCTTTAACAAGCAAAACATATAGAGTTTACAACCTTGGACTAAACATTGTTATGGAATTAGTACATGTGGCCTTTGATGATAAAAAGATTGAAGGAATTCTAGATGAAGGAATGCATGAGGTTCTAAGGTTTGAAAATGAAGATGAGTCAGAAAATGCTGAAATTGACTCATCAGATGATGAAGCTGATGTGTGCAAATCAATGGAAAATCTAGTAATCCCTAATGACAATTCAAGTCATCTAGAAGATTCATCAAGGAATGCACCATCAGGGAAAAACTTAAACCCTGATTTGAGCACTAATTCAGGGGGAGTTTTCAATGAAGCTGAGAGCACTGAACATCATGGAGGAAACTATGATCAATAAGCTTCTTCTTCAAGAAGTTTTCCTCCACAAATAAAATGGATAAGAGATCATCCAAGGGAGCAAATCATAGGAGATCTAACTAAAGGTGTGACAACAAGAAGTGCTACTTAGAATGAATGCCTATAACTCAACTTTTTATCAAAGATTGAGCCTAAGAAGGTTGAGGAGGCATTACAAGATGCTGATTGGGTAATTGCTATGCAAGAGGAACTCAATCAGTTTGAAAGAAACAAAGTTTGGAGATTAGTACCAAAACCAAAGAATAAATCAATCATTGGTACAAAATGGATCTTCAGAAACAAGTTGGATGAAGCTGGTACTATGACAAGAAATAAGGCCAGATTGGTTGCACAAGGTTATTCACAAGAAGAAGGAATTGACTATGATGAAACCTTTGCACTAGTAGCTAGATTGGAAGCCATCAGGATATTTCTTGCCTATGTTGTTCATGCAAATTTTAAAGTTTACCAGATGGATGTAAAGAGTGCTTTTCTAAATGGGAAAAATATAAGAAGAGGTGTATGTCCAGCAACCTCCTGGCTTTGAAGATCAAGAATTTCTCAATCATGTCTACAGGTTAGACAAAGCACTCTACGGACTTAAACAAGCACTAAGAGCATGGTATGATACTCTATCTCAGTTTTTAATTGATAATAAATTTTCTCGAGGTATCATAGACAAAACTTTATTTTACAAAAAACATGTTGATCACATTATACTTGTTCAAGTCTATGTTGATGATATTATATTTGGTTCTACAAATGAGAGCTTATGTTCTAAGTTTTCTAAGCTCATGCAAAGTAGATATGAGATGAGCATGATGGGAGAATTAACTTTCTTTTTAGGTTTACAGGTTAAACAAATCTCTGATGGAATTTTCATCAGTCAAACAAAATATTTAAAAGACCTTTTAAAGAAATTTAATTTACAAGATGTTGCAATTTCTAAAACTCCCATGTCAACAACCACTAAACTTGACAAAGACTCAATTGGTAAAAAGGTTGATGTTTCAAGTTATAGAGGCATGATAGGCTCTCTTTTATATCTCACTGCAAGTAGACCTGATATAATGTTTTCAACTTGTTTATGTGCAAGATTCCAATCAGATCCTAGAGAATCTCATCTGATTGCAGTTAAAAGAATATTCAGATATCTCAAGGGTACTCCAAATCTTGGAATTTGGTATCCTAGAGATTCTGAATTTGATCTAATATGCTATTCAGATGCAGATTATGCAGGTTGCAAATTAGACAGGAAAAGCACAACATGAAGCTGTCACTTTCATGGAAGCAAACTAGTATCATGGTTTAGCAAGAAACAACATTATGTGTCAACCTCAACAGCTGAAGCAGAATACATTGTTGCTAGGAGTTGCTGTGCTCAAATCTTATGGATGAAAAATCAACTGATGGACTATGGTAAGGTGTACAATCATATTCCTATTTATTGTGACAACACAAGTGCCATTTCCATTACAGAGAATCTTGTGCAACACTCTAGAACAAAGCACAAAGACATCAGATACCACTTCATCAGAGAACATGTGATGAATGGTACAATGGAACTTCATTTTGTTCCAACTGAGAAGCAACTTGCAGACATATTCACCAAACCATTGGATGAAGCCACCTTTAACAGGTTGGTAAGTGAGCTAGGTATGCTCAATTTTGGTGAATAAGATTCTTTGAAAATTTTGTTCAAGTCTAATAATTGTAGTTGTTGTTAATTATTTTCTGATGACTTAGTTACCAGAGACTCATTGACAGCTGATTAAAGCAATGGCTAATTATCCTACAACAGTTTAATTGTTAGTAGATAATTAACTACTGATTATATATATATATAAGTAGAGAAACTAATATACTATGCAAGATTCCCTATGTTTAATATTCTTCATCTATTTAAGGATCTTGTCATAGCTGATTCAGGTATTGTCTTAACTCTCTACTATATTATTCTTTATTTCTTCTAATTCTACTACAATGAAGGATGTTACTAATGATCCAACTCCTTCTACCCAAGTAGCAAAACCCTCTAAACACAAGTCTATATCAAAAGTCACCTCCTCTATCTCTCAAAAGATAAAGGTTGTAAAAACAAAACAATCACCACCAGCATTAGCTGAGGGGGAGGGTGAGCATTTAGAGAAAGTTATGAGGAAGAAATAAGGAACAATGAGAAACCTTGGAGACTGCTTAATATACTCTCAAAAGTATATTAAGTTCTAAAAGGAAAAAGCACATCTCTAGGTGCAACCTCTCAAAAGGTTGTATCTATTGAAAATAGTCCACCTCCAAGGACACAGGTATTTGAGTCTACACTAATCACATCTATAAATACCTCTCAAAAGAAGAAGAAGAAACAAGCTCTGATCAATGATCAACTTGTCACTTAATGCACACACAGGGTATCACATTGATGTTTCTCTTTTCTCTATTCAAGAGTAGCATCCAAAATTCAAACTTCTACCCTTATTCATTCTTCTTCTCTCATTCATATTTCATAAGCAGCAATGGAAATTTCTTAATTCCATTAGATTCTTTGATATTTTAATCATCAAAGAAGCCAATTTTTGAAGCTGAAACAAAGAGCAGCTCTCAACTCATCAGTGGATACTACAATAGTACTTTATCAAACATCCACCAATACAAAACACTTTCTTATATTTTTTTACTATATTTTCTACACCACTCCAGGTCACCCACGACAGGAAGATTTTATATTTAGTGAGCTTGAGAGAATTCAAAATGAGAGTTAGACCTTGTGTCTAGAAAAAGGTGAGGAAAAAGAAATTGAAGAATTTTTTTTGAAAAGTGTGAGAGGCTGACTTAAGAAAGTCAGGCAAAAGGAAAGGGTGTGAGCAAAGATGAGATCCTTGAAGAAAAGAATAGAGAGAAATTATTTCACTCACTACCTTTGCAGCTCATGTATTCTCTGATCACCATTCTGATAAAAAATCAAAGGATACTGAGAAAAGAATTTGTGATTGTTTAGTTAGATGCAAGCAACACAAGAGCAGCACACTTAATATTAGAATATTTGATCACACATGGATCATGTGCAGCTGTACTCACAATTTGTTTTTGAAGCATTGATAAAAGAAAGTACAACATGAAGCTCCAACACTTCATAATCAATGATCTTCAAACAAAGCTCAAACAATTTCTTCCTTCTAGTCAACCTCTACTGATGATTCCTATCTTCCAACATTAAGATGCTGATGTCAAAAAGGGGGAGAATAGGAGAATGATCAAGGCAGGGGAAACAAAGTAATTCTGATGAAGACAAGGGGAGAATTGTTAAAAAGGCTAACAGAATGATGGTTGGGCTTTGAAGAACTGAAAACAACAAAACCATCATTGATTGTGTTTTTGTACATTAATGTTTTTACATGTTTTAATTCAATTCTAAGTTATGGAGTTATAAGGTTGGTGTTTTGACATCATCATCAAACCTTGATTTATATTTATCATTGATAAACATAAATAGGGGGAGATTGTTAGGAATTATAGCATTTGATGATGATGTATAACACTTAGAATTGTTAAATTTTGTAAATGTACAAATACCTGCAATAATGCACTATGAGAATTTACTATCAAGAAACTGTAAGAAAGTATCAGAGACTACAATGAATGCACTTGGAAAGTTCAACAAATGTCAAAGTTGATCAAGCAAAATTAGCCTATCGGAGACTAAGCTTTTGCCTATCGGAGACTAAGCTTTTGCCTATCAGAGACTAAGATTTTGCCTATCGGAGACTAAGCTTTTGCCTATCGGAGACTAAGCTTTTGCCTATCAGAGACTAAGATTTTGCCTATCGGAGACTAAGCTTTTGCCTATCGGAGACTAAGCTTTTGCCTATCGGAGAGTAAGCTTTTGAACTGTCGGAGACTAAGCTTTTGAATTGTCGGAGACTAAGCTTTTGAACTGTCGGAGACTAAGTTTTTGAACTGTCAGAGACTATGTTTTTGAACTGTCAGAGACTAAGTTTTTGAACTGTCAGAGACTAAGTTTTTGTCTATCAGAGACTAAGTTTCTGTCTATCAGAGACTAAGTTTTGATCTATCAGAGACTAAGTGTTTGTTCATCAGAGACTAATGTTGAAGCAACCAGAGACTATCCATTAGAGAATAAATTTCCACTGACATAAGAGATGACATATGATTAAAAACGGTGGAAATAAAGATAAGGATGGTTATCCAATAAGAAGAGATTGGCTGCCAAGGAAGCTTCAAGGAAATAAGTTATACACACACACACACATCAAGTTACAAGTATGAAACCTGCAAAGCCGCAAGCATGAAACCTGCAAAATAGCAAGTTGAAATACTGCAGAGACAACTTATAACAAATTGAAGCTGGACTAATTATGTCCAGAGAAGCCCAGAAAGATAAGATATATTCTGTTGATATCTTATCTTGGGAACTCCAAGAAGAAATATGGAAGCTGGTGCAATGAATATACACCAGAAAAGTCACATAAACAGGCTGGCATCCAAGGGAGGCTGTATAATGAAGAAAGTTGTGTGACATAGCTACAAGTACCAAGAAACTATAGAGATATTTTGGTAAAAAGCTCAGAATAGAAGCTTGGAGTATATGGAAGCTGTGTCTATAAATAGACATAGAGCAGCTGAGGTAAAAATATATACAAGTGTGTGTGAATCTAAGAACTCTGAGTTTAACAATAAGAATACATCTTATCTCAGATCACATATCTCTCAGAAAAACACTTTCATACATATTTAGAGAGTTAGCAGCTGTAATTAAGTTTACAGAAAGAGAAGCTAGAAATCATATTCTAGTGTGCAGCTGTTATTTTCAACAGAATTGTTAGAAGTTGGTCATTCACACCAGTGAGCTTTTGTAATATTTCATTCTTTTATAAAAGTTCAGAAACTTGTGATATATTGTATTCTTTCATTTTCGCAACTTGTTATACAGTATATTCACTAAACTCACAAAGTTCGAAAGAATTTTGTGGTTTGTATTCAACCCCCCCCCCCCCCCCCCATTCTACAGACCATCTTGTGGGACAAACAGTGATCCAATGACAACTCTCGATCATTAAATGCTCGAAGATCAGGGGATGAAAAAGAAGCAACAAAAGTCATCAGCAGTCTTACACATCATTCCAAAAGGACAACGATGTGACATATATGTGGCTAAGTTGAAAAAGAAGCACATCTAAGCATGTGGGTTCAACAACTGACCTTCTATATATGCAAAAGAGTTCTCATTACACAAGTGTGGATATCCAACGGATCAACCAAGAAGAGAAGCACACAAACACTAGAGAGAAGCTTTGTAATATATCTTGAGAGAAATATTCAAAGAAAATAAGAAGCTAGTGAGTGTGATATAGAAGCTGTAATTTATTACAGATTGTAGCTGATTAATGACATTTGTGATTAAACAGATTTCCAGAAACACAGCAAGTTTTAATACAACAATTTAAACTTGAATGCTTGTGTGTTCATCTTAATATTCATAATATTTTTCTGATCTTGTAGCTATTTCCGACATTTCTTAACAAGTTTTTAAAGAGCAAAAAGTTTTGAGTATTTGTATTCAACCCCCCTTCTACAAACACTTGAGCTTATTTAGTTCTAACAAAACTAATACAATCGATCCTTTAGTGTTGATTCTCAGTGATCCTTTGTCGCACTTGTGTTTGACCTCCCCAGATCAAATACCTCATCTTGATTACAGCTTCCGCTATTATGTTTGGTCTCCCTAGGCCAACTACATCAAGATCATCCTATGGTGAAGAGCTTGTGATCTACCAATTAGAGTAATCCATCAAGTCATAGTGAAGAGATGAGATCTAGGGACTCTTTGTTATGGTTAGAAGTTGTAAATGATGGAATGAACTCTTTATTATAGAATAACACCTAGAAGTTAGTTTACCTGCCAAAGGAAGTTAAGACAATAGGCTGTAAGAGGGCATTAAAAAAGAAATTTATTATGACAGATCGATATCCAATTATAAAGGACATCTAGTAGCCAACGGTTATACTCAGTTTAAGGGAATATATTATTTTGATGTCTATTCACATGTTTGTCATATTGTTATGATAAGGATTTTTCTTGCATTAGTCTGAAGTGAAAAATTATGTTGTGTATTAAATGAATGTAAAAACAACCTTTCTAAATGGTGAACTTAATAAAGAGATTTGAAACTAAAGTTTGTAAAATTATTAAATTCTTGTACAGACTTAAACAAACTCCTATATTATAGCATGAAAAGTTCGACATAACAGTAAAGTAGTTAGAATTTGTTGTGAGCGATTATGATAGGTGTCTTTATTTATGTTATATGTCGAATAAGGTCATCATTATTTACTTGTATGTCGATGATATGTTGATCTTACGAATGAATGACATTGTAGTGAATGATATCAAAATTACATTGTCGAAAGAGTTTGGCATGAAAGATCTTGGTGTTGTTGACACTATCTTAGACATTAGAGTGGCTTTTAGTGGACAATTAATTTTTCTTAGTCAATCTCACTATATTGAAAAATTACTAAGTAAATAGGGATTTAGTATGAGTGCGAAGTGAGTGAGATAACTTTTGAATATATAAACGGTTAAAGCCTAAAGAGGGTGAAAAAGTTAGAAAATTGGAGTGTTCTTAGTTAGTAGTCTCATGTATGTGATGACTTGTATTAAACCTGACATAACTGTTACTATTAGCATATTAAGCAAATACACTAGTAATCCTGGTATTCACCAGTAGAATGTCTTAAATAGATTGATAAGATACCTTAAGGGTACTCAAGATATCTCAATGGCTATCCTCCAACTTTGGAAGGTGTGACGACCCAAAATTTTATTTTCTTAAATAACAGAAATAAGATGTTTTGAGGAGTTTTTCTCTTGAGGTATGAGGTTTGGATTTTGAATGTTTGAGTATTATGTCCATGTGATGTCCAAAATTTAATGATCTCAATTTCCTTTGTAAAATCATCAAAGGGATATGAATATATTAATCTCAAATCTTTATGAGATTAATTTAATCAAGCATGATTAAGGGAATGAGTGTGCTTAGTAACTGCAACGGAAGGAGGTTTCCCTAAGAACACCCTCAATTAGTAAAGTGTTATTCCTTGGACGTTTGGATATTTTTATTATTTTTGGAACCATTTAAGGGTTATGATTTTTGGATTTCTGAGATGAGAACAAGCAATTTGTGTATTT
Source organism: Centella asiatica (assembly GCA_014636745.2). Lineage (NCBI taxonomy): Eukaryota > Viridiplantae > Streptophyta > Magnoliopsida > Apiales > Apiaceae > Centella > Centella asiatica. The sequence goes on along the minus strand of CM025783.1, from coordinate 43,785,071 downwards.
ATGTTGTCAGTGATGTTCATAAATTGCTTAAAGGAATGCAAGTGTGAGGGTTAGCAAGTTTCATTCAAAGCAATTTGAATGACTTACGTAAGTGAATGATCTCATAAGTACGTATGATGTTGTTTGGGTTAGTAAGCTACCTGGGTGTCACTATTTGATGAAGCTTATGTGCATGTGTGACATCAGCTGTTTATTACGTTGCTAGTCATGATGAGCAGCCATTTTACCGTCCAAATTAGCCAATCATTTTATTTCAAGGCTTAATCTCAGCTTGCTATAAATACCTCATGCAAAGGTAACATTTTAATCTCTTTTCTGACGATTTTCTCTTCCAAAGTTCTTCTTTTGAAGAATTATTCTCAGACAAGCTTTGATTTCACCCTTAAGAACGAAGAGGTAAGAATCTTATGTTCTCCTCTATTTTTCTTTCTTGCATAGCATCCGAGAATATTAGCTGTGTGTGCTAAGTCTTCAAGAGAAGAATGAAGTTTTTAAAGAATATGTTGTTTTATGAAAAGAAGTTTATACACCACAGAAAGGATGATTATGCATCCTAAATTTGAGTTTGTACATTCTGTTCATCAGTTTTAAAACACCATGCTTGAGCCTTGTAAACTTGAGTTTTGAAGCCTAAACTGTGTCTGCAAGTTTTAGTAGACCCCAAGAATATTGTGTCGTGTCACTGAAAAGATGATGAGAGTTGACCTTAGTGTGGTTATGGTTGAGAACACCACATATGGAGGAGTGAGGAAGACGACCCTGTATCTGAGACGAGTTCCAACTTAGTCTCTGATGGGTTGGAGTTAGTCTCCGATGAAGGAATTCTTAGTCTCTGATGAGATGTTCTTAGTCTCTGATGAGATGTTGTTAGTCTCTGATGAGATGTTGTTAGTCTCTGATGAGATGTTGTTAGTCTCTGATGAGATGTTCTTAGTCTCTGATGAGATGTTGTTAGTCTCTGATGAGATGTTCTTAGTCTCCGATGGAGGAATTTCCTAGTCTCTGATGGGAAAAAAATGTTAGTCTCTAATGGCCAAAGATATTTTTTCTCTGTCAATCAGAACTCATTCTCCTGTTGGATGTGTGATGGTCTGAAAATCCCTCAGACTTGTTTAAAATGATTTCATTAAAAGTCAAGAGATTAAAATGCTCGGACATCACATTTGTTCATACTCACATTTATTTTCTAAGCATAAATTCTCATGCTATACCAACATATATGTTTTTCAGAGGTATTTTACCGAGCAAGTGAATTAGATATAGCTCATCTAAGGACGAAGGCAAGTATATTCTCATTCCTATGTTTATTTTAGCGCATGGTCAATTGATTCGACGTGCGTGCAAGGCTTGTTTATATGTTTCAAATGCTTTTGTGAATCAGAATGCTATGCTTTAATTTCTGCTATCATGATATGAATGAAAGTACATGGATATAATTGAGCTTTGAATTATCAGTTATTTTTCAATCTTATATCTGTGCAAATGTATGAGGATGTTTCCACTTGGGCATTGAGCAAGTGCTTATGTTAGTTTTAAGAGGAGAGATGTCGTACGTAGTTTACGAGAACCCCCTTTAAGCTAAATAAGACATGCAAGATGTTTAAGGAAGGAAGTAAGGAAGAGTTCAAAAGTCTCAAAATCAAAGATGTTTCAAAAGTGCTAGAGGTTTTGACAATTGAATCCGTCATACCTCACAAATAGTTTGAACCCTTGTTACCCACTTTACATGATTATATACTTGCTGAGCGTAAATCGCTCATCCTTGCTATTGTTAACTGTTTTACAAGTGATAAGGGAAAGATATACGGGCTTAAGGTTTCGATGAGTTAGCTATGGGTATTTATGAGGAGAAAAAAAAGACTGAAGATGTAAGAGCATGAATGCAGTGCTAAGTTTGTTAGACCTACGGGTCTCAATTTCTTGTAAGGATGATGATCAAAGCTGTTGTAATAGCTTAGTTTCCGCTGCAAGTTTTGTACTTTGATTAATTTTAAGGATGTGCTATTAATCACTTTAGTACTTTATTGATGAATGGATGTGATCCTGGATGTTTGGTTTGGTTGATGGCGCCCGGATCCAGTGAGGGAATTTTGGGGTCGCCACAGAAGGTTTTTCTGATATCTCTTGGTGCCCAGATGTGAGAGATATTAGATTTGCCAATAGTTACTTGTTTATACTAGGTGGTGCAAGTTTCTTAGAAATTTAATGGACATACTAATTGTGACAGCCCCAAAAATCCCTTACCAGACTTCAGACACCGTCAATAATTGACAAAAGAACAGTAACAACATCCAAGCATACATATCATTAAATAAGAGAAGTAAATTGTATTCTCTATTACATTCATCCAAAAAAAATAATTCTAACAGCGGAAGTACATGAAGGCCCACACAGGCCTTATAAACTAAACAATCCACAATAGGGCAATGATAAAGCGTTCACTATGCCATCCTTTCCTTACCTTTAGAAGACGGCTCAGCCTTCTCTTCATAACCTGTAAAACATTATATAATAGCAACATGAGCGATTTACACCCGCAAGTATATAATCAAGTATTGGTGACTTTGAAATGAGAGAAGTTTTCTTGGCTTAAGTGTTTATGAGGATTGGACGAAAACAATGTCCACACTTCTGAATAATCTTCAAAGAAAAAATACATATATAGTTTCCAGGGTCCCCGAATGATAATGAGGGATTTGACCCTTTACTTGGAAGAAATCTTGAATCGTTCATCTGCCCTCTCTTCATCAAATAGTGCGTCACCTGGCCGACTTGACCACTATCTGACTTCATTTCTTCATCAAACGACATATCAGCCGACCAGCCTGATCGTTTGACTTCATCATAATGACATACGTAGTCGACGTAAAATCTTTAGTCTGTGAGGGTTCGGTTACCGATGCCTCAGTTTTCGTTCCCTATCATCCTTAGGCCTAGGGTACCAGGCAGAAGCAACTCATTAGCCTTTAGTTACCCATATGAATATACTTTACAAGTTTGGGGTAAGAAGAATTTAAGTTCTGTTATATCCGTATAGGATTTACCTTGGCGCGTTAGCGAAATTTGAATGACTAACGTCCGCCCAAAGAATGCTTGATTCTAGAACAACTTTTTCACGTACATTGGATCAAGAGATCATACGTTACTTAACTTTGAAAAAATTTAATCATGAGTTGACATAAAATATCTTGGATACATTACGCATATCGAAAGAATGATCATGCATATTTATTGAAAGAAAGTAGAGTGAGTATATACTTTCCTTGGTCCTTAGCTAAAAATATCAAACTCAAATCACTTGTAAGTGGAGCACTCTGTAAAACATGCATATAACATGAGAAATGTATATTTTTGATAAATATATGATAAAAGATGCACATGTGATGTCCGTGAAATTTTAAACGTCTAAGTTGACCTTCTGAACCTTTAAGGTTTAATAAATAATTAACACCATCATAAAATAATTTAAAAAAATAATATTTTATACTTTCAAGGCAAACTGCACATCAGGGGATAAACATTGAAACATGAAAAGTGATCATCAGGGGTTGCAATCTCGTCCCTTAGGGGAAGTGAGATGGCCGTCAGGGGAATAATTTGTCATCAGGGGATGCCTTGTTCATCGCCAAACTAGTCGGGTGACAACTTGTTCAGCGCCGAATTCAGCTGGCTATCGCCAAACTCTTTGGGAACTAACATCATTAGTCATCAGAGACTAACAACATTTCCTTCATCGAAGACTAAGAAAATTCTTCATCAGGGACTAAGAAATTTTCCTCCATCGGAGACTAAGGCTGACGTCATTAGCGACTAAACTTAGCCTGTCGGAGACTAATGTTAACCCATCAGAGACTAATGTTAACCCATCAGGGACTAATGTTATCTCATCAGAGACTAACAATACTCATCAAAGACTAACATTAACTCATCACAGACTAACATATCTCATCAGAGACTACTGTTAACCCATTAGAGACTAACTTCACGCTGACAGAGACTAAGGCAAGACTTGTCTCCGGTACAGGGGTGACTTTATTACTCAATAGAGGGTGGTGGTATCACCAGGTGACCAAGACCACAACTAGGGAAACTCTCAATATCTCATCTGCAGTAAGTAACATTCTTATCGTCTACCACAACTCATAGATGCTACTAACCTCAAGGACTTAAGTTGCAGAAAACCCAGGCATGGTGTTTCATTACTGATAAAAAGGAAATGTTTGGTAGTGAAAAGTTGTTTACTAGGTGGTCGTCAACAAATCTTACTCTCCTCATGGGTAGCTTTTGAAATAAAAGGCATTAATACTAGATGTTAAAAGCATGCATTAAGTCATACTTTTGAAAGTGAACAAACCTAGTATGCTCACAAACATGGCATGCATAACAGAACAAAAGTACATGAACAAAACAGAGTTTTAGTATAGTGTTCATACCTTTTTGGCTACAAAGAAGAAGTTAAAAACTTGGTTTGTTTCCTGAGAAAGACAGTTGTTCTTTGAGAGTGAACCTGTGTTTTGAGGGTGATTTGCTGTATAGAAATTTATGAAAGTGGGGCTAGGGTTGTAACCAAAAGATATATATATCTCACTTGCAGCGGTTGGATTATTTGGAAAATAGATTTCAGTCGTTGGCTGTGAAAGGAAATAACAAGCTTTAGAAAGAAGTGATTGGTGAGAAAGGGTGGATGCAATGGTTGCTAAAGTCAGTCAATCATCAATCATAGTCAACAATCTAGTGTATTGTTGGAGTAGATTAGCTGGCTTGACGGTCACGTGTTCTCAACCCTGACATAGTGTAATTAATACTCTTGTCTCACTGTCGTCTTTGGTTCAAAAATGGGTACTGTAGCCGTGTGTTGCCTTCCCCACATGAGAAAAATATATACTTACTCTTGATAAGTGCTTGAATAGAAATAAGGAGAAATATGATAATAATAATAAAATAATCATTGAGTTCAAAAAAAATATATTTAAAACTTTTGGACATCACATTACTATAAGATTTTCTTTAAAATATGAATTTATTATTCATACCCAAAATAATAACAAATATAAAATAGGAAAAGAAAATAATTTAAACCTTCTTACATGAAATTAATCATAAAATGAAATAAATCATACTACGAAATTCATCTTATTTTTCGGGTTCTCACACTAATATTGATTTGTCATCTATGGAGATAGGAGTTAAGCTTCAACTACAGATGAAGTAGAATGGATAAAGGGTTTGTTAACAGATATTCCAATGAAAAAATAAAAAGTCAATTATTTGTTGACATTTTGTGATAATCAAATTGCGCAAATAATTGCAATGAACACTCATTTTAATACTAAAAGGAGATGTTGATGCTAAAACAAACTAGATTATTTTATCTCATTGATCGTGGGGTTATCATTGTTGTTGATGTGAAATCTAATAACAATGTACTGGTGTGAGAACCCGAGATTTTTTTAAATGAATATTGTTATATGATTAATTCATTTTGTGATTTATTTTATGCATGAAAGTTTAATTTCTTTTATTTCAGTATGAATAATGAAGGTTCAATGGCAATGTGATGTCCAAAAGATTTTTAAAAGTATTTTGAACTTAAATATTTATATGATTATTGTATTCAAAGGAAGTGTGATGATTTTTATTCACGTGGGTAGAAGCACACAAAGTGTGAACGGGTTAGGCTACAATAGCCATTTTCAAACCAAAGACTGCTGGGAGACATGAGGCATTTAATGTGTATCACTTCCAACAGTACTCTAGAGTGGGCTACGATAGATGACCGACTAACGTTAGCAACCGTTGCATTTCCATCCCTTTCTCACCAATCACTTCTTTCTAAAGCCTGTTGCTGCCTTTTCTAACCAACAGCTGAGATCAAAACTCAAACAATCCAATGGCTCTCGTTGCTCAGCAAGTGATATATATATATATATCACATTGGTACAACCCTAGCCCCACTTTCATAAATCTTCTATACAGTATACCACCAAATCTAGGTTTACTCTCAAGGCAACTGTCCTTTTTGGAAGAACAACTCCAACTTTTAACTTCTTCCTTGCAGCCAAGGAGGTAAGAACGTTGCATTAAAGTCCTGCTCTGTTTCTTACTTTTGTTCTATTATGCATGCCATGTTAAATATTTCGTTCATTCATTTCCAAAAGATAGATTTAATGCATGCTTTTAACACCTAGAGTTAATGCCTTTAAATTCAAAAAGCTATCCAAGATGAGCGTAAGAATGTTAACGACCACTAGCTAGGCAACCCAAATATTTCTTTTTATCAGTAGTTGCAATACCATGCTTGAGCCTCTGTTAACCTAAGTTTTGAAGCCTAAACTATATCTATAATAATTAGTAAACCTCCAAGAGCTGTTATGAATTACTGAAAAGATGATGAGAGTTGACCTAAGTATGGTTATGGTTGAGAGCACCACCCATGGAGGAGTGAGGAAGACACCACTGTATCTAAGACAAGTCTTAACTTACTCTCTAACGAGTTGAAGTTAGTCTCTGACTCTATGAAATAGTCCCTGGGAGATTTCAAGATTTCTGTTAGTCTCCGATGAAGGAAAGTTATTAGTCTCTGACGAGGAAATCCCTAGTCTCTGATGAAGGAAGTTTAAATCAGTCTCTGATGACGTCATCCGTAGTCTCTGATGGGCAAAAAAAAAATGTTAGTCTCTGATGACTAAAGATATTAGTCCCCAAGGAGTTCAGTGATGACTTATCAAGTTCAGCGCTGAACAACTTTTCTCTGAGGATTTTAGCGCTGAACAAGTTATCCCCTGACAACCGACGGAGTTTGGCGATAGCCAACTGAGTTTGGCGTTGACTTAGTGAGTTCAGCGTTGAACAAGTTGTCACCCGACGAGTTTGGCGATGAACAAATTATCCCCTGATGGGTAAGTCATCCTCTAATAGGTAAGTTATCCCCTGATGGTCGAAGGTTATCCCCTGATGGCCGAAAGACATCCCCTGACGGGAGAGACATCCCCTGACGGGCGAGACGTCCCCTGACGGGTGGTTTACCCCTTGATGTCCAGTCATCCCCTGACATAGCAGATTATCCCCTGATGCGCAGTTTGTTTTTGAAACTATAAAACATTATTTTCTTAAATTATTTTATGATGTTTCAATTATTCATTTAACTTCAACAATTCTTATGTCAAATTTGAGACATCAAAAGTTTAAGGGCATCACATATGCATTTCTTTTATAATTCTTTCTAAGGTATTAAATTTTTATGTCATATGCATGTTTACAGAATCTTTCACTCACAAGTAATTGAATTTGAGTTTTGTGCAAAGGACCGGGGCAAGTATATACATTCAATCTGATGCTTATTTCAATTTAATGCAGTATCATTTGATTCGATATGCGTGCAAGGCTTTGATTATATGTTTCAATTGTTTTTATGAATGAGTATGCTATGCTTTAAATTCCGCTAGCATGAAATGAATGATAATGCATGGATATAACTGAGCTTTGATTTTCAGCTATTTTTCAATCTTATATCTGTGCAAACAAATGAGAATGATGTACCTTACATGGGTTATGCCACATGGTTGGCTAGAGGAAAGGAAAGGTGCTGATTTGTTCTTCACCTTACCTAGAGGAATTATAAGTGACTACGTACGTTCACACAAGGAGGGATCATGCGGTCACAGTTAGGTCAGCTATGTACTGTATGGTTAGCAGATCCAATGGGTTTAGCCTCCGATGGATGTTTTGAGAAAGATATGCACGGGTGTATACCTGTCTTTCTTCAAAGAGGGTTACATATTGTTTATCATTAGTGATCCTCAATGTTCTTCAAAGATTTCTGAGGCATTAGTATTGTTTCATTGAGCCTCACAAACAAAATTGAACTTCCTTCAAATCTTCCAGTTATATTTCTCTAAATTGTTTATATACTTGTTGGGTGTAAATCGCTCATTCTTTTTGAACTTAATGTCTTGCAGGGCAAGGTCCAAAGGCTAAACCCTCTGACAAGGGGAAAGCAAAGATGATTGGCTATTGAGTTTTATTAACCCTTTTGAGTGCAGATAAGGAAGGAAGGAAGGAAGATGCTTTGAGTTGTAATGATTATGAATTGTAATTTATAAAGATAGAATAGCTTCCGCTGAGATTGTAATATTTTGGGTTGTAATAACTCTTTACTAACTCCTTTTTATTAGTATTTATGCTATGAATGGAGGTGATGTTATCCTTTCCTCCTTTTGACGATGCCCTAGTCCGGTATGGGATTTTGGGGTTGTCACAATTGGGTGCTCTTATTAAGATTTTACTGAGGGATCATGCTTATAATACCTTTTATTCATGAGATAGGATTAAAAATATGGAAAAACGTCTTTTGAAATACTTGACCATTTATAATTTTAATTCTAATCGATATAAGCCTGATTATATATAGTGTTATTTGATATGTCTTGATTGTAGTTCTTTTTTAATATCATTTCTATTAATGCACTGATCCATTGGAGTCATTAGGTGCCAAACAAATGGATGCAGCTTCGGACGGGAGAATAAATGTTAGAGATAAATGATGATGATGATGATTATATAATAAATTGTGCAATTGTAAATACTTGAGGTATTTTATAAACCTTAAGATCAGCACAAGTTTTGCATCCACTGATGATAAACTTATTCATCAGTGGATGATCAATAACTTCACAAGACAAGTCAGAAAACAGGAACATTCAAAGGACTTGACAAAGTGAAGAAGAATGTCTGATGCTACTTGTAAGCAATCAAAGTATTCCGCACATCAGAAATTCTAATCAAAGTTACATTGATTAAGTTCCATCAGGGGGAACCCATCGGGGGGAACCTGTCGGGGGGAACCTGTCAGGGGAACCTGTCAGGGTATGACGAGGGCAGATCAATCCGTCAGTGAAACACTTCAGGACATGTCAGTGTCAGGCAAACCCATCAGGGTAACCCGTCAGGGAAAATGACCAACATGACATCAGTGGAAGCCATCAGTGTATGTCGTCAGTCATAACCATCAGGATCAAGAAGCACTGAGTATAACTCAAGTGAAGGTTGAAGCCCTGATCCAGTCAATAAGCATCAGGGGATCCAGAAGCACTGATCAAAGTCCGTCAGGGCTGGCAGTCAGTGGATTGTTGTGACAGCATGCACCCGTCATCAGTTCTTACACGGAAATCAACGTAACGTGTTATAGAAGCAAGAAATATCAACTGGAAAGATATTTCTTGAAGTTTGTTATTGATCCAATGAGAACTCTTTCGCATTAAATGCACACAGATCAGGGGAAGAAAAAAAAGCAACAAAGCATGCAGCAGTCTGACACATAAAGTTTCGATGTGACATACTTGTGGCTAAGTTGAGAAAAGCAGCACGTCTCAAGCACGTGATTTCATCCCACTGATTTAACATATAAGCAACGGAGTTCTCATAATAGAAGAATGATTATTGATTGAATCTATCCAACAGATCAAACAAGCACTGAAGCACACAAAAACTAGAGAGAAGCTTTGTAATAGATCTTGATAGAGATATTTCAAAGAAAATTAGAAGCTAGTGAGTGTGAGAAGCTATGAACTTTTCTCACAGAATTTGTAGCTATAAATCACATTTGTGATTATACAGATTTTCAGAAAAACCTCAAGTTTTAATATAACTATTTTAACTTGAATCTGCGTGTTCATTTCATATAGTTTTTCTGTTTGTTACAACTGTTTTCCAGTAAGCCTTATAAGTTTTAAAGAGCGAAAAGTTTCAGGTGTTTGTATTCATCCCCCCCTTCTACAAACACTTGTGCTTATATTGCACTAACAATAAATCTTGCTTGGAAGGAAATATCCTTAGATTTATTTTCTATTAATGCATTTGCGGAATGTTGGTTAAGAAGTTCTTGTCAACCTGTTATTACTTTGCTTGTTAATAAGGAGTTGAGTAATTTTGGGACTTAGCCGAGAATTGGGCAAGAACTGGCGTCAGGGATGCTTCTGGCGTCAGGGGATGTTAAATGCATCGGGGACTAAGGATGATGTCATCAACGGATCTTTTATCACATTGGAGATTACGGCTTACGTCATCATCGAGGATGTTTAATGCATCAGAGACTAGTTTAGTTATCAGAGACTAATTTAACCCGTCAGGGGATAATTAGTCTCCGACAGTCTATTTCATCCGTCAGGGGATGATTTAGTCTCCGATAGTGTATTTAATTTGTCAGGGGGTAATTAGTCTCTGACACTCAATTATCCACTGACGGGTACAGTTGTTCTATTTATTATACTTCATTATTTTTGTGTTTATTTTAGTAATTATTTCCTATTTAAAATAGGTTTGTTATTTTTTCTTATTAGATTAGATTTCTTCCCTTTGTAATATTCTTTCCAATTAGGAATAGGTTTTATCTCAGTCTATAAATAGTTGTTTGTAATATTCATTAGATGTACTTTGATTAATAAAATTGTGTGAGTTTTTACTTACGATTTTCCTAAAAGTTGGTGGTTAATTCCTTTATACTTTCACAACTGATTTGTATTAGCTTGTGGGTGATTCAATTCTTTAAGCAAACTAATCAGATCGACCCTTTAGTGTTGATTCCTGGTGATTTATTTCTTTACGGAATCGTGCTAAAGTTATATTCCGTAACCTGTGTTTGATCCTACCAGATCAAATACATCATGCACTCATGCCTATATTAGCCTTGCTTACAAAGGATAATTGAATTTACTTTTGCAAGAATTGATGATGTAATATAGTCCTTGCTTATTCGTTGTAAATGGACTTAGAAAAATATCCAACTTGTTCGGTGGATATAAATAATTTTAGTTAAGCAAGAATTCTTTGATCATAAGAGAAAATTCTACTCATCGATCAGAAAAGATGCTAAAGCTACGAAGAAAATTCTAAGACATGCTTGCTTATAATGGAAATAAGCAAGGCCTTTCACTAAGATCTAAGCAGACTTTATGTTAGAAAAGAACTTCGCCTTTTGACTTAGTCAACTTCAAGAAGGTTTGTCAAAAAGCACTAGAAGACAAAATAACAACTACTTTATTAACTAAGCAAAGAAAAACTGTAAAGATACAAGTTACTGTCAAGAAAGTATAACTCCCAATAAATCTATTTTTAAATTCTCAATAGATAGATTTTTGGAGGAGTATAAATAGGAGTCATAAATTTCATTTATGACAAGTGAACAACAAAGAAGTGCTCTTACATTTGATACTCCAAATACATCAGCAAGAAACATTTCAAAAGCTTGAACAAGTACTATCTTATCTGCTCAATAAGGAGCTAGCTACTTAGAGATAGCAAAAAATTTTATTTTTCCCTATTTTTGGTGTGACAAAGCAAGGTCTTAGTGACCAAGTGTAAGCAAGAATTTTGTGTTCTTTCTATCTATGTGATTTTTAGTGGATTCCTTCTTAAGTAAAGGAGATGAAGATTGGAATGGGCTAGGTCTAACCACTATAAAAATATCCTTGCTTTCTCTTTTCATAATTGTTCTTTATTTATTATGCTTATTTCTCTACCTTTGTTTTGCTTAGTCCTTACTAGAATAAAAGTGTTTGTAGAAGGTGGGTTGAACACAAATAACAAACTTTTTCTTTCTTTAACAACTTTACAAGTACAATCTGGAAAATCTACAATATCCAGAAAAAGAATAAAGACATTTAATATGAATACACAAAGATTCAAGTTAAAATAGTTGTATTATAACTTATGTTTTTCTAGGAATCTGTTATAATCACAAAGTGATTAAACAACTACAAATCTATAAAGGTTTACAGCTTCTTTTCTCACACACTAGCTATGTCTTTCTCTTTGAATAGTTCTCTCAATAACTATTACAAATCTTCTTTTCTAATGTGTTAGTTGTTTGCTTTTGTGTAGCAACTTTTACATATATAGGAGAACATATTTAGAACCCATATGCAAGACATGCTTCTTTTTCAACATAGCTGCAATATATCCTATCATTGTCCTTTCAAAGGTATATGCGTCACACCACTCTTGCATGTTGTTGTTTCTATTTTTGTTCCTGTTCTCCATGCCTTTCAGGTACAAAGGTTACTATTGGACCAACATATTTTAAGGAATATCTTCACAGTTATACCCCTTACTTCTTTGCCAAGTATCAGTGAATGTCTTTTAATCCCTAATGACATATGAGTTAGGTCTTTACAATCCCCTGATGACAAGCCTTGATGCTAACTTGATCAATGTTTCTAGATCCCCTGATGACAAGTCCTAATGTATACTTGATCAGTGTTTCACTTTCCACTAATATCAAGCCCTGAAGTAGACTTGATCAGTGCTTTAGTTTCCACTGATGACAAGCCCTGATGTAGACTTGATCAGTGCTTCTTGATCTCCTGACGTTAAGACCCAATGTTGTTCACTGATGTTATCCACTGATGTAGTGTATAGGCTATCCCCTTACAGTATTCCCTCATAGTCAGACTCTACCCTAATGGTTTCCCCTAACAGTATTCCCTGATAGTCAAGGTATCCCCTCATGGTATTCCCTAATAATCAGACTATACCCTGATAGTTTCCCCTTATGTCATTTTATACACTAACATCTTTCATAACTGATACTTTATTAGCTTTTACTAGAACGCCTAATGTGCGGAATACTTGAACGTTATGTACAATAGTCATCCCCTGACACTATCAAGTCCTTTTTAGTTATCCGTTGATGACTTGCCTAGTGTTGTTAAGGTCATCCCCTGATGGACTAAGTTGTCCATCAGTGGATGCTTTATTTATGCAAATATACTAAGATTTATAGAATACCTTGAGTATTTACAAATGCACAGTTATTAACTAAAATCTAAATCATCATCAACATCATTTATACCTAACAATCTCCCCCTATCTATGATTATCAATTTGATAACCATAAATCTAATTGGTACACTGATGATGATGTTAAAACCAAAACTATACAAGATAAAAAATGAGAAATGCAATTGCATTGATCTAACTATATTTGTATAAATTGAAAGAATAATTGTATACAAGTGTTTATAAATCTATTACAGTATTTACATTTTAGACTTCAGGATTCACCTTTTGTTGAGCAGAAACAAAGGGCAATGGATGACTTGATTCAATTGATTGTGAGTCACTTCCAAGGTCTTGTCTTCTTTGATCTGAATTTTGATCTAGAATCATGAGTCTATTGTCTTTCGTCATACTTTTAATTGCTCTAGCTCTTTTTGAAGTAGTCTTCTAAAGTTGACAATGTTGACGTTTTTACTGGATTCCAAAGCTTCAAGGACAGACTCAATCTTTTGCAAGTTGGTTGCAGCAAGTTGTGACCAGTAAAAGGTGGCAATCTCCCCTTTTGAATTTTTGAACTCCATGCCCATGGGGTTTGTGATCATCTTTGGATATTCTTTAAATCCTTTTACTAGGGAACATCCCTTACAATTGCTGAGTTCCCATCATTAGCTCTGGTTTCCTCGATCTCCTTCAATACCTTCTTTAAAAGCAGGGTTCTGAACTTGATGACATGTTCATTTTTGTGATAAATTGTTTGGCTTAAAACAAACATCACATCTTCCAGGACAAGCTCATCAACTTCATTAGTCCTTATATTCTACTCTTGCCCATCCATAGTTGTGTAGTATAACTTTAAAGTTTTTCCATGGTTGTGGGGAAGTTTTTGTTGTCATTGATGGCTTTCCTCAACTTCTCAATTACCCCCCTCAAGTCTCTATTTAGCGTTGTTCTATTAGGCACTATTTTCTTGAAAAGTGTTAATTGTTTTGCATCCATTCTCCTCAACCAGTTAAGAGTGACTGTGAACTCTGACCTACTTTTCATCAGGATGACAATTATTTTTTCTTTATTGCCATTTACCCTGACATTTATGCTTTTTATGGAGTGCATAAATGCTAGGCTCTTTTGTCTACCATCCCTCAGAGTTTTAGTAAGAGTGAATGTTCCATATGTTACAGGAGTAGGACCTTGAGCTTTAGCTTAAGATGATTCAGGTTTGGTAACCTCAGGGAATATAGGATTTTATTTGTCTTTATCCCCTGATGCACCTTTAGGGGGCTTAGATTGCTTGGGTTGAGTTTTCTTGGAGGATCTTAGCTTGACACTTCCTTTCTTTTTTTTGTTCTTCTTTCTTCTCCTTTTTCGCAGCCATCTCCTCTTCCTGTTGAAGTTTTTGTGCATAGAGTGCATCAACTTCCACCAATTTCTTGTCCTGAGAAAGCTCCACTTTCCCATCAATTAGGGCTTCAACCGGTGTTGGAAAGTGAGATGTCTTCATGCCATATCCAAGTAGCTTAGGTCCTGATTGAGTAAGGGTTTTTTTTCTGGGTTCTTCAATCAGGACACCCTTACCCTTGTCCTTGGCTTTTGGAGCTAGTTGTAAGAAGGAGCAATCACACCCCCTAATGGTTGACTTGTAGATTTCTCAACAACAACCCTTAATGATAGCTTTGAAGATTTCTCCCCCTTTTTGACAGCATTATCAATGGAAGTTGAGAGTTGAGACGTGACTTGAAGAATTTGTTGACCAATGTCAGCCATAGATAGTTGCAGAGCTTCCATGCTTGTGAGTCGGGTGTCGAACGCAGATAGTTGTTGGTCAACACTATCAATGAGCTTCTTAAATTTGAGCAAAGAATGGCTTGTGGAAAAAGAATCAACATTGTCTATACATTTTGTATTTTCTCTGTAACTAATGTATGTAGTTTGTGAGATTCAACGTCTATAAATTGACCTAGCATAATTTGTGATTTTAGAATCTTTACTAGGACAGGATCTGTGGCACGTGAGAGCTCCTGCTCGAGTAGTTTTATTGTATCTGACATGTGATTCTTCTGATAGTATAAATCAACCCCCATGAGTTGAGAAAAATCACCCATAGGAGTGTCACTTTAATCACTACTAGAAGAATCTGGTGTATGTACATCATCTAAATTTTCTCTATTTTTTTTATTTACAAGGATCTCATCCTTATCTCCCTTAAGCTCTTCTTTTTATGTGCCTTCTAAGGCATCACTCTTTATCTCTTCTTTTTCATTGCCTTTTAAGGCAATACTCGTTGTCTCTCCTTTTGCCAAGGTCCTCTCAGAGGGTTGACCTTACCTCTCTTCACTATATATTTTCTCACTCTCACTAAAAATTGTCCTAGTAGGGCTCCTATGGGCTAAGATCTCATCAATTGTGGATAGTGTTAACAAAGCATTTACAATAAAGAATCTATAGTTGAGAGTTGAGAAGTGGAAGGAGATTGTGTGTATGTACAATTGGGAATGTATAAGTATTTATTAAGGAATTATTTACAATGTTTCTGTTTTTCCAGTGAGATAGTCGAGAACTTGTAGGGGGGGAGGGGTTGAATACAAGTTCTTTGAATTCTTTTGGTTTACTTGTTCTTTAAGAAATTAACTTTTCTTGCGGAATATAAAGAACAAGAACTCAAATCAATTTATAAACAATTGCTTTTATTGATTTTAACAATTGAATACAAATTCTAACAATCACAACAATATGATCGTCGGCTTCTTTTCTTTTCTATATAGTAAAGATACAAAACTATGAATTCTATCCAGCTTCGAATTACAATTTTCTATAAAACTAATTACAGCTTCTCAAAACTGAATTACTCAGTTTCCTATTCTAAATCAATGATGATTCAGCTTCCTTATTCAAATCAAACACGATCTTTCCTTTTTGATTAGGAACAGATTTCTGGCTTGTTTCCTTACCAGCTATGTCTTCAATAATATCTTGATCTACATGGAAGACATTCCTTATTCAATTCAAACTCTGTATCTCATCAGGGAATAAGTCACGACTAGTCCCTGACGGCTTCAGCTTTAGTCCCTGATCAAGTCATCATTTAGTCTCTGATCTTTTAGTCTCTGATCTTTTAGTCTCTGATGACGTCAGGTTGTATAGTTTTCGATAGAGTTATTAATCTCTGATGCTTTTAGGCTTAGTCTCCGATGCTTTTAAGCTTAGTCTCTGATGCTCTAGACTTAGTCTCCGATGACGTCAGCTTAGTCTCTGATGCACTAAACTTAGTCTCCGATGATGTAAGCATTAGTCTCTGACGCTTTATCTTTAATCCCCGATGACGTAAGCCATAATCTCCGATAGGCAAAATCCTTAGTCTCTAATAAGTGTTGCCTTCATCTCCGATAAGCCTTTTTGTAAACTTCGACGGATCAAATACACATTTTGACTTGTTGAAGCTTTGATACAACTTTCCAGCAGTTACTTACAAATAAAGAACGACTTTATCTCTTTACAAAGAATAAATAAATTACAACCAAAGAGATAACTACTGGCTACAAAACTTCAGTGTTACTATTTAACACTTTCTTTACATTTGTATATCTAAGTAATGTAAAGACAATAATCATCAAATGTTATAAAACCTAACAATCTCCCCCTAATTATGAATATCAGAATGATAAGCATAATTTCAAGGTTAATGATGATGTCAAAACTCAAAATTACAGATATTACTTAGAAAAAGAATAAAGAATTACTAACTACAAATGTACCTGAACTAAGATCTTTGATCTTCAACTCAGCTTCACCAAGACTCAGATTTAAATCCTATAAGTCTGGCTTCAAACATCAACAATCAACAAACAACTTCAACCTTTGTTGCTGCTGGCTACTGCTGCTGCTTCTAATTGTGACTGAAATAACTACTCTCCCCCTTTTTGACATTAGAATCTAAGGATTTGGAAGAAGTAGTAGCCTTGAGACCTGGGATCGTGAAGTGCTGGAACTTTGTATGTTTTGTGTCAATTTTAATCACGTCCTCAGAGACTGCTCTCGACCCCAAATTGGTCAAAGAATCCTGCCTGAGTTGGGCAGCTGCATCCCCTGTTCCGGAGCTTGTCCCAGCTTCTTCTGTTTGGATTATAATGGAGGTAGCAGAAGAAACTTGAGCTGCTAGTGTGATGGTTTCAACAGGTTTTAAAAATGCACCTGCTGAAAATTTCTCTCTTTTATTTTCTTCAAGGATCTCATCCTTTGCTCACACACTCTCCTTTTGCCTGGGGTTGAACACCCAGCTTCTCTATCTCTCCGTTTTCCAAGCATTCTAAAGCTTGACTCTCTTGTATCTGTATGTCCTCTCCTTTTTCCAGGTCAGGAGCCTGACTCTCACTAATTATTCTCACATCCTCACTCATATGGATATGTACACTTTGTCCTAAAGAAGTGAGGGGTAAAGGAGAATTACTTGTGACTGCATGGAGAGTGGGTTCCCTTTGTGTTTCTAGGGCTAGGGATCTCTCCATGGAATGAGTGTGAGAGCTTGTCTCGAGTATTGCCTCCTCTTGGGAAAAATTAAGAGGATTTGAATTTGTAGTATCAAAAGAATCAAGAATGGGAGAAAAAGGAGAAGAATGTACAGTTTGGAGTGTTGGTTGTTCCTCAGAAATTGAAAATTGAGAAACATCAATAGATAACTCTGTGTGTGCACTCCTAGTGTCACTCTGTTCTGGTATTTTCTCTCTCTGTGGTTCCTCTTGTTGGGGAACAAGAGGTTGTGCAGACTCTGTATATGTTGTTCTTGGATGGAACTTTCTTCAATGTCAACATCCTTTTGAGGGGATATGGACAGTTCACTGTTTTTCCTTATATCCTCCATTGCCTTTTGGGAAGCAATGGATTCCTTTTGGCTTAGGGTTAGAACTCTCTTCTTTCTCTAAGGTGCCACCTCAGCTTCTTTATCTCCCTCATCCTTACTTACTACCTTAATTATTTTTTTTTTATTGGGAGCTTTGTGATGGCTGTTTGAGTCTTTGCAACCACAGTCTTTTGGAAAACTGTGGAGGGGGCTATAAATTGTTGTTGTGAAGTGGTTGGAGGATTAATAGGGATTTGGTTTTCAGTATCCTTAAAAGATAACAAAGAATAAAGGTTTAGAAGCCTATCAATGAGAGTAGATCTCATGACAGGAGGGAAAAATAAAGGAACCTTTACCTTTGCATATTTGTGCTTCACATCAGTAAAAATTCTTTTACTCTGCAAAATAGTTGGTACAACTTGCATGCCAGTAATGTTAAGGTTAGGGATTAGATAATATGCAATCATCATCAAAAACCTAGCATAATAAATTTTATTTTTATTACTGGATTTAAGTTTTACCAAAAGATTTTGCAGAATTAAAAGCCCAATGTTTAGATGTCTATTATACAACACACTAAAAGCAATTTGTTGTGTGAGTGTAGTGATAGCATCATAGCCAATGCATTTAGAAGTAAAAGCTTTTGTAATAATGTTAAAGAACAGTGACCACTCCTTCCTTAGATGGGGTCGTGTGATAGACCCAATAGAAACAATTTCTGAAGAATAATGTAAATTTTTAAACATAGCAAAAATTTCTTCATCAGAGGCAGGTGAATCAAAGTTTTCATACACAGGTAAATGTAAAGCATTATTAACAACAGTATGATCGATATTATAAACAGTATTATCATACCTGAAACTTACCACAGGAGAGTCAGCATCCTCGTCCTAGACAGTAGCAGTGGACCACATAGCCGTGACAACTTCAGCAGCTTATGTCAGAGCTTTGTATATGGCATAGGAAAGTGTGGAGTTTTGAAAAAAATCCACGAAAGGATGGTACTGTGCTTCAAATTCATGTTTCTTAGCCACCCCTGCATGGTTAGTCTTTATGATATCAAAGTCTCCAAACTTAAAACATACTGTTTTGGTCGCCATTGAAGAGATCTGTGTGAACTTGTGAAGAAATTCTTTGAAAAAGGGTTAAATTGCAGAGTGTTTGTAGAGAGAAAATAATTTCAAAGCTTGAGAGATTGTGATTGCAAAGGTGTTTGAATTTACTTTTATCAAAGTGTTAGAAACGTTTGCAATTCTGAGTGAATTATGGATAACGACTAGTTTACCCTTGATCGGAGATTGCCCTAATCTCTGACATGTTCACTCATACGAGACTAGGCCCGATTAGTCTCCGATAGTTCATTTTTGATTGAGTCAGAGACTAATCAAAAACACTGTCGGGGACTAAGGTAGTCTCCGATAGTTCATTTTTGATTGAGTCAGGGACTAATCAAAAACAACTGTCAGGGACTAAGATAGTCTCTTACTCTTAAGCTTTCAGGGACTAAGAAAATGTAGTCCCTGCTACAATTTTGTTTTTCAAAACATTTCCAACAATCAAGTTAATGATTATTAGCTACAAAAATTTTGTTTCACTAAATCAGCTTCAACCAGAAATTAAATTCTAGCTACTAAAATTTTTGTTCACAAGAACAGCTGCAATCTAGAAATTAAATTCTAGCTTCTAAAATTCTATCCATTAAGAACAGCTTCACCCAGAAGTTAAATTCTAGCTACTAAAATTTCTGTTCATTAAGAACAACTTCAACCAGAAATTAAATTCTAGCTACTAAAACTTCTGTTCATTAAGAACAACTTCAAACTAGAAATTAAATTCTAGCTTCTCACAACTAAACAACTTGTTTTCTCAGATTGTAATCAATTTTTAGAGACATAATTCAACATTCCTAACTCATAGACTAATCTAGTAAATGTAGATTCATCTAAAGGTTGTGTGAATATGTCTGCAAGTTGTTTATCAGTTGTAACCCAGTGCAATTCAATATTTCCTTCACTTACATGTTCTCTTATGAAGTGATATCTAATATCTATGTGTTTTGTTCTTGAATGTTGCACTGGATTTTCTGTTATAGCTATGACACTTGTATTATCACAATAGATTTGAATTTTGGATAATAACATACCATAGTCTAGGAGTTGATTCTTAATCCACAGGATTTGAGCAGAGCAACTCCCAGCTGCAATATATTCAGCTTCTGCTGTTGAAGTAGAAACTGAATTTTGTTTCTTGCTAAACCAAGAAACAAGTCTGCCTCCAAGAAGTTGGCAGCTTCCACTTGGGCTTTTCCTATCAAGCTTGTAACCTGCATAGTCAGCATCTGAATAACCAATTAGTTTAAAATCAGATTCTTTGGGATACCATAAACCAAGGTTTGGGGTACCCTTTAGATATTTGAGTATTCTTTTTACAGCAATCAAATGTAACTCTCTAGGGTTAGCTTGAAATCTAGCACATAAACATGTAGCAAACATTATATCAGGTCTACTTGCAGTTAGATATAAAAGAGAGCCTATCATGCCTCTAAAGCTAGTAATATCAACTTTCTTTCCTTTTAAATCCTTATCTAGCTTAGTGACAGTAGGCATGGGTGTTTTTGCAGATGCACAATCAACCAAATCATATTTTCTCAATAAGTTTTTGATATACTTGGATTGACTGATAAACATTCCATCAGTTGATTGTTTTATTTGCAATCCTAAGAAAAATGTTAATTCTCCCATCATACTCATTTCGTATCTAGACTGCATTAGTTTGGAAAATTTTTCACAAAGTTTTTCATTTGTAGAACCAAATATAATATCATCTACATATATTTGCACAAGTATTATGTCAAAGCCTTGTTTTCTATAAAATAAAGTTTTATCTATGATACCTCTAACAAAATTGTTTTCAAGTAAAAATTGAGATAGAGTATCATACCAGGCTCTTGGTGCTTGTTTTAAGCCATAAAGTGCTTGTCTAACCTGTAGACATGATTTGGAAGTTTGGAGTCCACAAAATCTGGGGGTTGGCAAACATAGACTTCCTCTTCTAATTTTCCATTCAAGAAAGCACTTTTGACATCTATCTGGTACACCTTGAAGTTCTTGTAGGCTGCAAAAGCCAAGAAGATTTTGATTGCTTCAAGTCTTGCTACTAGTGCAAAAGTTTCATCATATTCTATTCCTTCTTCTTGAGAATATCCTTTTGCAACCAGTCTTGGTTTATTTCTTATGATTGTACCAGTTTCGTCCAATTTATTTCTGAAGACCCATTTGATACCTATAATTGATCTATTCCTTGGTTTGGGTACCAGTCTCCAGACTTTGTTTCTTGTGATGCATGACTATTATCCAGTCAGGATCTTGAAGTGCTTCCTCAATTTTCTTTGGCTCAATCTTTGAGAGAAAGCTGAGATATAAACATTCATTTTCAGTTGCACTTCTAGTCTTGTCTCTGATGAATCTCTCAATACAAAGCATTTACAACCAAACACATGTAAAAACTTGAGAGTTGGTTTTCTCCCAGTCATCAATTCATAAGGTGTTTTGTTGTATGCTTTGTTTATCCAGGATCTGTTATGTGTAAAGCAAGCAGTGCTTATAGCTTCCTCCCAAAAATAAGTTGGAAGCTTTGACTCTTGTAACATGGTCCTTGCTGCTTCAATAAGGATTTTGTTTTTCCTCTCAACAACTCCATTTTGTTGAGGGGTTCTTGGAGCTGAGAATTGATGTGTTATTCCTTTTTTAGTGCAGAATTCAATAACTTGGGTATTCTTGAATTATGTTCCTCTATCACTCCTTATTACCCTTACTGTTTTTCCTAACTCAGTTTCTATCTTCTTGATATGATCAATTATCAACTGAGCATCTTCATCTTTTGTGTAGAGGTATTTTACCCAAGTATACCTCGTGTGATCATCCACTATAACCAAAGCATATCTATTCCTTAAGATAGACATCACATTCACTTGACCGAATAAATCCATGTGTAGCAACTGTAAAGGGTCAGTGATTGATGTTGCTGGTTTGCTTTTGAATGATATACTTCTTTGTTTCCTTTTCTGGCATGAATCACACAATCCATCTTGTGTAAACTTCAATTGTGGAATGTCAGCTACCAATCCTTTCCTCACTAGCTTGTTGATATTCTTGAAATTCAAGTGGGAAAGCTTCTTGTGCCAAAGCCAACTTTCATCAGTTGAAGCTTTGTTGTAGAGACATGTGATTTGATCAGAGAAAGAGATAAGGTTTGCAACATACAAATTTCCTTTTCTTTTCCCTGTCAATATCACATTATCAGATTCTTTGTCACACACCAAGCATTTATCTTCTTTAAAGGTGACATTGAATCCCTTATCACATAGTTGACTCACACTCAGTAAATTATGTTTTAAGCCATCAACTAGTGCTACTTTAGTGAAGATGACATCTCCATGTTCAACACTGCCATAACCCTTGGTATGGCCTTTGTTGTCATCTCCAAAAGTGACTTTTGGGCCACTTTTATCTTCATACTATTTTAGCAGGGACTTATCTCCAGTCATGTGCCTTGAACATCCACTATCCAAGTACAATGTTTTCTTCTTTTTGCCCTTTGTAGAATCACTTGACTCGTCACTTCGAGCCATCAGGGCAAAGTTGACAACTTCTTCCTCAGAATCACTGTCAATCCAATCTTTACCCTCAGTAATCAAGGCTTTGCTCTTTGATTTAACCTTCTTGTTAGCAAAGTCATTCCCCATTTTCCTTGATTTTTCATCCTTAGATCTATCACTAGATCTAGGCTTCCTGCACTCATTGGCAAAGTGCCCTAACCCATCACAGTTATAACATCTTATTTTCTTTAAGTCGAAGGTCACAGTTTGACCTTGACGTTTAGGGTTAGGCTTCCTTGACGATCTCCTTCCTTTTCTACTAGCCCTAAATTTCTTGAATTGTTTCACCATGAATGCCATGAATTCCTCCATGTCATCATCAGTTTCCAGTTCATCTTCCTCATCAGTTGAGCTAGCATTGGAAGTTTCATCATCAAGCTTCTCTTGAGACTTGTTTGTCTCAACCATTAACGCAATTCCTTTGTCCCTGCCATGTATACGTTGTCGTTTCTCTACCTCAAGTTCATAAGTCTTTAAATTGTCATAGAGTCTGTCCAGTGTGAGTGTGTCCAAGTCATGAGCCTCTCTTATAGCCGTAGTCTTTGGATCCCAACTTGGTGGGAGAGATCTCATGAACTTGGTGTTGACATCCTCATTATCATAAGACTTTCCAAGTATCTTCAAGTTATTCAACAAAGTATTGAACCTGTCATAAACTGTCGTTATTGGTTCAGTCCCCTCACACAGGACTTTGATGGTGTCCCAAATTTGTTTAGTTGTTGTGCAATTGATAATGCTTGTGAACATATTTTTGTCAATACCATTGTAGAGTATGTTCATAACCTTAGCATCCTTTAACACTTGCAACTTGTCTTCGTTTGTATAATCACTTTTAGGAGCAAGTTCAAAGTGTTCGGCCATAACAGATCCTTCAACAATTTTAGTAGGAATAAATTTCCTGGGGTAGATACGGACCCTTCTCAATCCTATCAATATAATCTGGATCTGTTGCTCTCAAGTGCATGTACATCTTTTGCTTCCAAATAGGATATTCTTCTCGTTTCAGAATTGGAATCCTGGTTCCACCATCACGACTTCCTGCATAAGCCATTATGCTAGAGCTGCTTGCTTCATCGTTGGCCATCTCTTGGAACGTATTAATTGAATAAATTCAATTAAAGGCTCTAATACCAATTGTTTTCCCAATGAGATAGCCGAGAACTTGTAGAAGGTGGGGGTTGAATACAAGTTCTTTGAATTCTTTTCGTTTACTTGTTCTTTAAGAAATTAACTTTTCTTGCGGAATATAAAGAACAAGAACTCAAATCAATTTATAAACAATTGTTTTTATTGATTTTAACAATTGAATACAAATTCTAACAATCACAACAATATGATCGTCGGCTTCTTTTCTTTTTTGTATAGTAAAGATACAAAACTATGAATTCTATCCAGCTTCGAATTATAATTTTCTGTAAAACAAATTACAGCTTCTCAAAATTGAATTATTCAGTTTCCTATTCTAAATCAATAATGATTCAGCTTCCTTATTCGAATCAAACACGATCTTTCCTTTTTGATTAGGAACAGATTTCTAGCTTGTTTCCTTACCAACTACGTCTTCAATAATATCTTGATCTACGTGGAAGACATTCCTTATTCAATTTGAACTCTGTATCTCAATAGGGAATAAGTTATGACTAGTCCCTGACGGCTTCAGCTTTAATCCTTGATCAAGTCATCATTTAGTCTCTGATCTTTTAGTCTCTGATCTTTTAGTCTCTGATGACGTTAAGTTGTATAGTCTTCGATAGAGTTATTAATCTCTTATATTTTTAGTCTTAGTCTCCGATGCTTTTAAGCTTAGTCTCTGATGACGTCAGCTTAGTCTCTGATGCTCTAGACTTAGTCTCTGATGCACTAAACTTAGTCTCCGATGACGTAAGCATTAATCTCTGACGCTTTATCTTTAATCCCCGATGACGTAAGCCGTAGTCTTCGATAGGCAAAATCCTTAGTCTCTGATAAGTGTTGCCTTCATATCCGATAAGCCTTTTTGTAAACTCCGACGGATCAAATACATATTTTGACTTGTTGAAGCTTTGATACAATTTTCCAGCAGTTACTTACAAATAAAGAACGACTTTATCTATTTACAAAGAATAAATGAATTACAACCAAAGAGATAACTACTGGCTACAAAACTTCAGTGTTACTATTTAACACTTTCTGTACATTTGTATATCTAAGTAATCTAAAGACAATCATCATCAAATGTTATAAAACCTAATAGTTTCCTATATCCCCTAATTGATAATCAATGATTGTGTCATTTATAAAAGAGTCAATCATTAACAGATCATGACTCTCAATCACTAAATCATGTCGAATGGGCTCCTCCATGAAATGAGAAATTGGAGGATCTGATGTCATGACACTTAGTGTTTGTGTCATAACATCTGAAGAAATTTGAGGTAAGGAAAAAGAAGGGAGAGGTGTAGAAGGGAGTTTTGGCTGAATCACAAAATGAGGAAGTGATCCATCAAAAGAAGTTGTGTGTGCACTCATTATGTCCATTATCTGCAAGGGGCTCTCATAGAACCTAATCAAAGTTTCATCAGGGCTTGTAGCTAGTGTATGTGCCTCACGTAACGTTGTCCCTGGTTGGGGACTTTGTTCAATAATTGAGTCCTTTTGGGAAGAAACAACTAGAGATGTGTGTGATTCCTTATTAAGGTCAGTATCTTGTTGGAAGGATACTGCCTTGTTTGGTTTAGAGTCAGCCCTCTTGGATTTCTTCCTCTTCTTCTACTTCTCCAAGCCAGTCACTCTCTCTCCTTACTCCCCCTCAATTGATGAGGTTACTTCTAAGGATTTTTTTTTATTACCCGTAGTCTTTTAGGAGATTAAAGGCTAGGCTATAGAGAGTTGTTGTGTAGAAACTGGTGATACTACTTGGGCAGACTGAGAAGTGGTAATGATCTCAGTCATAGTAGTTGAAATGAAATAGGAGGTTGATAAGGAGATTGTGTTACAGTTACATGTGACATGTGTTGTGGAAACACAAAAAGGGCGTCTATGTATGCCTTCTTGTTGATTTCCGTGAACAATCTTTTTGTTTGCTTGAAGCACTGGATTGTCATGTTACCATTCTCAATAGAAATATTAGACAATTGAGCATTAATAAGTAACATAAGAAATCTCATGTAATATACCTCTGATTTCCTAGAGGTTTTCTCTCCAAATTTTGTTACTAGGTCATCAAAAATTAGCTTGCCTATATTTATTTTAACATTTTTTAGAATGGCATAAGCTATTTTAAGCATTAGTGATGTGATGACTTCAAAATTACAAGATTTTCCTGAAAAAACCTTGGTTATAGTGTCAAAGAGAAAGGATAGTTCTCTATTGACATTTATGCGCTTTAAGTCCTTAAACTTAAGGGCTTGAGGGTTATCAGTCCTATAGCCTAGTTCAACTACGAAGTTTAACAACTCTAAGTCTGAAGGAACTTCCACAACCTCAGTGTTGGGCAAATCTAATGCAATATTTAAGAGAGAATGAAAGATCTTACCCTTTTGACCTTTCATAAAGAAGGAGATTGATTTTATGTGAGAACCTAAAATTTTAAATGAGTTTTGTTATTTAATTAATTCATTTTGGAATTTATTTTATGCATGGAGGTTCAATTTCTTTTATTTGGAACGAATCATGAAAGTGCGATGGCAATGTGATGTCCAAAATTCAATGATTCCAGTTCCTTTATAAAAACCATCAAAGGGATATGAAGTGCATTAATCTCAAAATCTTGTATGAGATTAATTTAATCAAGCATGAACAAAGATTGATGTTATGGAATATGAGTGTGAGATTAAGTAATTTAGCTTATACGAAGATGGAAGGAGTTACGAGTGAAGTTACTTGATTAGTAGGCAGGTTGGGTGGCAACAATTGATTAAAGACAAGTTGCATGTGTGACAGCAGCTGCTTGTTACTTGTATTAGCTGTTAAGAATCATGATGAGCTGTCGTTTTACTGTCCAGATTAACCAATCATTTTATTTCAAAGATTAATCTCAGCCTACTATAAATACCTCATTCAGAGATAAAATTTTAATCTCTTTTCTAAAAAATTTTCTTCTAAAGTTTTTCTCTAAACTTACCATCTTCATAAATTTCCAAGTTCTTCTTTTGGGAAATTATTCTCAGACAAACTTTAATTTCTCTCTTAAAGACGAAGAGGTAAGAACCTGGTACTCTACTCAGTTTCTTTCATGCATAGCATCAAAGATTTATTAACCTTGTATGCTAAGTTTTCAAGAAGGAAAAAAACTTTAAAGGATTATATTCCTTTGCATTTACATATTTATGAGGCATCCTAGGTTGAGTTTGTTCATGTTAGGTCTTCCATCAAAACGAAGACAAGCTCTATGTTAGTCTCTGATAAGTTAATGTTAATCTCTGACGAGATAATATTAGTCTCTGATGACGTCAACCTTTGTCTCCGATGGGTTGAGATGGCGTCATCAGTCTCCGATGAGATATTTGTTAATCTCTGCTGACTAATATGTTAGTCTCTGATAAAATACTTTAGTCTCTGATGAGATAGATGTTTTCCCAGTGAGATGCCGAGAACTTGTAGAAGGGGGGGGGGGGGTTGAATACAAGTTCTTTGAATACTTTTTGAATTACTTATTCTTTAAGAAATTAAATTTTCTTGCGGAATATAAAAAACAAAAACTCAAATCAATTTATAAACAATTGCTATATTGATTTCACAACTGATTACAAATTCTAACAATCATACTATGATCGTCAACTTCTTTTCTATTATGTATAGGAAAAGATACAAACTATGAAAAACCTATACAACTTCAAAATTACAAAATCTCTGTAAAACTAATTACAGCTTCTCTCAAAACTGATTTCTCAGTTTTCCTATTCTAAATCAATATTGATTCAGCTTCCTTATTCGAATCAATTACAATCTTTCCTTTTTGATAAGAACAGATTTCTGGTTAGTTTCCTTTCCAGCCACGTCTTCAATAATATCTTGCTTTACGTGGAAGACAATCCTTATTCAATTCGAACTCTGTATCTCTCAGGAATTAAATCACTATTAGTCCCTGATGCTTCATCTTTAGTCTCTGGTGACGTCATCACTAGTCTCTGGTCTTTTAGTCCCTAATGACGTCAGATTGTGTAGTCTCCGATAGAGTTATCTAGTCTCCGATGATTTAAGGCTTAGTCTCTGATGACGTCAGCTTAGTCTCTGATGCTTTTAACTTTAGTCTCCGATGACGTAAGCTTTAGTCTCCGACTCCTTTAGATAACAAATCCTTAGTCTCTGACAAGTTTTCCTAGTCTCCGACAAGCCTTTTTGTAAACTCCAATGGATCAAATACACATTTTGACTTACTAAAGCTTTGCTACTCCATTCCAACAGTTACTTACAAATAAGAAATAATTATATCTCTTTACAAAGAATGAAAGAATTACAAACAAAGAGATAACTCCTGACTACAAAACTTCAGTGTTACTAATTAACACTTTCTATACATTTGTACTCTAAGTAATCTAAAGACAATCATCATCAAATGTTCTAAAACCTAACAATCTCCCCCTAATTATGAATATTAGAATGATAAGCATAATTTCAAGGTTGATGATGATGTCAAAACTCAATTTACAATTACTTAGAAAAATAATAATGAATTGCTAACTACAAATGTATTCTGAACTAAGATCTTTGATCTGTTGTTCAGCTTCCACCAAGACTCAGGTTTAAATCCTATAAGTCTGGTTTCCTTCTTGATTTCTTCTCTGCCTCTTCCATCTCTTTATTTTTCTTCTTGGTTATGGCTGCTTTTTGTGCAATTGATCTCCTTGTAAAGATTTTCTTCTTATTTGCCTCCTCCTCCTCCTTAGCTACTGCCATATCCTTCTCCTCTTGAATTTTCTGAGCTAGTAGTGCATCGGATTCTATCAGTTTATGTTGTTGAGGATAGACCAACTCCACTTTCCCATCCACTATCAGTTCAACTGGAGTGGGAAAGTGAGTTGTCTTCATGGCATCCCCCATTAGCTTAGGTTGTCTTGGTTGAGTAGTGGTTTGCTTCTTTGAATCTTCAACCATAACCCCCTTGCCTTTGTCTTTGATTGTAGGGGCTTGTGCAGAGGAAGAAGGAGATGCTGTTGTTGCTATTGTTGTTGCTGCTACTGTTGTTGTTGTTGTTGGAAGTTGTGTTGTTGTTGCTTTTGTTGCTGCTTCAAGATCCGAATGTTTCTTTAGGATCCTATCCAACATTGCTTACAATTCTGCATCAAGGACAGGACCAGACTTTTGCTTTTGTACAGGAACATTGGATGAACCACTTTCCCCCTTTTTGACATCAGCATCTTTGGGTTAAGAGGAGGTGCCCAGATTTGGAATTGCTTGCATCAGTAGTTGTTCCATTCGGTCTTGTTTTTGGATCAGGAGTTGAACATTTGCTTCAAGGGCTTGAAGTCAACTGTCAGTTTTGGACTTGTCTTTGATAAGAGTATCAATTGCAGTGATAGTCCTCCTTGGCAAGTGTCCTTCATAGCACCTTCTCATTTTTTCTGTCTCCAACTCCATCCTTTCCTCCATTCTCTTCACTGCACCATTTATTCCAGTAACCAAGTAGTGGTGAAACTTTGTATGTTTCTTATCCACCTTGGTTACTTCTTCAAGAATATCTTTAACTGATGGTGCAGAGGCAGTTGACCCTATGTTGGTCACATAATCCTGCCTTAAATGAGCGGTTGCTTCCTCCAGTGTGTTGGAATAGGTGGCTCCAACCATTCATCAACATTTATCTCTGGAGCTTCTTCGTGCACAGGTTCATCTGCAAGTCGTGTCTTCAATGCAGAAATGTGGTCTTGTCTTTGTTGTAGACCATATAACATCTCAAAATCAACATTGGACATCTCAGAAATAATATTTAAGGCTGCATCCCCTGTGCCTGAACTGTTCCCAGTTTCTTATGTTTGGATATTTGTGGAGGGAGCAGAAGAAACTTGAGCTTCTTGTGAGCTGGTTTCAACAAGTTGTAAAAATGCACCTGCTGAAAATTTCTCTCGTTTATTTTGTTCAAGGATCTCATCCTTGCTCACACCCTCTCCTTTTGTCTGGGGTTGGGCACCCAGCTTCTCTTGCTCTCCTTTTTCCAAGCTTTCTAAAGCTTGACTCTCTTGTTTGTTTATATCCTCTCCTTTTTCCAGGACAAGAACCTGACTCTCACTATTTATTCTCACATCCTCACTCATATGGATGGGTGCACTCTGTCCTACATAAGTGGGGGTTTGAGAAGTACTTATGACTGCATAGATAGGGGGTTCCCTTTGTATATCTTGGGCTAGGGATCTATCCATGGAATGTGTTTGAGAGCTTGTCTCGAGTATGGGCTCCTCTTGGGAAAAATCAAGAAAATTTAAATGTGTAATATCAAAAGAATCAAGTATGGGAGAAGAAGGAGAAGAATGTACAGTGTGGAGTGTTAGCTGTTCCTCAGACATTGAAAATTGAGGAACATCAGTTGATGAATCTGTGGGTGCACTCCTTGTGTCACTCTTTTCTTTTATTATCTCTCTTTGGGGTTTCTCTTGTTGGTGAACAAGAGGTTGTGCAGACTCTGTACAGTGTGTTCCGGGTTGGAAACTTTCTTCAATGTCAACATCCTTTGGGGAGGATGGTGACAGTTCACTATTTTTCTTTATAACCTCCATTGCTTGTTGGGAAGCAATGGATTGCTTTTGGCTAAAGGTTATTAATCTCTTCTTTCTCTGAAATGGTACTTCAGCTTCTTGTTCTCCCTCATCCTCACTTACTCCCTCAATTATTTTTCTTTTTATTGGGAGCTTCTTGGCTGTCTTTGTTTTTACAACCACAGTCTTTTGGGAAACTATGGAAAGGGCTATGGATTGGTGTTGTGAAGTGTTTGGAGGATTAATGGGGGTTTGGCTTTCAATATCCTCAAAGAATTGTAAAAAATAAAGATTTGGAAGCCTGTCAATGAGAGTAGATCTCATGACAGGAGGGAAAAATAAAGGAACCTTTACCTTTGCAGATTTATGCTTCACATCACTAAAATTTCTTTTACTCTGCAAAACAGTTGCTACAACTTGCAATCCAGTAATATTAAGGTTAGGGATTAGATAATAAGCAATCATTATCAAAAACCTAGCATAATAAATTTTATTTTTATTACTAGATTTTAGTTTTATCAAAAGATTTTGCAGAATTAAAAGCCCAATGTTTAGATGTCTATCATACAACACACTAAAAGCAATTTGTTGTGTGAGTGTAGTGATAGCATCATAGCCACTGCATTTTAAAGTAAATGCTTTAGTTATTATATCAAAGAACAATTGACCACTCGTGCCTGAGATGGGGTCGTTTAATAGACCCAACAGAACTAATTTCAGCAGAATATTGTAAGTTTTTAAACATAGA
Organism: Centella asiatica; assembly: GCA_014636745.2. Lineage (NCBI taxonomy): Eukaryota > Viridiplantae > Streptophyta > Magnoliopsida > Apiales > Apiaceae > Centella > Centella asiatica. The sequence continues at coordinate 43,754,394 of CM025783.1, read as the reverse complement.
AAGAAGTTCTTCATCAGAGGTAGGGGAGTCAAAGTTTTCATACACAGGTAAGTGTAAAACATTATTAACAACAGTATGGTTGATATTATAAATAGTGTTATCATACCTAAAATTTACCACAAGAGAGTCAGTATTCTCATCCTGGATGGTTGCAGTGGTCCACATAGCCGTGATAACCTCAATGGCTTGGACGGGAGCTTCATAAATGGCGTAGGTTAGTGTTGAGTTTTGACGAAAATCCACGAAGGGGTGGTACTGAACTTCAAATTCATGCTTGTTAACCACCCCTGCATGGTTAGTCTTTATGAAATTGAAATCTCCAAACTGGAAACAGACAGTTTTAGCGACCATTGGAAGAGATATGTGAACTTTGAAGAAACTTTGAAAAAATGGTTAAATTGCAGAGAATTTGCAGATAGTAAATAATTTCAAAGCTTTAAGAGATTGTGATTGCAAATGTGTTTGATTTTATTTTTAGCAAAGTATGAGAAACGTTTACAATTCTTAAGATAGTGAACCGTTTTTGATCGTGGGTAGGATAACTACTAGATTACCCTCGATCAGAGATTGCCCTAATCTCTGAGAAGTTCACTCATAAGAGATTAGTCTCCGATAGTTCATTTTTGATTGAGTCAGAGACTAACCAAAAACGACGTCGGGGACTCAGGTGGTCTCCGATAGTTCAATTTTTAATTCAGTCGGGAACTAATTAAAAACAACTGTCGGGGACTAAGGTAGTCTCTGATAGTTCAATTTTTTAATTCAGTCGGGGACTAATTAAAACAACTGTCGGGGACTAGTTAGTCTCCGATAGTTCAATTTTTTAATTCAGTCGGGGACTAATTAAAAACAACTGTCAGGGACTAGTTAGTCTTCGATAGTTCAATTTTTTTAATTCAGTAGGGGACTAATTAAAAACACTATCAGGGACTAAGATAGTCTCTTTCTCTTAATCTTTCAAAATATTTCCAACAATCAAGTTTAATGATTATTAGCTTCAAAAATTCTATTATTTGATAACAGCTATATTCCAGAAATTAAATTCTAGCTTCTAAAATTGTGTTTAATTAAAAAACAGCTTCAATCCAGAAATTTAATTCTAGCTTCATACAACTAAACAACTTGTTTTCAAAAATTAATCAATTTGTAGAGGCAAAATTCAACATTCCTAATTCAGAAACTAATCTAGAAAGTATAGATTCATCTAAAGGTGTTGTGAATATGTCTGCAAGTTGTTTATCAGTTGTTACCCAGTGTAATTCAATATTACCTTCACTTACATGTTCTCTTATGAAGCGATATCTAATATCTATGTGTTTTGTTCTTGAATGTTGCACTGGATTTTCTGTTATTGCTATGGCACTAGTATTATCACAATAGATAGGAATTTTGGATAATGACATACCATAGTCTAGGAGTTGATTCTTGATCCATAGGATTTGAGCACAACAACTCCCAGCTGCGATGTATTCAGCTTCTGCTGTTGAAGTAGAAACTGAATTTTGTTTCTTGCTGAACCAAGAAACAAGTCTACCTCCAAGAAGTTGGCAGCTTCCACTTGTGCTTTTCCTGTCAAGCTTGCAACCACGCTTTTGGTGCTTGTTTTAAGCCATAAAGTGCTTTGTCTAACCTGTAGACATGATTTGAAAATTTGGAGTGCACAAAACCTGGGGGTTGGCATACATATACTTCCTCTTCCAATTTTCCATTCAAGAAAGCACTTTTGACATCCATCTGGTACACCTTGAAGTTCTTGTAGGCTGCAAAAGCCAAGAAGATTCTGATTGCTTCAAGTCTTGCTACTGGCGCAAAAGATTCATCATAATCTATTCCTTCTTCTTGAGAATATCCTTTTGCAACCAGTCTTGCTTTATTTCTTGTAATTGTACCAATTTCATCTAATTTATTTCTAAAGACCCACTTGGCACCAATTATTGATCTATTCCTTGGTTTGGGTACCAGTCTCCAGACTTTGTTTCGAGTGAATTGGTTTAACTCCTCTTGCATGGCAATTATCCAGTCAGGATCTTGAAGTGCTTCCTCAATTTTCTTTAGCTCAATCTTTGAGAGAAAGCTGAGATATAAACATTCATTTTGAGTTGCACTTCTAGTCTTGACTCCATCTTCTAGACTTCCAATAATCAAATCTGGTGTGTGGTCTCTCAACCATGGAATTGCACGATGCAGATTTGACCTTGAAGTGGAGGCTTCATTTTCTAGATTGATGTTGTCCAATCTAGCTTCATGATCAGAGACTGCTCCCCTTAAACCATTGACTTCTTCATTATTAGCTCCCCCTGAGCTATTTATCTCTATAGTCCCTGGTGTCAAGATAGTCTCCGATTGTGCATCAGTGACACTTGTCCCTGGTGAACCATTAGTCTTCGATTTAATACTAATGTCACCAGTTTCTTGTGTTTCATCTAATACTCTAGTCTCTGGTAGAGCATTAGTCCTTGGTACTTCATGCACAACTGTTAACTCCCCCTCAATTATATAGGGATCATTATTATCTTGGAGTTTTTTAATAGTCTCTGATGGATATTCCCATGCATCCAATTCATTCTCAAAACTGAGAGGTTCATGCAATCCTTGTCCAATCATTCCTGGAATTTTTCTATCATCAAATACAACTTGTATTGATTCCACAATGATCTTTGTTCTTAGATTATATACTCTATATGCCTTACTTGACAGAGAGTAACCTAAGAAGATTGCTTCATCAGACTTGTTATCAAATTTTCCTCTTGTCTCTGATGAATCTCTCAGTACAAAGCATTTACAACCAAACACATGTAAAAACTTGAGAGTTGGTTTTCTCCAGTCATTAATTCATAAGGTGTTTTGTTGTATGCTTTGTTTATCCAGGATCTGTTCTGTGTAAAGCAAGCAGTGATTATAACTTCCTCCCAAAAATAAGTTGGAAGCTTTGACTCTTGTAACATGGTCCTTGCTGCTTCAATAAGGGTTCTGTTTTTCCTCTCAACAACTCCATTTTGTTGAGGGGTTCTTGGAGCTGAGAATGGATGAGTTATTCCTTTTTTAGTGCAGAATTCAATAACTTGGGTATTCTTGAATTATGTTCCTCTATCACTCCTTATTACCATTACTATTTTTCCTGACTCAGTTTCTATCTTCTTGATATGATCAATTATCAACTGAGCATCTTCATCTTTTGTGTAGAGGTATTTTACCCAAGTATACCTCGTGTGATCATCCACTATAACCAAAGCATATCTATTCCTTAAGATAGACATCACATTCACTTGACCGAATAAATCCATGTGTAGCAATTGTAAAGGGTCAGTGATTGATGTTGCTGGTTTACTTTTGAATGACACACTTCTTTGTTTCCATTTCTGGCATGAATCACACAATCCATCTTATGTAAATTCCAATTGTGGAATGCCAGCTACCAATCCTTTCCTCACAAGCTTGTTGATGTTCTTGAAATTCAAGTGGGAAAGCTTCTTATACCAAAGCCAACTTTCATCGGTTGAAGCTTTGCTATAGAGACATGTGATTTGATCAGTAAAAGAAATAAGGTTTGCAACATACAAATTTCCTTTTCTTTTTCCTATCAAAATCACATTATCAGATCCTTTGTCACACACTAAGCATTGATCTTCTTTGAAGGTGACATTGAATCCCTTATCACATAGTTGACTCACACTAAGTAAATTGTGCTTTAAGCCATCAACTAGTGCTACTTCGGTGAAGATGACATCTCCATGTTCAACACTTCCATATCTCCTCGTATGGCCTTTGCTGTCACCTCCAAAAGTGACTTTTGGGCCACTTTTCTCTTCATACTGTTTTAGCAGGGACTTATCTCCAGTCATGTGTCTTGAACAACCACTATCCAAGTACCATGTTTTCTTCTTTTTGCCCTGCACAGTAGAGAGTAACTAGTTTGAGATTTTTGGAACCCAGACTTTCTTGGGTCCTTTCTCACTAGTTGTAGACTCAAGACTTGACTCAGATTGAGTTGATTGTCTTTTTGCAGTTTTGACTTTAATTGGACAATCATTAGTCTTGCTACTTGTTTGTGAGAGACTGCCAAGTTTAGGGTTTTCATTGTTAATGCAAAGATTATTTAACCTTTTTACAGGTGTTTCATATTTTATTCTCTTTGAAGATGCAGTCTCAGTTATAGGAATTTTATTTTTGCTCCTACAGTTAACAGCTATGTGGTTGGGGTTACCACATACATGACATGTCTTTCTAGGAGCATCAAGCATTCTAGCATAATTTGTATATTTATTAATGCCGATTTTTCCATTCCTGTTTTTCTTATTTCTGCTTAACTCCACTAATTTTTCAGCCTTTTTGTCTGGAAGATTTTCCAATTTTTTATTTAATTGTGTCTTTGTCATAAACCCAATATTTAATCTTTTTGTTTCACCCTTATCAACAACATTCACTGTCTTTTGATCAATTTCTGTTTTTGCAGAGATTTGTTGATCTTGAGTGTTAATGAATTTGGATTCAATAACAGGAGAGACAAAATTAATTCTTTTTATAAAATTTGGCTTACCAGTTAAGGAGTTCACAGCTTCGAATAGATCATTTAAATCTGAACTCTTGTCTAGATTTTCATCATAACCTAGTCCAGATTTTTGACCTATTATTTGACACTCTACCAAGTCGGTTAACTTTTTAGAGAAAGTATTCCACTGTTTAATCTTAGCTTGAGCATTTTCAAGTTGCTCTACTAAGTAATTTTCCCTCTTTTTCAAAGCATCAATCATATGATGAGCTTTGTTTAAGTCAGACTTAATAGTGTCAAATTGTGTCAATCTCTCTTCAAGAAACTTGTTTGTTTTCAAGAAAATGTCACGTGATTCTTTTACATTGGTATATTCAATAGTTAAAGATCTAAAACTAACATGCAAATCAGACATATCTTTTTGTATGCTTTCAATGCTAGATGTGTCAAGTAAATCAAGCATATTAAAATTCTGAGTTGCATCACATACCTTTGTAGAATCACTTGACTCGTCATTTCGAGCCATTAGGGCAAAGTTGACAACTTCTTCATCAGAGTCGCCGTCAATCCAATCTTTACTCTCTGTAATCAAGGCTTTGCTCTTTGATTTAGCTTTCTTGTCAGCAAAGCCTTTCCTTGATTTTTCATCCTTAGATCTATCACTAGATGTAGGCTTCCTCCACTCATTGGCAAAGTGTCCTAACCCGTCACAGTTGTAACATCTTATCTTTTTTAAGTCGAAGGTGACTTTTTGACCTTCACGTTTAGGGTTAGGTTTCCTTGACGATTTTCTTCCTTTCCTGCTGGCCCTAAATTTCTTGAACTGTTTGACCATGAATTACATGAATTCCTCCATGTCATCATCAGAATCTAGTTCATCTTCCTGATTAGTCGAGCTAGCATTGGAAGATTCATCATCAAGCTTCTCTTGAGACTTGCTTGTCTCAACCATCAACGCAGCTCCTCTATCCTTGCCATGCATGCGTTGTCGTTGCTCTACTTCGAGTTCATATGTCTTTAGATTCTCGTAGAGCCTGTCCAGTGTGAGTATGTCCAAGTCATGAGCCTCTCTTATAGTTGTTGTTTTTGGATCCCAACTTGGAGGAAGAGATCTCATGAACTTAGTGTTGACATCCTCATTGTCATAAGACTTTCCAAGTATTTTCAAATCGTTGAGCAAAGTATTGAACCTATCATAAACTAACGTTATTGGTTCTCCAGGCTTTGCTTGAAATAACTCGTATTGTTGAGTCAACAATGATCTCTTGTTCTTTCGGACTTGGTCAGTCCCTTCACACAGGACTTTGATGGTGTCCCAGATTTGCTTCGATGTTGTGCAATTGATGATGCTTGTGAACATATTTTTATCAATTCCATTATAAAGTATGTTTATCACCTTAGCATCCTTCAACACTTGCAACTTGTCTTCGTTTGTATAATCACATTCTGGAGCAAGTTCAAAGTGTTCCCCCACAACATATTCATCGACGGTTTCAGCAGGAATAAATTTCCTGGGTAGATAGGGACCCTTCTCAATCCTATCAATATAATCTGGATCTGTTGCTCTTAAGTGCATGTACATCTTTTGCTTTCCACATCGGATATTCTTCTCTTTTAAGAATTGGAATTTTGGTACCACCATCAAGACTTCCCGCATATGCCATTATGTTAGAGCTGCTTGCTTCATCATTGGCCATCTCTTGGAACGTATTAATTGAATAAATTCAATTACAGGCTCTGATACCAATTGTTTTCCCAGTGAGATGCCGAGAACTTGTAGAACGCGGGGGTGGGGGGGGGGTGTTGAATACAAGTTCTTTGAATATTTTTTGAATTACTTGTTCTTTAAGAAATTACATTTTCTTGCGGAATATATAAAAAACAAGAACTCAAATCAATTTATAAACAATTGCTATATTGATTTCACAACTGATTACAAATTCTAACAATCATAATATGATCATCAACTTCTTTTCTATTCTGTATAGGAAAAGATACAAACTATAAAAAACCTATACAACTTCAAAATTACAAAATCTCTGTAAAACTAATTACAGCTTCTCTCAAAACTGATTTCTCAGTTTTCCTATTCTAAATCAATATTGATTCAACTTCCTTATTCGAATCAATTACAATCTTTCCTTTTTGATAAGAACAGATTTCTGGTTAGTTTCCTTTCCAGCTACGTCTTCAATAATATCTTGCTTTACGTGGAAGACAATCCTTATTGAATTCGAATTTTGTATCTCTCAGGAATTAAATCACTATTAGTCCCTGATGCTTCATCTTTAGTCTCTAGTGACGTCATCACTAGTCTCTGGTGCTTTTAGTACCTGATGACGTTAGATTGTGTAGTCTCCGATAGAGTTATCTAGTCTCCGATGCTTTAAGGCTTAGTCTCTGATGCTTTTAACTTTAGTCTCCGATGACGTAAGCTTTAGTCTTTGACGACGTAAGCCTTAGTCTCCGACAGGCAAAACTAGTCTCTGATAGATAACAAATCCTTAGTCTCTGACAAGTTTTCCTAGTCTCCGACAAGCCTTTTTGTAAACTCCAACGGATCAAATACACATTTTGACTTACTGAAGCTTTGCTACTCCATTCCAGCAGTTACTTACAAATAAGAAATAATTATATCTCTTTACAAAGAATGAGTGAATTACAAACAAAGAGATAACTGCTGGCTACAAAACTTCAGTGTTACTAATTAACACTTTCTGTACATTTGTACTCTAAGTAATCTAAAGACAATCATCATCAAATGTTCTAAAACCTAACAATACTCTCTGACGGGGGATTTTCTTAGTCTCTGATGAAAGAAATGTTGTTAGTCACTGATGAAGGAAGTTTTAAATTAGTCCCTGATGATGTCATCCTTAGTCTCTGACAGGCTAAGTTTAGTCCCTGATGACGTCATCCGCAGTCTCTGATGGGCAAAATATGTTAGTCTTTGATGGCTAAAGATATTAGTCCCCGAGGAGTTTGGCGATAGCCAACTGAGTTTGGCGCCGAACTACTTTTCTCCGAGGAGTTTGGCGCTGAACAGTTGATCCACTGATGAAGTTCAGTGATGACTTACTAAGTTTGGCGATGAACAAATCATGCCCTGACAGCCAAGAGAGCTCGGCGATAGTCAAAGTTATTACCCGACGAGTTTGGCGGTGAGCAAATTATCCCCTGATGGGTAAGTCATCCCCTGATGACTATCCCCTGATGAGTGAATGATACCCTGATGGTCAAGAGACATCCCCTGACGACTAGTTATCCACTGATGACCAGTCATTCCCTGACGGATAATTAACCCCTGATGAATGATTATTCCCTGACGTAGCAGATAATCCCCTGATGCACAGTCTGTCTTCAAGACTATAAAACATTATTTTCTTAAAATTATTTTATGATGTTATTTATTTAACCTCAATGGTTCTTATGTCAGATTTAAGACAGTAAAAGTCTACGAACGTCACATATGCATTTTCTTTCATAATTCTTATTAAGGTATTAAAATATTATATGCATGATTTACAGAATCTTTCACTCATGAGTAAATTGAATTTGATTTATGCAAAGGACCAAGGCAAGTATATACATTCAATCTGATGCTTATTTTGATTTAACGCAATATCATTTGATTCGATATACGTGCAAGGCTTTGTTTATATGTTTCAAATGCTCTTGTGAATGAGAATGCTATGCTTTAAATTTCGCTAGCATGATATGAATGATAGTGCATGGATATAACTGAGCTTTGATTTACCAGTTATTTTCAATCTTATATTCGTGCTATTAAATGAGAATGATATGTCCCTTAAATGGGTTATGCCACATGGTTGGCTAGAGGAAAGGAAAGGTGTTGATTTGTTCTTCACCGACCTAGAGGAATTATAAGTGACTACGTACGTTCACACAAGGAGGGGTCATGCAGTCACAGTTAGGCCAGTTGTATACCGTATGATTGCAGATCCAGCGAGTTTAGCCCCCGATGGATATTTTGAGGACTTTGTACAAAGGTGAATACCTGTCTTTCTTCAAGGAGGATTACACATTGTTTATCATCAGTAATCCTAAAGACTCTTCAAAGATTTTTGAGGCATTAGTATTGTTTCACTGAGCCTCATAAACCGAATTGAACTTCCATCAACATTTCCAGATTTGTTTCTTTGATTTGTTTATATACTTGATGGGCATAAATCGCTCATTCTTATTGAACTTAATGCCTTGCAGGGCATGGTCCAAAGGCTGAACCCTCTGACAAGGGGAAAACAAAGATGTTTGGCTACTGAGTTAGCCACTGAGGAAAGAAGGAGGATGTTTTGAAGTTGTGATGTTATGTACTAAAATATATAAATAGAATAGCTTCCGCTGAGAATGTAATATTTTGGGTTGTAATAACTCTTCACTATTTCCTTGTATCGGTATTTATACTATGAATGGATGTGTTGTTATCTTTTCCTTCTTTTGACGAAGCTCTGGTCTAGTAAGGGATTTTGGGGTCATCACACTTTACCTTTACAGGGTTGGAGGATGAGTAAATGAATTTTGCACTGCTCCACAAGTCTGAAATTGCCTCTTCGTACATTATTGGCTCTAAGAATATGGCCTTTTGGTAAGCAGGGTCCAATAGGTATTGCATCACCGGCTTGTAACATGCATCAACTTCTTCAACTGCAAAAAACCCCACGAAGTTTGTTTGTGGAACAATGAGTCCACTTGATAACATTTGAGTTGAAGATTTGGGAGTCATTGTTCTTAATGAGAGATTAGGGTTTCTTAGAAAGAGAGAAAATCTCAAGCCGTTGTAAGTAATGAAGATCAAACATTTGCAGTGTCGTCAATGATTATGAAGTTGCATATAAATAGTTTTTTCAAAAGACATTGATGCCACATCATCAGGGGTTAGTTATCACTCCATGATGCCACATCATCAAGGGTTAGTTATTATCCCTTGATGATGTATTATCAAAGGAGAATGACTGTCCCCCGATGCAGTGTCATCAAGGAAAAATGAATATCCCCTGATGAGCCCAACTGCAAACACAACCCCTGACCTAGTTTTTTTTATTTAATTTAATTTTTTGCATAACATATAAACATATAGATATTTCAATATCAATTAATGATATGATGAGTTAGAGATACTAGCATATTAGTACATGATCATTTGTACCATTTTACCACCTTGTCTGTCAAACTCTTTACTTTGTAAAATTCATCTTCTCAGCTCTCCCACCAGATTGTTAAAGATGGATTCATCAAGAGCTTTGGTAAAGATGTCTATCAGCTGCTTGTGTGTTGGTACAAAGTATAGCTCTATGGTCTCATTCATGACATGTTCCCTGATAAAGTGATATATGATCTATATATGTTTGATTCTGGAATGTTGCACAGGATTCTCAGTAATAGCTATGGCACTTGTGTTGTCACACAGAATTGGAATCATGTTGTAAGTCAGGCCATAGTCCATCAACTGATTTTTCATCCATGGGATTTATGCACAACAACTTTCAGCTGTAATGTATTCAGCTTCAACAGTAGATGATGAAATGGAATGTTGTTTTTTGTTGAACCAAGATACAAGCCTTCCACCTAAAAATCAACAGCTCTCTATGGTACTTTTTCTATCAATTTTACATCCTCCAAAGTCAACATCATAATATCCAATCAATTCAAAATCAGATTCTTTTGGATACCAAAGTCTCAACTCAGTTGTGCCCTTAATGTACCTCAAGATTCTCTTCACAACAATTAAATGAGACTCTCTTGGGTCAACTTGATACCTTGCACAAAGACATGTTGCAAACATAATATCAGGCCTACTAGCTATCAAATACATTAGAGAACCAATCATTCCCCTATAAGGCTTTAATATCATTATTAGAACAAAACTATTTGTAGAAGGGGGGTTAAACACAAACATCACAACTTTTTCTTTCTTTAACAACTTGACAAGCACAAACTGGAAAAACTACAATATCCAGAAAAACAATAAAGATATTTAATATGAATACACAAATATTCAAGTTAAAATAGTTGTATTATAACTTGTGTTTTTCTAGGAATCTATTATAATCACAAAGTGATTAAACAACTACAAATTTGTAAAGGTTTATACCTTCTTTTCTCACACACTAGCTACGTCTTTCTCGTTAAATATTTCTCTCAAGAATTATTACAAAACTTCTTTTTTGGTGTGTTAGTTGTTTGCTTTCATGTAGCAACTCTTACATATATAGGAGAACAGATTTAGAACTCATGTGCAAGACATGCTTTTTTTTCAATGTAGCTACAGTATGTCTTGTCATTGTTCTTTCGAAGATATATGTGTCACACAACTATTGACTGTTGTTGCTTCTGTTTCTGTTCATGTTCTCCATGTGTTTCAAGTACAAAGGTTGCTATTGGACCACCATATTTCAAGGAATATCTTTCCAATTATACCCTTTAATCTTTGTCAAGTATCAGTGAGTGTCTTTTAATCTCTGATGACATGTGAGTTACGTCTTTATAATCCCCTGATGTAGACTTGATAAGTGCTTCACTTTCCACTGATGACAAGCCTTGATGTAAACTTGATCAGTGCTTCAATTTCCACTGATGACAAGCCCTAATGTAGATTTGATTAGTGCTTCTTGATGCTAAGACCCAATGATGTCCACTGATGTAGTGTATAGGCTATCCCTTGATGGTATTCCATGATAGTCAGACTATACCCTAATGGTGTCCTCTGATAATCAAGGTATCCCCTGATGCCTTTTTGTATACTAACATCTTTGATAACTGATACTTTGTTGGTTTTTACTGGAACGCCTAATATGCGGAATACTTGAACGTTAAGTACAACAGTCATCCCCTGACACTATCAAGTCCTTTTTAATTATCCACTGATGACTTGCCTAATGCTATTAAGGTCATCTCCTGATGAACTGAGTTGTCCATCAATGAATATTTTATTTATGAAAATATACTAAGGTTTATAGAATACCTTGAGTATTTACAAATGCACAGTTATTAACTAACATCTAAATCATCATCAACATCATTTATACCTAACAAAACTCTTTGGCAAAGATTTTACCATTATTGAAACTTTAAGCTATTTTGTTTTTACTACGGGTCGTTTTGCTAAAATTCCACTACTAACTCTTTTTAAAAATATAAGCAAGATTTTTTATAAATAAGAAATTTTATAAACTGCTGATTTTATAAGCAAGCTTTTAGATTTGAGAAAAACATTATTCAACTCTGCCCCTCTAGTATTTTCTCTTTGAGATCTAACAATTTCAAATTTGATGATATGTTCATCATGAATTGTTGTGTTATTGTAATTGATGATAAATCATAATAAAATTGTGTTAGATATTAAAATGTAATACTCAAAAAAAGAGACACGTGTGGTTCTTATCTTTATAAGAGACACTATAATATAACAAGTTCTATTTATTGAAATTTTGTTAGGGATGCTTAATAGTTTTAATGTGTATTTGTTACTATTAATGTGCATTTGTTACTAAGTTCTTTGGAAATGAATTACATATTTTTATATTAAACTATTTTTGTTGTAGTATTATGTTTCATTTATTTGAACAGATTTGTACTATGTTCAATTTTAATTGGACTACTTATAGTAATTGACCAAAATGATTTGAATTCATTTTGAAAATTATCTAATATGACATTTGTTGTGTTAAATTGTCAATTTTAGAAATGGCAGAACTTGAAGAGATCAAGTAAATTTCTCTGTTGATAATCATTATCGGTTAGACTTTGTTAGCATAAATGAATCTTTGAGTCCTACCATTATTTTGTTTTATTTTATCTAAATATTATTTTTTATGTGTTAACTTATTTATTTATTGAATTTGCTTTTGTTTCAAAATCTAAATATTTAAATTTGGTTTGATTCGAATATGTATGAATGATTTTGTTTAAAATTTGTTTCATGATATTTTAGTATTATGTATTCATGTATGATTCGTTACTTATTTTATATTTAACATATAAGAGATTGTTGGAATGTTTGTTCAAAATATAATAATAAAAATATAATAAGAGATTGTTTGTTTGAAGTATTATATTAAGTTTAGAATACAAAGTTTGTTTTCTCGAATGATAGATAGACACATACATGCATATATGCATATATATATATATATATATATATATATATATATATATATATATATACTCTTTTGATCAGATTATTCGACTCAACACGGATTCATTCTTATAAAGTTTTACGCCATACATGTTCAGCTTTTTATTTCATATAATAATATTTAATATAATATAATTAATATGAAGAAAGAACTTACGTAGAATATTTGGGTAGCAAGTGTTCATCATAATTTCCGTGAAGAAAATATGTATACAAATTTACTTGCCAGCCATGTGGTTGAGAGCAAAGCTAATCTTCTTCTGTTGCTTCCAAATTCTATTTGATTGTACTCAAACAAAACACACACACACACAGAGTAAATGGCACTCTCTCAATCGTAGGAGATCATTGATTGCCAAATTTAGTGCATATGAAAAGGTAAACCTGCTAATTCAGACATTCAAAACATCGGTGGTATAAAAATTCAAAACATGTATATAAATCTACATTCGTAAGTCTGTATATTTCAAGTACATTTACAATTGGACAGTGTCCGTCATAATAATCACATATCCGCACATGGGCTTAGAGTTCTCCCAAAATGTTCAAGAAACCAACCAGCCTATGCAATAGAAAGAATTATATATTTGCACCAAAAATGAAGGAAAAATATATAATAATACAATTCAGGGTGTATTAACTCTCAATTCTTCAATATCCACATCAGGGTGCTCAGGAGCTGATCTACGTGGTGATTGTTTGGAACTATTTACTGCAAAATGATAGGCATAGACGGTCAACATTTTGATTACAATGATTTTAAGCATGGATTTCAGATTTAAGTTCTTGGTTAACCTGGTTTTATATCTTCCGGATCATGGTTTGTGTGATTATCACCGTGATCGCACTGGTCCAGCTGCCCAGCCATAGGTGAGCCCCGGGATTTAAATGAATTATAGGCTGAGAGTAAATGTTCATTAATGGCTTGCAGCTTTCCATTATCACACTCATCCAGGTTCCTAGGTGTAGATTTAAACTGACAATAGGCCGACGGCATCTGGTCATGATACTCTTCCAATTTACCTGAGTGCTCGTCCTGCCTATCCATATCCATGATAATCTGTGGAACAAAAGCGTTAAAGAGGGAAGGAAGAATCTTTGGAAATATAAATAAATGAGGCTTCAATACCTGTGCAGCAGTGTTCTTAAATAGCGGTAAAAATCTTTGACTGCAATACAAGTGGAAAAGGATAGTGCAGATTATTAGTGGGATGGTGAAACTTGAAGCAACTGACGATTTTTTCAGTCCGAAAACTCCCAAAAGTAATAATTGCATGAGCAGCAATGAGAAGATTATTGCATTGTGTGCAATAGGCCAATATTGTCCTCCAGTGTCATACTTTGTGACATATACGTTGAGAAACTGAAAAGTTAGAATGAACGCATGAGAAACCCTGGTGTACTGAACCCAATGAAAAAGTGAAAGATATACTCCCTCCACCGACAAGATCCATATCAACTTCTCAAGTCCAACTCTTTTGACATTTTCAAATTCAAAATTCAAAATTGATATTAAATCTTTTGACTTCTAGTCATTTATAAGCTATCCCAAAAGTACTACTAATTATAAGATTTGTAGGTTTTCAAAAGTCAAATGAATCATATCAAGTTTAGATTTGGAAATATCTTAAGTTATGTATATATACTACATGTATCTTAAGTTGACATTTAGATTCTCCTTATTGAACATAGGTAGTTGAGGGAATGAGGTAACAATGAATTATTCAAATTTAGTTAAACAAATAAGAACAAATTCAAAGGCATCAGAAGTTTCCTTTCAACTTCACAAAAACCTTAATTGGTAAATTAAAGTTAAAGTGCACAACAATTTTAAAGCCAGACAGAGCATATCAAATATGAGAGAAGTAGACAAATTTTGTTAAAGTTTACAGTTTTTTTCCAAGTGAAGATTTAGCGGCTGAAACTACCTGAATATTTTTTCTGACCCACGGATGGATATGGAGGTCTACAAAGGGTGGGAAAAAAAAAACCACCGATATTCCCTGTATGGATATAATTTCTCTAAAAGCAACCCCTCAAAATCAATAAGGATAATATTAAAAGCCTCAAATTTGTTGCATCTCTACATGAAATTCTTACATCAGAGGCTATAGTTGCTTAGAACCCACTAAGACATTTACTACTTTAGATGAACTAATCAACTAATGGATTTGACACTGACCCAAAAGGTGGAAATGAATTTACCCTCTTGTTTGAATTCTGACCAGATAAAGAATTATCTGACCTCAAACCCAACCCTACATATGCGTTGAAGAGTAAAACAGGTGCAGTAATTATTTTCAGGCTTTTTGCAATAATCACAAAGGAATCTATACTTATATATGTATCCTATGATCCATTGTGTCTAATACAACAGGCATACAAGCAACAAATGCAGACCGCTGTGAGGAAGTGGGAACCAGAACAATAACTTGATAATAACTCTCCTTGTGCAGAGCATGTGCATGTGTCTCATATAGAGTAGGGAAAAGCACATGCCCAGTGAGTCAAACCTTCGTAGTAAGAGTCAATAGAGAGACATAAAGCCCACAAGGAACCTATTATGCAGTCCTCTACAAAATTTTCTCTTATGCATGCATTTCATTGTATATTTCCTTTTGAATGCAATGTCATATTACTTCTGGGAAAACGCTAAATATACAAGTACATAACCGTTATCTTTGTTCCCTTACAAAGTTTCAAACACCTTTTTGCCAATCTTGTATATCTTGGACAGATTCTGGGCAAGTCTAAGCCACAACATGATCAATTATTTGACCATATCCACAAAAAATGACTGTACTGAATGTTAAAATCTATGGAGCAATAGACAGGATTTCGCCTTTGCATTATCGGATATCCAATCATCTATTAGTCAGATGTTACAGAGCTTCATAGCCTTGCTATTGATAAATTTCTGCTTCATGCTAGTTGCTATTGATAATTGATAACTACCATGCTTCAGACCATGAACAGTAGTTGATTTTATCTGGGCTTACTGGAATAATTATGAAAGTCTCCTATACTCCTCAACTATCGAGTATAAACGCTTTGAAACTCCTAGCTGATCTCGGCCACGGCAATCACTTGGGTTAAAGTCCAAAATAATCCTTCAATAAATCAAGGCATATAGACAATAACTTCTACCACTTAATTTTAAAACTCAAATAGGATTTTAAAACTCAAATAGGGACTTAAGTCCCTTCAATCCAATAATTGAATGAATAACCGTCCCAGCTACTGAACTGCCTCTAACAAAATGTACAGTCTATTTTCAGAACTTCCAAAAATTATCATTATTATGTAATGATGGATTCACATCACTGAGACGAAAGTTGTATAAGGACCAAAGTTGCTAAATCAATGGATAATGCCTATGCTTCAGCACATGGAGCATGCGGCGAAGTTCCAGGCAACTAAACTTTTTCTGTCACAGGCGCCTCCCTCTTTCAATCACCTTATAGCTCAAAACTCAAATTCTTCAATTAGTTAATTGAAAACTGTAAAAGTGATATCAACACAGGGATACAATTAAACATACTATGTTACATTAGAATACGTGTGTATACTTGTAGTTTATTCTTTGGGTGTAATTACTCCTATACCTTTTCTCTCTGTTTTCTCATTTCTCTCCGTTTGCTCTCTAGATATATCTCATTAATTGACATTTCCAATTGGATTTAGCATGTACGTCACTTTTTTATTATATTTAACCAAATCCAAGGACGGGAAAATGGGATGTCTATTTATCAGGTCTGAAAAAGAATCTTAGAGTGTCATGGGCCAGGAGGGTCTCATTCAGCTTGGGGGGGGACTTCATAATACTAGCTCATAAATATTTAAAAAAATCATCTAACCATGAGAGGAATGAAAAAGACTCTAGTACATGCAACTAACTTTTTAGGGCGTGCAAACTCTACGGCTATTTCCACTTTAAAATACCACTCTTCTAGCTCTTGCTATTCCTACAAAGTTTGAACTTGCATGCACTTCAAAAGCAGAGTAGAGCTTCCTTTTATTCCCAAAACGTCATCCTTCGTATGTATTCCTATACAGATTTCAGTTTACTTCACATGGTACATATCCCAGTTTATATTTTTCTGTTTATGTGTGCTCACGACAGATAGATGAGAGTTCAGAGTTGCAGTGAAGAGTCAAACCATCACCTACAGAGTCGGCTGTTTGGCCTAGTCAACAATATCCACTTATCCACCTGATCGGTGGATTGCAAGTTCTGAGGTATTTGACCCAAGATGTTCGCTGGTTATTTAATGAGGGTTTTAAATTTTGTTAGAATATTTGAGTCTTATGTTACAAATACAGATTTTATAAATAACAAGTTAAAAATAACACCCAGAGGAGGAATATCCTACCAAAAGGTCTTTGGTTTGTGTTGTCAACTGAAACTCTAACTTTATTGTTTTTGAAGCAAAAGTAATTATCTCTAACAATATAATTAGAAAATATATTTAGTCACTAAATCACTAAACAACTATTATTTGCAGCGTCAAAGATAAAGTGTCTTAGGATACATTCCTGGTTAATTTTGTAAAGGAAACTGACCTGATTACGATAGACGAGATAGGCAAGGAAAAAGTAAACCATCAAGAAGGGTAAAATTAGAGGTGCTGTGATTGAAGAAGTAAAGCCAAGCAATCCGAAAAAGAGGACTCTTGGAATTTCGGTGTGGTATGGAAAAGTCATTGGACCACAAGATATAACATCCTTGCTTCTAAAAAGACATTTATCCAACCAGTGCAACAGAAGGGCAAAAGGCTGCATTAGTTCCAAAGCCAGACTCGTCCAACCTGATGTCAAGACATAAGTCATAAAGAAGACAGCCTGCAACATTTGAATCTACCGTCAATATCAAAACGACCCATATAAATTCATATATTAGCAGTTAGATTCAGTGATAACACATTACTTATATCATGGCTTATCCTTTATCAATGAAGAAAGCGTAAATTCTTTTAATATTCTCACATTAGAGTACCCAACTTTAATACACATGAAAATCAGTGTAGATGTCTGTACACATATTTTGGGAGGCTTCCAGTTACCAATTAAGATAACCCTAGCTAACTTGAAAACTGGCTGAAAGAGGAAGCCGTGGACAGATGAATAAGACATGCACAAGAGATACCAGTATACAACGGAGATAACGGTCTAGTGCAGAACAAGATAGTTCATGCTTGAGAAGACAAAATAGCTTGGAAAGACTCTCATGTATTGCAAGGCTCGTCCCTTACTGCCAAACTATCCAACCAAACGCGGCATAATGAAGGTAAAAAAACAAATATCATGTATATTCTAGCAGTAAACTTTTCAGTTGCCTTTATATAAATCAATTGTATATAGAATTATATATACAAAAACATACACACGCACTCCAATTATAAGAAAGACTATTTTTTGCATAGACGTCATTGTAAACATCAGCTCATAGGATCAGTCAAAGCTTCAAACAAATCCAGTACATACGAATCAACAGTGACAACCACAACTTATGACCTTAGTCTTCCCAACAGAAATGAAACACATCCAGATAACGAAGTTTCTAGCATACTAAACAGGAGAAATTACCATGGATGGTACACCTTGGGCAAGTTGTGTGGGCATGTGTTTCAGACTTGTAATTCTATCAAACCTCTCTAGAACAGACCCTGACAAAATATTAGCGAAGAAGACATTCCATATTAAGAAGTATAAGAACTTGAGGCATGCACTCTTTTTCCTGACACTACGGGCTACAGGACCCTCTACTACTGAGAGAATCATCATTATCGGTGGAACCACGAAAAGAAATAATGTCAACATTGCACTTGGTAGATATCCCGTTACCACGTCAAACATAAAATTCCTGAAACAAAATTAGAAAGCTTAAGTCGCAAGATTTAGTTTGATAAAAATCTAGTGATCAATTAATTTTATCCCTCTCACTAATTTGCATATAATGCAGGAGTTCTTTTGGTCTATTATTTTGGTCTAACGTGTAAATTTAGTTTTAAGCTTCCATTTATTGATTGTTGAATAATGAATATAATAGGCATAAGTGTAAATTTATTGTTATCAGTTACATGGGATAAAATCAGCTGATATGTATTCCTTTTCCCAGGTTAACTCGAAGGAACTTAACCAATCAGATTTATACTTTTCAGAATTTCCTTAAAGCATTTCTAAACTCTCCAGTTTATTTATGTAAAACACAAACAGATGGTGTCAAATTTCTTCCTTCTCCCCCAACTTGCACACATATATTGTGTGCTATTGGAAAAGTATATTCCATAAAAAATAAAATATAAGCCGATGAACAGTTGATGCTGGTACTATTATCAAACGGTACAGCTCCGATGTCAAGTTAAGCCGCAGTTGACAAGAACAGAAACTACAATCTGAATAGAATGTTAACCTCCAACAAGACCATCTAAATCTAATATTCACATACTAAAACAATAATATAATATGGGAAACTGGAATTTGAGATGCAGTTTAAAATTACGTAGTATATGAATAGTGATTGTGGTTAAAAAATAGATAAAAATTCAGCAATTTTCTCGAAACTGCATTAGATAGAAAGAACATTGATAAATGTTGTAGACCTTTAGTTATTTGTGCGTG
Organism: Centella asiatica; assembly: GCA_014636745.2. Classification (NCBI taxonomy): domain Eukaryota; kingdom Viridiplantae; phylum Streptophyta; class Magnoliopsida; order Apiales; family Apiaceae; genus Centella; species Centella asiatica. The sequence goes on along the minus strand of CM025783.1, from coordinate 43,735,129 downwards.
CTTCAGTTTGTTTAAATATGTAAATTGAGCATGTTCTTGAAAGTAAAAGCTTTATTTTATATAAATTAATTCTATGCATCATAAAAAGTAGTGAACATTTGCAGACTTCTGGATCCTGAATGCCCTCTGTCCATAAAGTTGGATTTTTCCAAGACAATGTAAAAAAGAAAAAGGAAAGAATTACCTCATCCCTAAATAAAAGTATATAGATGTTTGAGAGTTAAATATCTGACTTAACCCATCCAAATGAGCTTGACTGATCTAGATAGAGAAACTTAACAATTGAAGGTCTTGTTACAAGCTGTTGCATACCTCTTAGTGCTCAACTTTTTCACAAACGTAAAGGTTTTCTTAAGCTTCTCTAAGTGGACGAGACCTTGCACAAATGAAACAGGCACGAGGAAGAAAATCAAGAAGACAATAGAAGCTATTAGAGTTCCTATCTTGCGGAGCCAAAGCAGTCTGTATGGTACACAAAGATTCGTCCAAAGGACATCTGGTGGTTCTGGAGCCATATTTGTGACCCACAGCATTGGATTTGGAGATTGTAGAGCCTGAGCAGCAATAAGAGCAGCATAACGAGTCCTGAAAAAAACCAAAGCAGCTGCACATTCCTGTGTGGAAAATCAACATAGAAATTTTCAAAAAGCATAAGTAGCTGATGAATTGAAATAAGAACATGGAAAATACTCTTTACAACCACTTTGTCATATAGATTGCCAATCTAATCCTTACTGACCAAGAGTCAGCAATACTGCAGGTATGGGAATCAAATAGAATTTATAATAATCATTAATAGCGATGATGGACGTTCCGAGTATCATCATCTCCAAACAGTTGCAGTTGCATAGCCAGAAATTTTGTCCCAACCACCGTATTGAATTATACATTGAGAGAGAGAGAGATTGTCATTTGCATTGCTAGACCTAAATTTTCTTGAAAAAGATTCATAGAGTATGCAACACATACATGAGATTGGTTATGCCCCTACAAAGTTGCACAAGCTCGGAATAAAGCACACATCACAACAAACATGCATCTAATTGGTACTTGGCACTAGAAAAGGAACACTAAAATACGACAAACCAACAGTAGAGAGAAAGAGAAGCACATTTCAGGTTATTAGCCATATAAGTGCATGGCAATATTAGCCAATGAGATATTGTGAGCAGTCCTTCACAGTCGAAAAATATGATATCATTAAGAAGGGATAAAAATACTAAGAGACTAGGTCCTTCACATTGAATTGAAGAACAACGCTGTCTGGGCACCCATTTCCGGCATTATTTTGGTGAGCTTGTTCCTATTGCTGTCTGTCATAGCCTTTTTCGCTGTCACCACTATCAGTACTCTATCGAGTGGTCTTTTGTGGTTACTGCTTGTGTTTTTTTCCTGGAACTCAGTATTTTTGGATTGTGATTTTTCGTGATCTGGCCATAGTCTGCTGCAAATACTCTGGTTTTCTCTGGGCATTGTTTTGTCTAGTTACGGCCTGGTATTTGTTTTATTACCATGTGGCTTTGATATCCATTTGTGGTTGTTCTCCTGTCACAGCTGCCATGAAAGGTGCCATTTCCTTGTTGAGTTCTTTGTCCTTGGATATTTTGTTGCATCTGATGAATATGGCAGAAGTCAGTGATGTTAATAGCATGGGTACCAAGTAGTCCGAAGTCATTCTTGTGCTCTTACGGTATCATCAGCATCATCTTAAAGGATTATTGATTCAGATACTTCTCAACATATGATAGGTTCCCCCAATCTCTTTATAACACATACACCTTGTTCCAATAACGACAAGGAGCTGGTAGTTGATGGTACTATTTCTCCCATCTTTGGGAAACATTCAATTGTTTGCTCTCCAGCATTAGCATTATACTCCAGCATTAACATTCAACTGTGGTGTGATAATGAAGCAGCCCTACACATTGCCTCTAACCAAGTTTTTCATGAACGAACCAAACACACTAAGGATGATTCTCATTTCATTCGAGAGAAGATAAAGGCTGGTCTTATAACAAGTCATGTGAGAACCGGAGAACAACTTGCACATATGTTTACTAAAGCGTTGGGATCTTCTAGAATTACTTATATATGTAACATGTTGGGCATGATTGATATATGTGCTCCAACTTGAGGGGGAGTGTTAGAAGAATAGTTTAGAGAATTCTAAAATATGAGATCCATGGTTATAGGAGTAATTGTAGTAGTTTACATAGTAAGAGTTTCCTTGTCTAAGTTGGATTGTAAGCCTATATATATGGGCATTCTCTTTGTTGAATAAGAATATGACTTCTTCTCTTCTCATCACTACTAACACATTGCTTTCAAGAATTTCATAAAATGATACAAATCAGGTTTGATGCAAAAATAAGGATTCTTCACAATGATAAAGGTCATGAACATGGTGACAATGGTTCGTTTGAGGTCATACCTTGCACAGAACGACATAATACTTCAGATTTCATATGTTAAAACCCTGAACAAAATAGGGTGGCAGAGAGGAAAAATCATCATATAGCTGGCACATTTATTTTTTCTATGTATTCACCAAAATCCTTTTAGAAGGATATTGTTCTCCTTGTAGCATTTCTTATTAACCAGCTCCCGTCCAGTGTTCTTGGGAATATTAGCCCAATTTCTCTCCTTAAATATACATTGAGCCCCTCACTTTCTCCCACATTTTTTCAATGTTTCTTTTATGTCCATAATCACAATCCTACTCGAAGTATACTTGACCGAAAATGTCTTTCGATGCATCTTTGTTTGTTATTCTCCTACACAAAAGGGTTACAAATGTTATCATCCTCAAACAAAATATATGTAACTGTGATGTTCCCTTTTGGGAAATGAATCTTATTATACATAGCCTTCTCCTCAGGGGATTCTCATTCTAGCAAAGAGAAGCTTGAAAATGAGACAGGCATATTGTTTCCATCATTTCTCCAGTACTGATGGATCTCAGGGAATCTTTCTATAGACAAGTTCGGCCTTAATTGAGAACTTATGTATGTCAAAACTAGACTGCTACAAGACTACCACAGGAACAAACCCACTTAGAGCTGAGTTGCTTCAGATTAGGGTTGAATAAACAGACTGACTGGTCCTTGAAAAGACGTTGACCAAGACCAGTTGACCAGTCCAGTCTTGGACCGGTTTGGGGGTTGATCCCCAGACCGGGTCAGGGCGGTTTTACTTCAATAAAAGGAGGATTATCGAGGATTTCTGGCGAGGTCGGTCCAAGACTGGACCAATCTCGGTCTCAGTCCCGGTTCTAGTCATTCTTTTTCGTTAATATAGATTTAAATTATTTTTGAAAATAAAATATTAAAATCTAACTTTGATCAAATTGCTACAATTATAGTTAATACAAGTAATTCCCTATTGAAAATGTAAAAATTTTAAATAAAAAAATCAACAATTTAGAATAACTTTAGAATTTTTTTTTATTAAAATAAAATTTCTAATTTTGTATGAAAAATTAAACTACATTTGAATTATTGACAAAATGATAATAACTTGAGGGAAAAAAAATAAAACATGGGTGTAATATATGAAAATTTTAACAAGTCCAATTTCAATTCCAATCCAGTCTTGGTCCAGGCCAGTCTTTTTGTTATTACGTACAAGTCGGGCGAAACCAGTCTTTTACCTTAATATTGTGGACTTTCAAGACTTTGCTGGTCAATCCTAAATCGGACCGGTCTTTTACCAAGCCAAGGCCGTCCTTGGTTCGTTTCAATTCCGACTAAAGCCCCGGTCTATTTGTTCATCCCTACTACAAATCCTACAACCTCTAACACTAAATGAGGTGAGATCTTACACTCAAAAGACTATTTGTAACTTAGTTTTTGTTAAAAAAACAGGTCAGATGATATCACATGGAAAGCAAAACCAACAAGCACACAACCAATAAAGTAAATAGCATATCACACAACCAACAAAGTAAATATCATATCATAGAACGACAATAAAATTTAACGTGGAAAATCCAAAACCCTAAAAAACCACACACAAGAAAAAAATATCATGGAATCCGAAGAATTTACAAGATGAAACCAAACTTTTATCGATCTCACCCTCTCAATTGCTAACAAGAGAAATCACACCATCTCACAAGATTTACCCGAGATACTCACAACCTCTTTGACCCATCTTGGAGAACCCTAAGAACCTTTCCTTTAAAACATGAATCTCTTACAATCAAATAACCCTAGGAGTACCTTATATAGTGCACAAACCAAAACAGAAACCGAAAATGACTCAAAGAGTCAAAATCCCATATAGATACACACTCGTGCACGGTGCACAACCACCATCCATTCAGACTACTCATTTTGTTTATCAACCAAGAGCACACATGTGCACGATGCACACTCAATCCGTGCACTTGATAAATTATTAGCCTTTGTTTCATTTTTGTCTTTTATATATGTGCCCCAAGGATAGAGAGAGTCGATGAGCAATGACAATTGGAGAAAGGTTATGATTGAAAAAATGAATGGATGGAGAGAGTTGATGAGTAATGACAATTGGAGAAAGGCTATGATTGAAAAAGATGAATGCTTTAAAATAGAGTGAGACTTTGGAAGCTAGTTCCTCCTCGTGGAAAATGACTCGTCAGATACAAATGGGTATATAAAACTGAAGGGTCAGTTGAGAGGCTCAAAGTAAGGCTTGTTACCAAATGGTATACTCAAACTTATATAGCTAATTCAAGATCCAGGTAGGTGGCAAACGAGATGATGCATATGATTATAGTAAAAATTAAGCGATAAGCATCTCAGTAATTTCCAAACCACTACTAGTGTGAGTGTCATAATGCAATGTATTCTAAATTAACAAGGTCTGTTAAGACAAGATTAATATTAGTGTTTCATGAAGCAATAAGAGATTAAATTTACAAGATTATGGTTCTTTCAGCAAATAACAATTGCCCATACAAAACTACTATAAGCATAAATCAGGACTACCTTTAATTGAGATTTCCAAAGTCAGCTAAAATAGGCTTTTCATAAGACACGGAAATGCATATCAATATATAAAAATCAGTGAAGACAAATTATCGGCTATGATAATTGAGATGCATAAAGATATCAGGGCTAAATACAAGAGTAACACCATTAAAAGTTTGACCTTGTCTTGTAAATCTTCAGGAAAGTCAGATTTCACGCCAACTTCTGATTTTGTGGAAAGGATCTTGAAAGATTTTCCACTTACTCCACAAAGGCCACAGCTCACTAAACCTGATCCATTTAGACGAGGAGCCTTGAGCATGTTGTACATCTTCTCTGCATCGCACTGGTCAAGGTCAACATAGAAAAAAGGATCACTGCCAAGTAGATAAAGTACAAAATTCACAACAAACTACTACATGGAAATTAGCAAATATTGAATAAAGAAAATTTACCAAACAGAAAAAAAGCTAACATAACATGCCATCAACCAAATTATTCAGTTTGCATGCTCACTCTATCTTGTTTATATAGTTGGACATGACGAAGACATAACAATAAATTTGGCCATGGTTATCTTAAATGGAATTTCTTTTGCTTGAACATAGTCTAGCTGATCTGTGAAAATTTAGACTGCAGAACATATGTCCCCCTTAGGATGGTGACCAACTAGACTCATCAGCATGTTCCCAAGAGATCTGTTTACAACTTCTGTTTGCTCGTCATTGTGGGTAATATGCACTACTAGTTCTAATGATAGCTAAGAAAATGGTAGACTCAGCATGTTCCCAAGATAGATGTTTACCACCTATTTTTGGTGTCAATTAGGTGATAAGGACTAGTAATGTAAAAAATAGCTAGGAAGTGGTATTTAGTTTGGAGTAACTAAGTAACTATGCAAGAACAAGTGGTATTTGTTTAGGAATAAGTATGCACATGTGCACAGGAGCACGTTAGCTAGGAATCAAGTCAGAACCTCACTTTAGCTATCATGATTCAACTATTTTATCAAAGTAGAAAGCATGAATCGACCTGAATTAAAGCCAACACTGTAAAGCTACGCATTGTGAGTTTTTTTATTTTTAACATCTGGTTCCCAGTTCCGAGGAATGGTTATTTTATGTAGCTCCTATGCTAAATGATAGGCCAAGCTGATAATTAGAGTAGTTAAGTTAATATTTTTGAAGACCTTGAATTTATCATGTTGTTAATAATCATACATATCCGTAAATAGCAGGCTGCTTATTGTAACCAGATTGATATATAAGAAAAACATTAATAATATTTCCTTGTTATCACTTTATCTTGGTATCAAAGCCAAGTTGGCCTCTCGTCTCCATATCTCTCATCTAGCCTCTCTATTTATCTGAATTATTCCTGCATGAATCTCTCTCATCATCTTTAATATGTCAACCCTTGACTCTAGTTCCTCTTCATCTTCCACATCACACACCACTGCTACCACCACTTCTCCCATTCTTCTTTCTCAGGCTCACCACTACTTAACCGTCAAACTAACACCCACAAATTACCTACTTTGGCGCACACAGATAGATCCTTATTTTAAAGGACAAAATCTATTTGGGTATGTAACCAGAGAGACAGTTCGTCCTCCCTATTACTGAATAAAGCATATAGGAGTAAACACATCTTTTTCTGTTATACTTCGCGTTTCTTTTGTCCTTTTCTTCAGCCCTTTGCAGAACCAAAAAGCTAAAAAATGATGGCTGATTTAAGGATCTAAATACTAGAGACAATTGCATAATATAGATATGTTACTCTGCTTGAAGATGTATCAAAACAAAACGAGCCAGTGTTCAAATTTAAGAGGGTCTCCATTCCACAGAGTTCCTTAAAAGTTTCTTGTAGTACATTTGCAAAGTTCTACGGATCAAATTTAACGTAAACTTGATTGATTTTGATAGGATGATTAATATTTTTTGTGTGTGTGTGTATAAGACCTTTGTTATTTTTGAATCTTTCAGTCACAATACTACAATTTACATTTTCGAATGCCACAACCTCCTATCAACAAAACCAAATGTTACTCTTCTTGTGGAACACATGGAGTATATAAATATGTACACACACATGTATGTATCTATGTAAATATATTATCTACAGGGTGCACCCTGCATAGCAAGGACATGCCAATTCAAACAAAATAAGAACTTTCTTATAATGAAGTAAAATGTTGTGAAAGGAAAAGTTAAACTCCATGGCTTCAATACTCTTCGCATGGATATCATTTGCAGTCCTACAATCATCCATATGCGACCGATTCAACCATAGATATCTGTGTCATGATAGAGTACACTGCTTTGTATGACTAAATATTGTTTCAAACAGAGCATATGCTGAGGCACTATACATAAATTACATGAAAAGATTAGAAACAAATACAACTAACGAACCACTCACCACGAGTTTTCGAACTGTACCAGGGAAATATACCATTTGGTGGGATAAATAACTTGACGCATAGTAATTTGTAAAGAATTTGGTCACAGACTCGCTGTATGATTTTCCTGCCCGTGGAATAGCACGAACAAGAACAGTGAAGCGACTTAAGCTCTGAGGAGTCCCTGTAATATATTCTACTCTCATCTTCGCAATACTTTTGCTCTCCTGTACCAAAAAGGAACAATCCCACCCAGACATACTTGGTAAGTACACGGAATAATTATTATATGAGAATAAAGACTCGCTTCTTTCCAAAAAACAGTCCTATTTGTTGGTCATTCTAGTTAATATAATAAATCTTACAATTTAGATTTGATTGAATAGGCCTAATTCTCGCCTAATGACGTAAACTACTTACAAAGCAATAGTTACGAATATTGTTTGATCAATTTTTTATGATTTCACCTTAGAAATTGAATCTTAGGATTCGCAGGTGTGGTGCAAAGAGAGTGAAACAGAACTTCTTTAGCGGAATAGGAGTGTTTTTTGAATACTTACAATGTAGAGGAGAGCACATGCGCAGCAGGATATAATGTATAATGCAAGACAATGAGCCCAGAGCCTGAGAAAGATTCTGTAAGATAAATAGGCACAAAGAAAAGGCCAAATACAAAAAGTAAATAGCAATTGATTAGATGGCAATACTTTGACGCAAAAGTATTTATTTCCCTTATTTGGCATCAGAATTAGCAGAAATTAAACCATGAAGGTATAGAGTTGTATTATGCTTGAGAGACAACGTCTACTATTACCATGAGTGGATCTATCGGAGAAACAAAAGTTCTCAGATTGACCAAGAAAGTATATGTTACAGAGTGTGACCCTATTTAAAATAAGACGAGCAAATGGGTGTTGAGGCACGAACATTTACATGAAAAAACTAAGTAAGCCCGTGGATGTATCGCAGAAATCCTCGAGATAACTATCAAAAATATTAGGGAATTCAACTGTGTTGCTCACAACTGGGAAAAGAAACTCTATACAAAACTCTGCAAATTACATGACCTGAATTTCCTAATTTGAACTTTGTATCTTGAAATTCTTCCGTCTTTCTCTAACTGAGACAGTGTTAAGCTAGGCGTGATATTCCTTAAGTTTACATTTTACAAGCAAGCTTGAGAGATAGATGTTCTTGGTAACTCGTTACCAAGGCATGTCTTTGCAATTCAACAGGAATAATGCAAGTCACAACAGTCATGCAATACTTAGGTCTTGCAGTACTAGAAACAGTAGTGTAATTGCGAATTTTGTGTTGCTATTTCTCGGATGGAGTCACCCATAACTTTTGTATGTGATAAGCCACGGATCCTCGCAGTTGCAGTTGGAATATTTATTTTCTGGATATTTACATCAGCTTCATTTTGCTACTCTCTTTCTTAGAGCCATAAAAGCAATGATATACTTCTTGAAGATTGATAGTAAACAAATTAATCTCAAAGTGCTAACAAGAATTATAGACGCATACATACCAACTTGATCCTTCTTCAACATTCGCAATTGTGAAGACTTCTAATGACTCTAAACTGATTTGCTTATGATGCATGGCATGTCCAAAATAGTTCAATGGGAGCACAAGAAAAATGCAAAAAACAGCCGCAATGAAGAAGATTCTGATACTGCATACAAATTTCAAAATTGTGAGTGCACTAGCACACAAAGTAAATCATGTTTGGGATTCTAACATAAAATTAAGATAATTCAAGCAACTGCTTGATTCTAACACAAATTGCTTCACTAGTTCAAATTATCTATAAAATATTCGTGCACACTCTGGTAAGCTTGTTAGCTAGTAATATAGTAGACGAAAGAGTAATACAAGTAACCCAAAATTTTCTGCTTGAATCTCCAGTTGTAATATTAAGACATGATTGAACATTGAAATTATAGAGTTTTGAGAAAGATATATGAGGAAACATAATATGCACATAGATGGAAGCCCAAGACTAAATTGAAAAATAACATTGACGATTATAAAAAACTTAAAATCTAAAATACACACACAATACGATGATTACATGAATACAACATAACACAAAATTGATATTTACAAAAATTTGAACTTCTGAACATCATCAGACACAAAAAAAAAGTTTCATCAAAGATGGATTATCACCGGTTTCACCTGTTGGTGTGACTTCTCTACCCATAAAATTATGGATACATTTTTTTCTCCTTTAAAAGTTCAGCAAATCAATTGTTGTTGATTTTCTGACAGAAAAATTGTCAGAGAATTAGGAGAAAAAATAGGATCATGTACACATTGATTAAAGAAATAAGTAGGAACTGATAAATCCACATACAACTCCCTATTTTGTTTCTCTCCGGTAAAGTGCAGAAAAGAGTGAGCAGAAACAGAGAGAGCTGAGAGTACACTTAACGGAAAATTATGTAGTTTTGCTGGAAAGTTGCTGGTGGTCAAGGATGAAAAGGGGTGTAAAATTTTAACAGCAAAAATGTTACTGTGAAAAAGGGTTCTGCTTCCTCCATTATAATATAGATAGGTAGATATAACATTAGAAGAAGCAGATAAACAGGAAGTATTGCTATAATATCCCCTTCATCTATATCTTACTCACATCAACAAAACAAGTAAAAAATATTTATGCGGATACAATTTGATCCTAGGCATGTTAACACGCTATAGCCAATCTCTCTCTAATATTAGTGTTAGCAATTTGTATTTTGTTCGCGACTTCACATTGTTAACATCACTTATAATATATTTCTAAATATTTTTAAGCCATCCGAAAATACTAGATAATCTTTTAAAACACTATGAGGAATGAATAAAACCCATCGACATGAGAAAATTTCAAATATTTCACAAACATCCATGAATAATCCATATTTTTTTATCATGTACAAATAGTGGGTAATGACTCATGCAGTGAATATTTTAATTGTTATACATTCAATAAAATCAGATGCATATATTCACCTGAAAACAACTATTCGGAAGAAAACAACTGCATCTAGACCGCCAATTGCAAATAACTCTTCTTCAGATGCTTCCCAAGCCTTAATTAACCAACTAGGTGAAGGAACAAGTCTCGCAAAGAAGGAAGGACCACAATGTTTTGACTGTACTTGAGAAATCCTTTGTGCAAAGTAGACCGTTACGTTGCTTGGTTGTTTTCTCAAAACAGAATATAGCGAGGACAGCACTGTGCACAAGGCTATATTGATTCCAGCAGAAGTCAATAAACCAGATACATTCATCTCCTTACACTATACCTGTTCCTTAAGTTGTTGTGTTACCCTAAAACAGCATAAGAAAAGCCAGTAAATGCCCAAAAACACTAATACCACAGAACGAAAAGACAAACTGCTCTGGATTTTGCAAAAAGGAGTTCACTGTGCAGCAGAGATATTGCACAATCTACAGTCCATAAGTTAGCATATTTCATGGATCATGTGCCTGAACACATACATACAGTACGGCATTGTGCATAATCATTATTCCAAATAAATGTTTCACAGTCACTAGTAACTTGGACCCACTAATTCTTTTCAGATTAACATTTTCACCTCTTCAGATACAAAAGGTGAACATGCAAAAGCAGAGTACCGGTATCAAATAAGAGTGGGGCATGTAACCATTTACTGATTTTACCTGCAGAACAGAAATCTGAAGATTATAAGGTGCAGGACCTGCAGATGATAATGATGACTGTCTCCAAGAAAAGTTTATACTTCTGGGGATGATATCCAAGTGCAGCATCTAAAATATATCCAAAAAGGGACCCTCAACAGCATGTTCAACTCAACAAACAAGAAAACCGACATCCGTAGCATACATGAAGCAGATTATGTCCAGAGCTTAAAACACTAGAACATTTTAAAAGTTGTATCATTCAATTCTGTTTTATCTATTAGTTAATCAATTCCTCTGTTCTATCAAATCCTTGTTAATTTTAATCCAATCAACATTTCCCATTACAAATGTCTTAAGAATACTTCTTATTTACTTGATCCTTTTATTACCATAGAAAGCAATACTTCTCAAATATTCCTAACCAAATTTACAACATCCACACTTTTCCCCATCCATATTCCATTAATTATAAGTCGAAAATTCCTTTGGATGTGATAATCAACTGACAAACACTATTAAACCTTTACTCTCCACAAATTGAATTGAAATGCTGAGATACCATACTCATAAACCCATGAACTTCACAACCGGTGCTCTATATTAAGTAAAAATAATTAATCAACAAACTGGAAACAGAAAGTACATTTTTGAAAAAGTTCATTTCATGAATTAACTGAATGTCAAACTACAGCAATCATAGACCCTTGAGCTTCCTAATCGCTGCTCGAAAGCAAATCATATACTGATAGCAAACAACAATTTAGTTAAAAGAATAACTAATAGCATCGTATAGTTCTCAAATGAAGATGAATCACCTGTAAACCCACGAAAGGTTAAGAAGCAAGCAGATGCGCTAGCATTAATTAATTAAACCAATACTTCGAGAAGATTGGATATACAAGAAATTGATTGCGTTAAGATTCCACTTCAACTCGTATATATATATATATAGAGAGAGAGAGAGAGAGAGAGAGAGAGAGAGAGAGAAGAAACTAATTGGTGGTCTATAAAATATTTGAGTCCACTGATAGAACTTTTGAACTACTCCTCCCTCTTTTTAAAATTAGAGATATCAGTTTTAAAATAACTATTTTAAACAAACATACATAATATACATAAAACACAAACAAATCTAGAAAAAAGGTGAAGTGAGGAAATTTCTTTTAAAATTTCATATTTATACGGTGAGTACCAATATTAGATTATATTATTAATTTAAAAATATATTCTTTAAAATTATCTTCTTATTTAATATATTAGTTTAATTTTTAATCTCTATAATATTTATTAGAGAGAAAACTAAGTAAATGTTTTAAATTACAAATTAATAATTTTAATGACATATTTTAGTAAATGTGACCATCCACAATTAAATTTGGACGGAAAAGTAATGTTTATATGGGAGAAAACAAAACACGTAATATCGACAGCGAGTTTTAGCTTCAATATGTTCTGTATGTAATAATGGCGGGACCTATGGAAAGGGCACGTGGAGGAATACATAGGCGCGTTTGAGTTTTAAAGGGTAATAAACTAATAATTATAATAATAATAATACAAGCGGTATCCAGTTAGAGCAGCTAGTGGCCAAATTATTGTTCCATCGATATATTTATTTTATATATTATTTATATATGTTTTTCTATCTATTTATTTATTTATTTTGTTATTAAGCGATAGAAGTCGATGTGGCTAAAATTATGGCTGATAAACGCAGTTGAAATTGCAGCAGTAGCTGAAACATTTTAAATTCTTGTTTATTGGTTAGTAACAGTAGCTCAAATTTTTAAATAATTGTAGCTGAAATGTTTTGAAATTTATTCCAATGTTAGTAGTTTATTTGAGTTTTTAGTAACATATTAATATATTACTAAATATAATTATAGTTATACCGTTTGAATTGATGAAAAATAGAAACGCTAAAAGAATTATGTTGGTAGACAATATCTACTTCTTATAAATTTGTGTTCATTTTCTAAAACTTACTTCATATGATTAGAACCTAATTACTACATTTAAATCAAGGACCAATTAATTTAAACTTATAATATTTTATAGATAACTTGAAATGGTGAAAAATTAAAAATCTACTATCTTATATATTTATGTCATTTTCTTGTATTTACCTTTATATTCAAATCAATGTGCAATCAATATTTTAGACTTCTAATATTTTATGGATAATTTATATTTCATAATCTAAGCATCCACAAAAAAAATTATAAACGAAAATTGTTTGGATTATTTTAATTTTTATCCGGTAGAATAACAACTCAAAGCAGGCTGACACTCTATTTTGGAATTTGGAGTGTGTTTAAAGAGACAAAGAAAAAAAAAAGACGGAGTGAAAATTATAGGCCCTGTTTGAATTCTTATTCATTTTTATTTTTTTTATTTTCATTTTAGTTTTTGAAAACAAACACAACAGATGAACTGTTTGGTATCATTTTTGTTTTCAAAAAAAATGAAAACGTTTTTATTTTGACCCTCATTTTTTAAAACACAAAAAAGATGTTTTCATTTTTTTTGTTTTCATTTTTCTCAGCAATTTCAGAATTATGAAAATGTAATATATTACTATATATATGTGTGTAAAATAATATATATATATATATATATATATATAATATACATATACATATGTATATTATATTATATAAAATATTATAATCAAATAAGTAAATAATTAAATTAATCAAATAAAATTATTATATTATTGATTTTTTTAATAAATAATTAAATAATTAAAATATATTTACTATATTACAATAAATATATAACAACTTATATATAATATATAATATATTAGATGTTAAAATAATATTTTATATTATTATTTATACTATAATATTATTATTATTTTGATAATATTGAACTATAATTTAAACAAAATATGAATAAATAATATTATATAGAGTATAAAATATTATTTAATATATTATTTGTATTACGATAAGTTATTTTACGTATAATAATTAATAATAATGTAATATATGTAATATAATAATTAATTATTTAATAGATTATTAGAAACGTGAAAAATATACAATCTTGCAACCAATTAATTATACTTTATTTTAAAAATAAATGATATAAACAAAAAAAAATTGTTCCAACCAAATGCATTTTCGTTTTTAGTTTTCAAAATTTTTGAAAATAGAAAGTTTTAACCAAACGTCTTTTCGTTTTCAAAAAAAATGAAAACGAAAACACTTTTCATTATTTTTGAAAAGAAAAAAATAAAAATGAATAAAAATTCAAACGGGGCCATAGTTTTTCACTGTCTTCAAGTTTTTTTTCAAAAGTGAAAAAGAAGAGAAATGAAAGGAAATAAATATAAATTTTCTTTTCAAAGTTTTTTTATCCAAAAGTGAGAAGATTTTGAGAGAAAATTTATTTTTAATCTTTATAGATTTTCTTAATGCATAAATTGTCTTTCTTGTTCTTTATAACATCAAATTTATTCCACACATATTTAAAATTTTACTTTCCACTCATAAACTCTCTGACAAGAAAGAAAAGAATTAATCCTCTTCTTTTATCATCCTTAGTTTTCTTGACTTTTCTTCGGCATTAAATTTTAAGGCCAAGTCTTTGTCAGGGAGTTTGGATTTGGAGATAAAAGAAAAATAAAAAAAGGAAGAAATTTTTTTTTAAAATGGTGTCTTTGAGACTTTTTAAAGGGGACAAAAGGAAAAAATTTAAACATTGGTCTTTAATTTTTTTTAGAAAAAATATTAAAGAATTTGAAGAGAAAATCTTTAATTATGTTGTTTAAAAAAATATTTTCATTTTTTTTTAAAAAAAGGGGAGAATTTTCTTTTTATATTTTCTCACTTTTTTTCTTTGTTAAAAATTCACACTAACAGAGTGTATTGAGGCGAAAAAAAGGAAATGAAAAACTCACACAAGGAGTTATATGGGCAGGACATAGTTATTATAATTGGATGGAATATTAAATCGGTGAAAGGATTAGTTTAATGATTTATTAGTTCAACCAATTTAATTGTCTATCAAATGAGATATTTAATTTTTAATAATATCACATGATCTAAAACATGGATATAATACCAAAAAAAAAAAATAATCAAAGCTTCATGTATAAAAACTGTGCATATGTAACCAATAAAAAAAATTTGCACGCAAGTTTTTGTAGTGAAATGAATTGTTATCAAACTAAACTAGAGATATTTAAATATGAAATATTACAAAATAAAGTATCTCAAGTATGTATTTAATAATTGAGTATATAAACTTAAAACATATTGTACTCCCTCCGATTTTTAATACAAGTTTAAGGTTTTTTTCACACAAACCAAAAAAATGATTAAAATGTTAGAATATTATTAAAGTTATAATACATGTTTAAGGTTATGTTACAAATGTTACTCTAAGAATGGTATTTATTAAGGGTAATATTGAGAAAAAAAATATTTTAAATTTATCTTAAAATATGAGAATAACATCAAAAAAAAATTTTACCCAAAATTTAAAATATGTATTAAAAAACAGAGAAAGTAATTAGCTATAGTTATATGTACATTGAAAATATTTCTAACATTTAATGAAACAAAAATTAAATTTTAATTTTGGTTACGATGAATTCAAATGTATTTGCCAATACTCTCTATCTTTTTCAAATATAATAAAAAGAATTTGCAAGTTGGGAAGCAACTGTTAAGCCATCTTGAAAAAAGTAAAATTACATTAAAGTATGATTTGTAGCCGACTAAGAAGACTTAGTTTTCTGGCGTAAAGAGAACATATGTCGAAAACGTGATGTTTCTGTAGTTTTCACATTTGATTTTCACACCTTTGCAAAACCGTTCCAGTTCCTCGTAATCCGTCCGGTTTCCCGGTATGAGATAAATCGGCCGGCTTTTGCGTTTTACTCTGGTTGAAATGCATATACGATATTTTTTCCAAATTGGACATGTGAATGTCACAGTTCGCAGTGAATTATCGAACCGAACGATCCGATCTGATTTTAATAACTCTTCGATCTGACCCGATTTTAATAACTCTGGCGCAGGATCTATTTTTTCTCATAATTAGAAGTCATTAATGTCAAAGAATAAAAATAAAGAGAGAAAATAATAAAAAGTTGCCGACACAAAGTTGCCGTCAAAAGCTCCAGAAAAAAATAGGGTTCCCCAGTTGCCATAAGTCAATTTTTGCCGAACATGCAACTCAACCGTGTTTGACAAATAAAAAGCTCCGTAAGTTCAGAAGGCTGAGTAGACAAATATGCTTTACATTTGAGTTCTTAATATGAATATTGCATATTTAATTAATAATTAAATAGTTAAATAATATACGTTTTTCATGGAATTTGTCACAAATATTCAATTGATTAAGATAATAGATTGTAATTAAATTTTTTTTTAAAATATAGTATTAATAATAAAAAATTATAAAAATGTAACTCTTTTTCTAAAATAAATTTTATTTTCAAATATAACTCTTATGTTTTTTAACGAATGAGTAGTTCATAGTGTGTCACATGTGTTTGTATACATTTTCTATATATTATTTGTGTTTGTAGCATATTTCATCTATCTATATTGTGGTTTAGTCATTGTATATTTCAAAAAAAAATTATTACAAACTTTCCAATAATGGATATAATCCTTCTTTTCTAAACCAAATATAATATACAATTACTGTTATAAAAAAATTAAAATTAAATTTTATACCAAATCTGAATTTTGTTATATAAAGACGTCGAGTTTAATTCCAGTTCTGAACTTGTATTATTCCAGTTCTGAACTTGTATTATTCCAGTTCTGAACTTGTATTATTTATATACCATTTACGGAAAATGAATTATTTCTTTTCATTATATCTGTAAAAGAAGATAAAAAGTAATTATATTTCTATCCCCTGTGAAACATGGAGTCAACAGATATTACCTTTCAAAAACACTTAAATTAAATAAAAAAACATTAAAACGCTAACTTTAAACAAAAATAAATAATCAGAAAAGTTCATGTAAAGAATTTACAAGCTTCAATTTAATATTAATTGATGAACTTATAGGTGTTATTAGATTTACGGGGCATTTCATGGAAGTATTTGTTGTAACATAAGTTTCCATACTTATATTTATGGACATTATTATGATAATTAATAGAATAATCAAATTGAAGAATGTAACTCACATTTACATTATCTAATATATACCATGCAGGACAAGCATGGTACGGGAATAAAATAGAATTCAAATTTTCTTTCTTTACATTATTGTATTTGAGTTGGTTATAATTGATTGGCGTTTTATACAATTATTGCAACATGTTATTAGTACGAGCTAGTTAAAATCTTGGTTCAAGGTACTATGTTTCTCATTTATATACTTCGAATTCAGTATCTTTTTAAGCTATTACAGATTTATTTTGAAAATTATGTTCCCTTAATCCTTAGGTTAATATGAGAGGTACTACAATTTATAATATTATATACATGTGTTGTTTATTTTAAGAATTTTTCATAAATGTTATCATTTAATTAACCATTTACTTGAATAGCACATTGAAAATCACGAAACGGGAGTTTGTCCCACTAAAAATTACCATAAGTAATTATTTGACGTGGGTATTTGACATCAAGATGCATTTAGCCTCATTTGATCTGAGTGAAACAATTGTTGAAAAATTTTATTGTACCTCTGTCTAGAAGACAGAGACACTGATTTTTATTTGGCACCATTTGTACGAGGATCTTAAATCAAATATCTGACTGAGGAGGACCTTGTAATATTGTGGACATTCCTGAAGGATCGTTATGAACACCAGCATGATATTATATTAACTTAGGCCAGGTTCAAATGGCTTAATCTGCGATTTCAAGATTTTAAATATGTCATAAAATATAATTCTGTCATGCATCGTATTGTGTCCTTGATGAAACTTTGTGACTAGGAGATCACAGAAAAGGAGATGATGGAAAAGACTTTCTCCACTTTCCATCCAAATGACCTTGTACTCCAGTAGATACATAGGTTAAAGAATTATCAAAAATATTATGAGTTAATAATTGTTCTTCTTATGACTAAGAAACAAAATAAGCTATTGTTGGTTAATCACAATTCTCGTCCTAGTGTTAGTGCACCTGTGCCTAAAGCACATGTTGTACCACGAAATACCCGCAAGAAAAATGGTCATTGGAAGGGAAGGGACATAATAAAGCTCATCAGTAGAACAAAAATTTTTGACAGAGGTTCTTTTGGCCCCCGAGGTGGTCCACAGAAATATGCAGTGCCTAACCAAGTAGTTCCCAATACTTATCATAGATGTGATGATACTGGACATTG